>NNCF01132395.1:12593-29967 GCA_002313205.1 Laupala kohalensis | reverse complement strand
CCGGCCGCGCCACCGCGACCGAAGGATCCTCCGACCCGGGACAATCGACCTCAGGGATCGATAAAAAGGCACACTTCCTACGACGACGTCGACCAGTGGCGTCATCACGCAAGAAGCCGATGTATATTCCGTGGACCGCTACCATCGGCGCCGCCTTCAGTCGACGCAGAGAACGCTCCTTGCAAGCGACGCCTGTTATACGTGAGAACGGAACTTTCAATTGCTTTACCGTTTACGTTGCTGACGGCGTTGCGTGGAACGTCTTGTGTCGCCGAATTTGGGAAATAGTGTTTCCCTGATATCGGACGTGCCCGAGGATTTTGGGTTCCCCAAATATTGATCGGGGTGCCGTTGAGGTGAAATTTCTTTCGAGTCTGGCGTAGTCAAATTTGATTCTGAATTTGACTTGCATGGGCGCCGTCAGCGCCGGTTCGAAGATTGGGTTTCTTCGTAGGTTATGTACTCGGCTCGGAGCAGCTTTAGAACGATGTGTTCAGTCCGAGAGCTGGCGAGATAAATGATTTTATCGTTGCTAGCAGGTATAACCTAAACAAAGACATATGACGGTTTGAGAGGTCTAGCATTGTGCCGTAGTCTTGGTATTCTCCAGAAGTTTCTTAACAATTTGTATGCACCGAACAGGTCAGTAAGCGGCTCCTAGAGTTTCTCTCTGCTGTCATGGAGTCGTATGGTTCTAGCTTCACGGAGTCTTCTTATCTGTTTACTGTCTTGGGAGTTCCTTGGCGAGGCGAGTGGTATTGCTTTGGAAGCCAGTAAACAACATGGCGAACATGCAACATTTTGTTTGTTGCATGGGGGAGCTTTCAGTATATTATTAGTACGAAGGTATGTACCTATATTTATATGTAGGAATAGTGTTCCTACAACCTCAAAAAGAGAGATCTATTTTTAAGGGATTATGGGACAGACTGATTTACTTTTTACCGTCGATAGAAACTGATTTAAACCAAATGTTTTAGTTTAGTGATGAACGAAGACTTTTTAACGTATGCACATTCTTTCGTTTTGACTTGTTCTCAGTAGCGTATCTACATCTAATGAGACCATGGCTAGGTTATTTCTGGAAGATTCCCCCCTCCCCCCCCTCAAATACAGGAGCGTTTTAGATCTGGTAAAAAAAATGAAAATTGAAATTTGAGTACTTAATATGCTCAATGATGTATACTGTTTAATACATTGAAAAGTACTTAATAAGTCTAACTATTATTTATTTTACAGTTTAAAAAAATATGAAGAGTTTACTTGTTCAAATTTATGAGAACGTGTTATCATGGTCTACTGTTTGGAGGCCCCTCTCAGATGGAGGTTCACGGTGGATCCCCCCCTCCACCACGCCCCCCCCACGCCTAGGTACGCTACTTCTTGTTATAATAGATGCAGACCAACCTGCAACATTTGCTCATTTTCACATATTTTAATATTTTGTGTTTATTGTAAGTATTCTCTGTAAGAAAAAAAGAAACTCACCCAATACTACGAATCCATCGGGAAACGGGCAGGAAGTGAGAAAGCTAACTTAATTGTTTCCACACATGAAAAAAAACCCATATCTTCAAGGAAGTTTAGACTAGACGTACTCCAAGGAAAGGTAAACTAAGATTTTGTTAAAGTTTTACCCATGTAAAAATATATGTTTAATTAAGGTGAAAACAGAGTGTGCTATATCTCGTCGTGAGTGACCACGATTTTTTCTGCACTGTGTGATAGATGTAACAACTTCTCTTTTCCATTCTATCGCATCGCTAAGACAGAACACAAATTAACGGAGAAGCACGTTTCGGTGAATATTGTGGATAAAATATCCGGAATCCCATTCCATTCTCGTGTATTTACCGATGCTGATATGCAAATTCTACAGGTCTCCAGAATAAACCAACTTATCGTTTGTGAACACGCTCCAATAGTAAGCGTGGAAATATTGGACGTAACTCATTCCCTGATTGCATATAATACTACTTTGCATCTATCTAAACGTGTGAGAATTTCTCATACATAATATTTCTGTTTTTGTGGAATGTTCTAAAACTATTTGTTTATTCTTAAGGTATTTTCTTTTGAATTAGTGTTATATCTTTGAACAGAAAATAATGCAAGTTTTTTCAACCACATACACTAAATGTTTATACGTATGAGTATATTTCGTGTGTCAAATTCGATACTATTTAATTGGCAATGAAAAATAAAATTTGTGGTGTGAAATGCATGAAACGTTTTAGTAAAAAGAAATATTTTTGATGAAGCTACTATTGCAGATGCCTCTCAGTAGTCAAAATGCTGAAACTTGATTACTTGAAAATAAGAATGAGGCACTACTGGTAACCAGTAGTTAATTTATTAAATAAGAGTAATTTTTAAATGATTAGTAATATATTTTTGCGAAACTTCTTTAAGCAAATATTTTAATTATTCATATGTTTTGAAATGTAACTATACCCTTGTTTATGAATTCAGCTAAAATATTACAATTTTAATTAATAATACATTAATCAAAACTGGTGATGAAATTTATTAAGCTTGTGATTTCGAAAATGGTTCCATATTTTGACTCTGTCTGGATACTTGATAGAGGATATGAACATTTCAAAATGTAATTGAACAAAATATAGCGCCCTAACAAGCATCAGATTTTGAGAGGAATATAGTTCAAAATACATTGTGTAAGCTAGTTACAAATAAAAGCTACTTGCAATGTATATATATGTACGTACGTATCACGTTCCGGCCAGCTAAGGGCTACGAATGACGAGTGCCAGTAAGGCTCAGTTTTTGTGAGTTTACTCACGAGACACACCGTGAATTTTAACGAGATTTTGTCAGGAATTAAGTTACATCGTTTATACATAAATCCTTTAAAAACAAGCGCTTCTTCTTTTTGTTGATGTAATTTTTAAATGCCGTTTTCTCGGAGCGGAAAAAGTCCAAGAGATATGGAAACTTGCAATTTTTAGTGCTCTAACGTACGATACTTCATTTGTGTGATTCGCTCCGGTTTCTCAGGAAAGGAACAAAAGATCCGTGCAACTTTTGCGTATTAATGGACGTGATTATTTTTGTTGCGATATACTCGGTCGTCGTAGGATGTTCCATCATATAAGGAATACAAAGATGGTTCAGATTAAATAAATTTGTAATACAATTTCTCGTTGGGCACGGGAATTTCAATGTATATTTGAAGAAAAGAACCTGTTTACTCGAAAGATGTGTATTAACTAATAATCCTTTACGTCCTATTGAAAAATTACGACTCCAATATAATTTAAATCGTATACTTGTTGTAGCTGTATTGGAGATAGGCGTTAAGATTGTGTGGTGTCCCATCCTGAACCGAGTTTCTCTCCGGTTTTCCTCCGTGTAGAGGCGGATTTTTTTTATGAGGGTTCTCTAAGCTCTTGTCTCGAGGCGGCGTCTGTTGAAGCAATAAATCTTGAATTTAGTGTTATTTTAATACTTACGATTTATAAACACTGTTTCCCGAATAATATATAGTTCGGTAATAATACGTATTTGTGAAATAGATTTTTTTGTTACAATACAAATTTGTTAATATTCTATTAATATTATGTCACATAGATAAATTTTTATCTCATCTAGGAGTTTGCTGAAATTTTTCAATCCTCCTCTGCCTTAAGGACCCTTCATCAGAATTGATGCAATGGTCCCTAGCTTGCTTCCGGAGAGTAAATTAGTTTATTGTCCTTGGTCCTTAACGTTTGTACTGCTTTTTTGACAATAAGTTTATCATTTTTATTGTTTTAGTGTGTTATTGTGTTATTATCTGAAAAGAATTAATAATTACAAAGGTGAAAATATTAGATGATATTCCCTGATATTCTTTTCTAATTTTACAAAATAAATAGAGAGTTGGATTTGGGAAATATTACATTGTAAAATCATTTGTATCTTCTTATCTGGTTAGTAAATAATAATAATAATAATAATAATAATAATAATAATAATAATAATAATAATAATAATAATAATGGAAAATGTGAAACTTGAGATTTCAATAATTCTGCAAAATTTTCCATGACTTGGTTGAATAAATATTTTCCAACATATATTTGCAACAAAACGACACAATTGTCGATCAAGATTGTCCTTATTACTTGATCCTTTTCACTTAGACGCTTAATTTCATGAACCTATGTCTTTATAACTTACGTAACCCTCTTATTTTCAACAACTACGTATTTGGAAAATTCTTACATGTTATTAATTATTGACTTTTGAAGATACGGTTATATTTCATTTAAGTGTATTTTCCTAGAAAACAGTGTCGTTGATATTTGTAAAACGTATAACAACATTTTTTATTGATATCCGAATAATAGGAAGGATGTATGAATATCTGAAGGAATGTAATTTTTATATCCTTAAGTTCCAATTTCGTCTTTACAAAAATTACGTTACAGTCAACAATATACATTAATATAATCAACTGAACTGACAGCTCTATAAATCGAGCTCGTATCCAGTATTTATAAATCGACTAATAAAATGTAAATCTTCACATTTGCTTAGTGTAATGAGTGACTTGAAAGCCAACGTAGAGACAGAGAGTTCTCGTGGGTTGGTCCAATGCATCTTACATAACATCGTTACTCCACTCCAAGAAGAGAAATGAGCTGTTCACTTTTCATGTTACTAACACACATGAGGGCATTTATAAAGCAGTTGCGACGTGCGAATAAATCTTTCGCAGAAGCACAGTAGCAGCATCTTGACCTGCATTCAGCGTCTGAATCAAACTAGAATGAAGATGAGACGCAGTGCACATAGATGAAATGCGTTTTACGAAACCTCATTTCTTTTAACAAGATTTTATCTTTTGTAATTAATAAAATATGAAATAAACTAGTTGATTACCTGGCGCTGCCCGGATTATTTTTTACTTATTAGATCAACGAACCCACTCACCGAAAGTCGCGTAGATCAAATTTTTGCTTCCAAGACAACGATGACAACGTGACTGCACCATTTCATTAAAACGCTTTAAAAATCTAAACCATTCCTCCAAATTTTAGGATTTAAAAATGTTTTAAATCTTTGTTAAATGTACAAACCAAAAAAAAAGCTATTAAATTTGATAATAATTGTTTGTTGTTGTTTTCTCGTCTTAAATTGTTCTATTACAAAGTAGTATTTCAAGACTCCTATTTTTAACAACGTTTTTTCCGACAATGTAGTAAGTAAACATTTGTTGATCGTCGCGGACGTTTTTTGTAGAATGCTTTGAAACGAACAATATTTGCCAAACTTAGTTGTCACCTGTCTCTTGCCGTTTAGGCGGTGTAAGTAAATATACTTCTTTTACCCGATTTCATCGATATTTATAGTCAACATCCTTTTCTTTTCACGCATTTTAAAAATTAAAGTTATCCTTTGTTCATCCTGGACATCTTAACTATCTCCTTGCCAAATTTCATCACGATCGGTTCTGTGGTTTAGTCGTGATTAAGTAGCAAACAGACAGACACACGTTTTCTCATTACGCATTTATATATTAGTGAGAATGTCAAGATTTATCTGTTACCATGTTCTTCGGAGGCCGTGTGGCTCAGTGGGTAGAACGCTGAGTTTCTGGTTGGATGATCGGAGTTCGATTCCCGGATGTTTCATCACACCTTAGCACCCATGCTGACCCCCAGACCTTCTCAGTTTGCTGTACAATGTGTCTTGTGGCTCTCCTGGGATGAAACCGGTCGGAGCGAGATGCTAGTCACATCTCCTCCTCCTGTTGCCGAGGCCAAGTAATCGCGAAGCTCAACCCACCGTGATGCCTCCTCTTCGGGGCCTCTTATGGGACAGTTTTTTTGACACAATTTTTCTCGTGGCCAGTCTATGGTCCACAAAACCGATAGGTGATCGCTGATTTATTCACATCAAAAAAAATTTCTAATATTTAGGATTACTTTCACGGATAATTCTCCATCGCTTCTTCAGGTATTTCTCACTAAAATCCTATAGAATCGTTGCATTGCATTATTCTGGTGTCCACGTCCCAATGTATTCAGATGAGTTGGTTTTATGAAACGAGTACCGCGCATAAGAAACAAAAAAAAAATGCTACACTGAGAGAAGAAACAAAATGTGTGCGAAAAATATGCAGCAAAAAGAAAAAACTTGGGAAGACGATGAAGGAAATAGAAATCTGCTGAAACGCATATTGAGGGAATTAAGAAAAGGATTCTACAGTGATGAATAAAGATAAAAACTCACAAAGGCAATAAGTTTGCATTTAGATATCCTTTTCTTTAATATATCCTTTCTGAAAATAGTTTTATTCTACAACTTCAGCTAATAGGAAAAAACCAATT
Source organism: Laupala kohalensis (assembly GCA_002313205.1). Taxonomy (NCBI): domain Eukaryota; kingdom Metazoa; phylum Arthropoda; class Insecta; order Orthoptera; family Trigonidiidae; genus Laupala; species Laupala kohalensis. The sequence continues at coordinate 23,629 of NNCF01132395.1, read as the reverse complement.
TTATCTAAATGTATGAAGCTCATTTGAATCTATTGTGCGTCTCAAAAAACAATAAATTATTTTCTATTCGAGACCCACAACTTCTTTATTCATTCTTTTACATACCGTTACGTGCGTGAAAGCATTTTTCGTTCTACGATTATTCTTATTCGTAAATTGTATTTTCATTCACGAATTCAAGTTCCAGAAACAACCATTGACATATACTACACATTCATCACTTCATTTTAGAAAGAAGTCTCTGTCGAAAACAATTTTTAGAGAAAGTGTTACGTTTTTTTTTTCCTTTATTGTAATGCTTTCTCAAAAGATAAAATAGTAAAAGTTTAACTTATGTTGTGATAAAATTTGTTGTTTGTAACTGAAATTATTTCCAAAATTAAGAGCATCTTTACGCGTTCATAAAACATTGTTAAGTAAATGAGTTGTAGATTAATAAGTATTACTTTGTGGTAAAAACGACTTCATATTGATATTATCATCAATCAGATTTTGTTCGGTAAATTCTCATCGAATCAAGGTGAAAAAAAATAATAATACAAAAGTGGAAATTTTCATGGATGAAGATAGAAATAACAGGAAAAGATACGAAAGTAGAAGTAGAAGAAGGGGAACACGGAAACGTTGCTGCAAGTAAGAAGAAAGAAATCTCGAAAGAACGACGTATGGAAGGAATACCATCAAAGGAAGTGTGTGAAGCCACAGCTACTGGCTGTTCAGGTCGCAGCGCCGACCGTTCCCCCGTCGTCTGCGAACGCTCACCCAGAGAAAGGCTGCGTCTGCAGTCGAGATTTATCGCTGCAACTTCCGGACGATGCGTTACGTTGCGGCTGACACGGAGGGGAGGGGGTGGGGATGGGAGTTCGGGGAGTGGAAGGAAGCCGCAAAACGGAAGGGATGGTTAGGAAGGGGTGCCGAAGAGTAGGGGGGGGGGGTGGCGGTGTCTGTCCGAAGGCGCTAATTACGACTAGAGAGACGAAATGCTAGCACAGTGTGACCGCCGTCGCCACCGCAGACACAAGCATGTCTCGAGCGCGCGCGGTGAGATTCGTTGACAAATGAAGGGATGACGGCTGCATCTGCAGTGACTTGTGACGGTTCGTCCGCATGGCAGCGCCACCGCGCCGTCGTCGCGTCGCTTGCGCGTCTCACAAATAATTGTTGTGGCCTTCAGCGTGAGTTGTCATTTCGAGTGAATGGGGCGAGGATTGAGAGAGAGAGAGAGAGAGGATGTTTGGAATTAATGGGGAGATGAATCTTTGAATTAATTGTCAAAGTGGTGTGGAAGGAGGGGTTCAGACATTCGGCAATGAATCGCTAGGTGAAGCAAACTGTGTTGTGGAGTTATTGTACACTAATGATTCAGCACGTATCGTTTGACTACATTAAAAATAATTATAGTTTGTAATAAATTGCGTAGAACCATCAAATTCGATTTCAATGTCATAATGTTTGTTATTTTTTTTGAATAGTTGAAATATTTGCCTCGTGTTGGTATCAAGTAAAATTCAATGTTTGCAATTGTAATTATAGTGACGAGGTAATGAATTGATTTATTATAAGGACCTAAGGTGGGTTTATTTGACACATGGCTAACACATCTGCTCGAGATAGTGATTTAAAATTAGACATAAATCGTCCAAATATTAGTATATTGTTAGTAGTTAAACTTTTTATCGCGATGAGTTAAAATATGTTTTCATTTCTAAGAATGAATCAAAAGATGTGGTGTTGTCTACCAGTAAAATATTTATTCAGATGGTACTTTCGCCAAATTAGTCGTCATCTTCGGTCTAAAATAAAACGAAATACAAAAATATAAACAATATGTAAGAATTCAAAGTGCAAGAATTTATTGTTAAGTTTATAAATATTTAAAATTTGTTGAAATTATAAAATTCTTTGAAATTAATTAAATTACAATTAATTTTTTTAATGCATTGGAAACAGAGCAACTAATTAATGTAGTATGAATCTGTGAATAAAAGAGAAAACCTATCAACTAAATGAAAATATAAAGATAAATAAGTAAGAGGTAATTGTCAGGTACGTTCAACGTACTTATTTTCATTTAGTATTTACGTAAGTAGTTACCAACTGCGTTTGAACACGTGGAGGACAATAAACTTGTTTACTCTCCGGAAACAACCAAGGGACCATCCCAGCAATTCCGATCAAAGGCCCTACGTCTGAGGCGGTTTTAAGATTTCAGCACACTCCTAAGATAAAAATAAAAATTATTCGGTACGTGTGTAATATTAACAGAATACCATAAAATGTATTTAATTAAACACAAAAAAGTTATTTCAGAAGTATGCACTATTATCAAATTAAATATTATTCGTAAAATATTGTTTATAATCGTATAATAATTAAATTCGAAATGTATTATTTCAATAGATGCCGTCCCTGGACAAGAGCCTAGATAGCCTGTGTTAAAAATCCTCCTCAACCCGAAGGAAAACCGGTGAAAAACCCGTGTCAGGATGTGGATGTAGAATGAATGTACACACCCGGACTTAGTTTGAGTACGGGCAATATATGGATACCTTTATTGAAACGATCGCTCCAGAAAAGTGTTATATAAATTAAAACTGTTATTTGAATTTACTTTTAAATATCATCAGCCAAATTTCGTGGAACATTCGAGATCATTAATTACGTTTTCATCGTAAAAACTAATGTTGTGTGTGTTTTACGATATATCTGTATTGGATTAAGTTTTGTTTTATTTGAATGTAAGAATCTCATTCAAGTGAAGCGATGATGCAAGGAGTCCTGAATCGATTCTTCTCTGACGCATTCCTCTTCCTTTGCGCGTTCAACTCTTCTGCATGCACGTCACAGCACGTGACCCCTACCAAGCAATCACTGATTACCTCTCATGCCTTGCTGGGTTTCAAAAGTAGTGACGTCTATTGTTCACGTTTCGGAACGTCGGAAATGAATACAATTTCCATACATGGTGATTCTGGTTCCTGGTCATCGTTAAGCTTCTTTGAATATTTGGGAAACGAGGAGATACTCCCAAATACATGACTCTGTCCGCAGGGAGGATACCAATGTTTCTGAACGTCATTCAAAACCGCGATTCGTTTATGCTGACATGAACTATGTAACACTTTTCAGCGTACGGGGTATGGAACAATACTAGTCTGGTTGCGCAAAAAAGTGTCAATTCTTTTTTATATTTTATTATTTGTTTTTAGGAAATCCTCATTCATTAGTTTTTTTAAGAAAATAAATGTTCACATTCATAAAAATTACATACATTTCTCTTTCAGGAGGTTTTCTTTTCTTCACCAATTTTCGTTGCAAGGATCAAATTTTATCCATCTCTTCTAATACTGAATTTTGTTTTGCTTTATTTAATCCGAAAATATATCCGTAATAGTCCGTAACTGTATTACAATTGATGAAAGATATCAAATTTTTCTGTGCTATTTAATAAATGTTCCCTATCCCTTAATTTTAACATACCAATTTTCTTGTAACTTTTTAAGAATTGTGCCCTCCCCGGTCCATATAGCTCTCAATCCCAAAATATATGAGCAGTAGTTTCCTCATCTTTTTGGCATACACTAGTTTCATATACATGTTAGAGCTCTAATGACCTCGATGTTGGCGAGCCTTAAAGCCCTAATAAAAATAAGTTTTATTATCCTTTTTTTTCTATTCTTCGGAGGTAAGTTCTAAAATTTCCATGTCGTGTTATGAACTCATAAAATATATTACTAGTCTGAAACCATTTCCTGTTTTTCGTCACGAATCGTACGTTTTTAACATACACATATGTCTCTCTGCCCGTAAATGAATTAATCCAGCGTGTCTGCCTAGCGTCCATAACATTATTTTCAGATGAGTAGCGTTCAGAGACATTGTTACTCTTCCTGTTGACAAAGTAGCGCATATTCTTGACCGTTATTTTTAAATTATGTTGTTTTGGAAAGGAAAAGATGAAAGCTGGAATAGTAAAATGTCGTCAACACACATTTTGTCGCCCTAACTTCTGATCGTTCAATTGTGTGATTTGCTCCGTCCGGCTAAGCAGAAAAGGAACGAAAAATTTGCTTACAAATGAAAATGATGAAGTAGGTTTCGTGAATTCCGTAAATTTAAAAATGTTAAATCTGACATTTTTATGACGTTTGTGATTTACATATTTTTCTAAAGAACGTATCCCCGATTTTTAGTAATGTAATCATCACTTGTGAGGTACGATAATATCGCTACGTAGCGAAATTACCTTCCGTTCTTACGATTTTTTTTTTAAGTGACTGAAGTTTACCGTGAAACTAAATTAATACGTCGTAATTAGAAAAAAAGATAACAAAACCCACGTTTATCTCTTACTGTATAGCCCTTTTATCACCATGTGCTTGTCAACGAATGTATTCAACACTCTTTAAGGCTTTTTCACTTCAAATCCATTTCCTTACCGTAGAAGTTTTCTATCTTTTATTGGGGAGTTTTTGGATAGCATATCTGGGAGCTAACGTATAAGCTATTTACATGCATGTTACTTTTGCGCATACTCAGAAGTTAGTGGTACACTAACGCTCCTAGAGTACTAGGTTTCAACCCCTTCGTAACCACCAACGTTTAAATGTTTTCCATGCCTCATTACTTTTTATCTGACTTGCTTACAAGATATTCTATGCAGAATAACTTCATGTTCACTTATTTTATTGTGAAGCTAAATATATCATTGTTAAAATGTATCTCTAGAACATAATGCGGGACCGTAAATAGCATCAATATTTTAATATAATTAAATAAATAATTAAAGACTTATAACCTTTTATGGTTGAAAAAAAATGATATTTATAAAATGTGCGCACGAGAGTATGAATTTACGTTCAGACACTGAAAAGCTATCTAGTTTTTACGATACAGTATTATAACATTTTTTTGTAATTTCTGATGTTTTTTAATCATATTTTGTGTATATATTTATATCATGTTTAATTGTACTGTTATAATTTGTTATTCTTTGATCACCTGACGACGACTTAAATCCAAGTCGAAACGTTGTGAACTTTTCACTATATATACATTATTGGTCCATAAAAGTCATATGTCTTCAATTATTTCTTTAATTACATTATATAACGGACGTTAATTGTAGTAGAATACTTCAATATGTTGAGTAACACGGCCTAGTTTGGTAGACTGTTAGTATGGGTTGTAGTATAGATAAACTCGTGACATGCAATTCACTCACGTCTTTAACTGATTGTATATGGTTCAGATACATCCAAATGTTACATTTTTTATATTTTATCTCAAAATTTATTACAAACCATTACACTCAAACATTCCCTTTGAAGAGGGGCATTTAGAAAAATTAATATGAAGTTTTACTGAAAGGAGAGGAAGAGGAAAAAGCACGAAGAGATGTTAGTCTAACAAAGAAATACTTACAAGCCCTCCCAAGTTTTTTCCTTTCGTTCCACATTCTGTATTACATCACAAAAACTTCTACGGGCTCCAAAAGTTGAATAGGAAGCGAAGCAGCACATTTGGATCGTCCTCCCACTCGAAGTGAAGCAGCGCGTCGTAATCGTAACTAGCTACCGCTTCTCTGCTATTAACCCTCTGTCCGTCCCTCCATTCTCTCCCTCTGCTCTTAGCGGCGACTGCAGCGCCGCAGGCGACGCTTACGACAACTACCCTCCCCACTACTACCCCGTCATCGTTTGATACTTGCCCCCCCCCCCACCGGGGAGATCTTTAGAATCTGCATAGTAGTTTGCGGCCTCACAGGACGACAGGTAGTCTCATTTGCATTGAAGGTGAGGCGTGGATCATGCATACCGAATTGCAACCAGAGCTTACTATGCATCTATTCTAAAACTTTTCTCTCCTTTTCTACCTGTTGTTGTTGTTTATGCAACGAAATTGTGAACCACTTCAAAGATACAAACGCGCGAGAAATGGATCTCGAGATAATAATTAATTTTAAGGTCAAAATAATTTCCAAATTAGTGTTTCTTATATTATCCATTGATATCTATACTACATATTAAATTTATTAAAGGTTCTCTTTCTTTCAATTAGTATATTAATGAAGTGTATAACGGATTATTTTAATTTCCGGATGGAATGTTCAAATTTTCAAAACTTCTTTCATATTTTGGATGACTACAGTTTTTGAGCAAAATTTGCAGATGTAATAATTTTATAAAAATATTTTTATAATCATTATTTTTCGCTGATGAAAGAATACGAGTAACAGTAACATACCTTCTTGTGGAACAGTTTCAATCAAGAGGAATGTTTGATCAGATCACACTTGAGAAAGCTCAAGAAATTCTATTTATATATTGTTTACAAGCTTTTATTTAACTTGCTTCGTTCATATGTAAATATGTAATTAAGATGTCCTTCCGTTTAAAAATTTATTATTAAATTTTCGCCCACTTTCAAGCTTCCAATCGAGCTGAAAATTGCACACATGGGTGGTATGCAAGACAAGATGATTATTTTACCAGTTAACAAAAATCTATCCTTAAGAGGGTGAAAAGAGGGTGCGTACCTATCTTCGTTATTCTTCAGTTTGAAAATTTGACAGTTGATATTTTGACCACTTTCCCAATAAATTTTACGTAAATCTGACAATATACTTATCTCGTATGTTCGACATTAACCGATTTTGGTAACAGGAGTGAAATGTGTGGGGGATACATGTATGAGTGTACATCTCACTGTAGCTCTAGAATACCTGGAGTAATTTCAACCAAACATAGTACACAGATGTCTGAATATGTGACAAGTACTGGCGGGTACTGGCACCTTCTGCCATCTCTAGGGACGAGGTGAGAACGCTTAAGTTCATGATCAACTCCGATACACATGTAGAACCGTATGGGAAGGGAATACGACATAAAAATTTGTGATTTATTTTTTCATCGTTAAGCAGATATAGCGGTGCAGATGACGTGTGAATCCAGTCTTCGTGGGAAATAAGACATCCCAAGCACCTGTTTGGATGGTGACTGGCAGAAACAATCGAAATTGGAGTTGAATATATTAGTTTCGGAGTCGTTGAATAAACAGTGTCATTCTCAATGCCCCTTAAGTCCACAATCGACCTCCATACACTACTAGCACCCTTAGGGATGAGGATGTCACGTAAGGATAATTAAAAATGTCATATATTCGTGTTGAAACCATTTCCGAGTCACTAAAATAAATAGTGACACTCCCGATGCTGTACACATTATTCAGTGGAGTTGAGAAGAATAGTGTCTCCTGTGATTTCGTTCAGGTCTAACAATTCGTTCAGGAAAATTGTATAAGCATGTAATTCTTTTTTCATTTCACAAACAAGTAAGCAATTTCTAATACTAAAAAGTATAAAACTTTTTTTTTTAACATGTTTTTACAAAATAATTCTGAACTAAAAAATTAAAAAATAATTTTCAGTAAATTGAAAATCGGAAAAATCTAACAACAAAGAAGTCCTTTTGCTACTCACCATAGGAGCAAATACTTAGAAGACACATAAATATTTTTAAAATATTAAAAATAAATCTAAAAATATTGATGCGTCAAGTGTTGTCTGAACTAATAAAATTTCTAAAAAAAAGTCTTAAGTTTTTAAAATTTTAAAAGGAAAAAAGTACCAAAGTGAAATTTTGTTTCGCAATAGTTTGCAAGTGAGAAAGCAGTTTACATATTATCGTAAAAAAATCATTAACTTTTAGAATTACTGTTTGCAGTGGAATAATTTTTTACGTTGTCCTATTAACAAAATGTGAATACTGTCACTAGTTGGTTTGAAATATTGTGAAAGTTTGAGCTCCGGTTGAAAGTTCAAATGAAGCGTCAGCTTGTCGCAGAATCAATTCTCAGCTCCTTAATAAGATCTCGACGAAAGTTTTCTAAGTTGATTACAAGTAACAGGTTTGTATAAAACTCTTTAATTAATTCTTCTTGTCCAACAATTGATGAAGTTTTATGATCAAATCGTCTAAGAAAACATTAATTTTAGCCTGTAAATATTAGTTTTGGCAATTTCAAACCAGGGAACAATTTGGTTTCATTGAAAATATTTTTTTGAAACGAGGATTTGTTTTCGAGAATTTCTGAAAATATTAGTATTTGTTGTTAACTCTGTAGTACGATCTTATAGCTTATGCCGACATTGAATTTTATTTATTTAAAACTCACAGTAAGGAAACAGCTTAACTATGTGTTTCGCATACAATTAATTGATGAGGTGATACCACTATAAAGGAATGTAGTCCATAAATTTGTACTTCACAACATGCAAGATGAGAAAGGGATGGTGTGTTCAAAGTGGATAGCTCGAATCATTTTGAAGCCTATCACTATGCGAGTAGGACATCGCACACATTTTACCATTCGAAATTAAATTCTGGTCATCAGTTCTTCACGTGGCATCCCTGAGTCATATGTTGTCATTTTCCTACTAACTCATTTGCTAAATTTTGCTAAAATAATGCAACGTGTAACAATAATAATACGTCAAACAATCTCACTTTCACAAACATATAATGAACATAATACGTATTGTTATCATATTGATTTATTACATTCTGATTTTTCCAATACGTCACTGGTTTATAGTTCTGCTTCTCTGTTTCAACTGCATATTGTTGGGGGAAAGTGACGAGGCAACCAATTTGTACTGACAGTAATATGTTCAAAATTATTTCAAGATTATTTTGTATGTAGTACCTAAATAAACTTAATGACACTTAGAACAGCTATAATGGAAATAAGACTCCAAGAAAATATGCCATCAACTCCTGTTCAGAGGTACTACAATGCGAGTGACGTTTCAAGAAAAAAGAACGTAATCTTCTCTTCTGAAGTGTACTTTTTCATAACAATCACAATTTGCCATTTGTTTTAGCATCCAAGTGTTACAAAGTACACATGTTTCAAAACAATTATGCTCAGACTCTGGTAATATTAGAGCTCTAAAAACAGTAAGAAACCACAGACCACCATAACAAACACAAACTTGATGAGGAAAGCATGGAATTTTTTCTCTTGCTCAATTTATAGACGCATCCATGTGTAATTCAAGTGCAATGCTGCCACAATAAATATTAAAAATGTTTTACGATCGCCAATCGCGCAGCCATGCTATTCACTAAGTAATTTGCATTAAGTTTCCAGCAGTTTCGAAGAAAATTTAATTGAACTTGTGGACAACTTTAATTCGTGACTTGCTACTGACTAGGCCGGTAAAATAAAATCAAGAAAGGGGGATTGATGGAATAAATTCGGACAAACCAGGAAATCATCTGAATACCTTCAGTTAGTCCCAAATAGTTCAACCTTTGGCCGCGAGCCTCACCACCACCACCACCGCCGACAACGACGGAGCAACGCTGTTCTGGTAACGGGAACGAGCGCCCTCGCCCCTCTTCCTCGTTGCCAGTGCGCCAGCGCCAACAACCCCCTCCCTCAGAGGTTAGAGTCACCCGACAACAGGCAGCGCAGTGGACGCCCAAAGCTGTGACTAATCACTCCGGGAAAAATCCCAAAATAGGTAAAGCGCAGAGGCGGTAGTAGGACTTATTGCATGCAACTCTGACGATAGGGTGCTGGAATGTGGAAGGTCTGAGGAAGAAGCTTTGCCAGGGAGGTTTTCTGGGTTTCCTTGAGAAATTTGACCTTTTGGGCTTGGTTGAGACTTGGTCAAAGCAGGGAGATGAAAATAATGTACACGGATTCACAACCGTAGTAAAACATCTTAAGAGAAGGGGCACGCGCGGACGTCACCCTGGTGGAGTCGAGATTTTGTACAAAAATGAACACTCAAATCGGTATGACGAAATGAAAACACAAATTGACAATACCTTATGCATTAAAGTAATAATTGCCGACACTGAGTTAATAATAGTAATTGTTTACAGACACGGAGATAAGTCAAAGTACCACAACGAAAACTTTTATACAGAAATGAGCCAGTTGATAAATAGTTTCGAAAATAAATATCCCAGCGCGAGTATAATAATAATGGGAGATTTTAACGCTCGAATCGGAGAAAATAATGTCTCGTCACCGTTTGGCGATGACTCCGCGCTTGTAAACGTGAGAAATAGTNAGAAAATAATGTCTCATCACCGTTTGACGATGACTCCGCGTTTGTAACGTGAGAAATAGTAAGGATAAAAACTTAAATCCGGAAGGGCGTGACCTTCCGGATTTCTGCATCACACACAACCTAACTATACTAAATGGTACGTAAGGCTCAGATTTAGACGGGAATATAACATTTATTAATGAAAACGGGGAAAGTGTGATAGATTACGCGTTAGTCACGGAANTATACGATTGCTACGAGTTAACGTGTAACGACTGTCTCTTATACACATATAGTCGTATGTGTTAAAATCTATTTATCACATCAAAACACTTCAGTAACACCCGCACACATGGGGTCAAAATTAGTAAAATACAAATGGAATGACGACAAGAAGTCGGTCTATAAGGCGAATTTCTCAAGGAATCTAGGAATGATACGTAACGATTTCCAAATTAAACTCACGGTTCAAAATTACATCACTGCAGCGGACTCCATAACACATTGTTTACAAAAATCAGGATCGAGCATGAAAATAATTCAGGGAAACAAAAATCCAGGAAAACATTCGGTGTGGTATAATGATGCCTGCAGGTATGCAAAAGCATCCGCAAAATCTGCCCTGAAAATGTATCAGTGGCTAGGCGGGAAAGAATTGCGTAAATCTTATCTTAAACTCCGGGGAGAATACAAACACATAGTTAAGAAAAGTAAACGAGCCTGGCAACAAATGGAAGCTGAACGTCTCATAGAAATATTATTAAAAAAATGTAGCCGCGACCTATGGGGTACAATTCGTAAATTAAGACGAAATAAAACTATATCAAATAACATAGATGCAATGAGATGGGAAATGCACTTTAAAAATCTTCTAACAGGAAATGACAACACATCCCGAAGTAGTAACGAAATAGGAATAATATTTACATTCGATGAAGTGTCTGAACTTGATGCGTGTATTACATCACAT
>NNCF01132395.1:0-12579 GCA_002313205.1 Laupala kohalensis | reverse complement strand
TAACACATCCCGAAGTAGTAACGAAATAGGAATAATATTTACAACCGATGAAGTGTCTGAACTTGATGCGTGTATTACATCACATGAAATATCTTCTGCCATTCGCGATTTAAAAAACAATGAAGCGCCTGGAGTAGATGGTGTTCCTTCCGAATTTATTAAGGAAATAACCAATGATATTATGCCATTTTAACCGGCCTTTTTAATTATATCTACGATGAAGGTGTTTTTCCAGACTCATGGACTACGGCTGTAATACAGCCTATATATAAAAATAAAGGAAATATAAACGGTCCAAATAGTTATAGGGGAATCTCACTACTTAAAAAATGTTATTGGAAAAATGTATTGCAAAATTCTGTACTGGAGATTACAACTCTGGGTCGAGAAAGAAAATAAACTCTCGACATTACAGGCTGGTTTTAGAAGCAACAATAGCACAATAGATAATCTATTTATTTTAAACACGTTAGCCGAGAGAGAAACTCGAAAGAAACGCGGAAAGTTGTACAGCGTGTTCGTAGATTTTGAGAAAGCTTTCGAAAATGTGAACAGAGACATCCTCTGGTGTGTATTAGCGGACAACGGAATGTCAAAAAAATTGTACTTTGCAAGCCTTATATTGCTCTGTCAATGCATGCCTTACAACAAATAATATTACTCTAACTCCAACTTTTCAAGTAACTCAGGGAGTGAAGCAGGGATGTATTCTCTCTCCGTTGTTATTTATATTATTTATTAACGACGTAATTGAAAATTTATGTGAGGCATCCAAAGATGCCACAACAATAGTTGCTCCTCTTGAACACAAACAGATACCGGGGTTGCTATTTGCGGACGATCTTGTTCTATTCTCCACAACACTGTCGGGACTTCAGATACGTTGGAGCTGTTCTGTGATAAAATGTCTCTACATATAAACATGCATAAANATAAACATACATAAAACTAAAGTCGTGGTGTTCAAAAACGGATGGATGTTTAGTAAAAATGAAATTTGAAATTACAAACGTCAACCTCTCGAGAAAGTTAAAGATTACACTTATCTAGGTGTCAAAATAAGCATGAACGTAACCTGGTCAAGACATATACAAAAATCAAAACAAAAAGGCATGTATGTTCTAAATGAAATTCAAAGAAGTGCTGGAACCTTCCCTGACATCGATCCTAGGATTGTAGTAACAATTTACATGTCATTATTCGTACCTGCAGTAGCGTATGGAGCTGAAATATGGGGTGTTGGGGATTGTGCATCACTTAATTCGCTTCAAAACAAATTCTTGAAAAATACTCTTGGCGTACCTCCGAGTACAGCTAACTGTGGTACTCTTTGGGAATTCAGAGTTTTACCGTTAGAAGTAAAAATTAAGATGAGAGCCATTAAATATTGGGTTTCAATAAAAAACGGGGAAAGCAACAAAAATATTTACGATTGCTACGAGTTAACGTGTAACGATGGGTGGGGTCAAAAAATTAGAACTATAATCGAAACTGCCGGTCTAGAATATTTGTGGCAGACAGCTCCGGCGAGATCTGATAATGAATTAATTATTCAGAGACTTGAAGACATAGAGAAACAAAACATAACCACTGAGAGACAGTAAAAGAGGTCACTAATCGTGCAGAATATTGTGGCAGGAGACTGGAGACGAAAACCATACATAGACAAATTAAACAAGGTAGCAAGAGCAGGTTACGCTTGGTTTCGACTTGGGGGTATGGAAATTAAGGAAATTGAGGGGGGATCGAGATTCGCAATGGCATTTATGCACGGAACAAGAAGATTGGGTCCACATTCTGTTAAATTGTGTTAGCACTGAAATAGGTAGAAAAAAAATGGCTGCTTGAGGGGGGATACGATCGTAAACCAAGAAATTACACTCTAGCTTTTGAAATAATGCGAGATAATAGAATCTCCGTTACTTTACTCCTTGGCAAGATTTGAGTTTTTTTCGAAAAAAGAGGGAGGCGGAACTGATGAAGGAGATTGACCAGAATGAACAAACTTAATTTAAATCTGTTTAAATTATTGTTGCTATTATTATTATCATCATTATTATTAGTATTAGTATTTTAAGTGATCGTACTAGTAATATTAGTATTCTATTTTAGTCTCTTTTCAAATCGATTTAAAAATGTGTACATGTGTGAATATGGGTCCATGTACATGTACGTATATATAGGGAAATATGTAAACAAGATTTATTTAGGTATGTTGGTATGTACGCATATGTTATTTGCCCTGCAGATAAGTATGTATTCTTTCTATGAATTTATTTGATTCTGTCACCGAATTTTTTTGTTCTTTAACAGGTTTCCAGTTCCCAACCAGATTCTTCTTTTTACGCTTAGCGCGCTTGCCCTAACCGTTGGTTTTCCGTGGTTCCCAACGATACAGTCACTTAAGTAATATAACAATAGCTGAGATTAAAAATTAAAATTATATTTTAAAAAATAGCCATGACAGTAATTTTTTTCTTATTATAACTTATTAACATTTATTAATTTCTTTTTCCGCTACTGATATCAGTTACCTTTCAAATAGTCAAAATATTTTAATACCTCTAATTTTAGTTTCAATTTCAGTTAATTGAGAGTAAATACTGGGGTATAGTATGCGCAGCCCACGGTACATTTTAGGGTCTCTCTAAGGCGCACGAGTTTAAACCCCGCCATATATACTGTATATTTTTGTTGTAGTTAAAATATAGCCCTTTTGAATTTGAATTGAATAGTCCCAAATACATGGAAAATACGTTAGTTCCACCTCAGAAGATGTGCATAACTTTTGGCAGCCAAAAAGCACGAAATTATTGCGGAAGCTACAAAATATACATTAATTTATAATTACCCAAGCCACTCCTAGAAACCTGTGACTACCCAAGAGACCTGGTTGATTATGTGTCAACCCCTAGCAACTAAGTTTATTGATTAGGACCGAGGAATTCACTCTTCGCTTAAAGTTCGTACGGGTCACCTCGCTCACGTTCGCTCTTGCTGTCTGTCCGTGTTAGATGGAGTCCACTCCGAAATTTCGTACGAGTTAATTGCTCACGTAACCGCGATGTATTAAAATCAGTGATAACCTCATATTATATGTTAAAAGTTATTTGATGTGATACAAAGCTCCACTTTGATCCATAATTCGGTGCTGCCGAACCAGTGGATGAACTTTGAGGATTGTTCATGTAAGTAACATTGATCTTATCAGGAACTGATTATTCTACTGCAACTACTAACGACTTTTCACAATGTACCTTTCATGTAATTAATTATGTACGTTGCTAGATTTTTTAGCCTACATTAAATAACTGGTTCTTTTATCTGAACACGGGGCCCCGAGCTGAATCTGCCATTACTCGCACTTACTTGTGCCATGCTCCTTCCTTTCTCTTTTCTGACCTCCCTTGGTCACCTCTTGTTCTTTTCGATCCCGACGCTATTATGGCTAGGATACCTTTCATTTTCCTCTTTCCTCTTTTTTAAAATGTTTTTAGTAAAGTCTTGAGATATGTTGGGATTTGAGTTTTGAGTTGTAATTCAGGAGGGTTTTTAGTGGGTATGGCTGAGTCATTCGGCGAGTCCCACACGCGGGGAGAGTCATGTTGGCTCTCCCTAGTACATAACTGCATTTTCCCTACCTGTACAAGTTTTAACGGCTCTAATGACCTCGATGTTGACGAGCCCTAAAACCCCACAAAAAAATTCTTTTAACTGAATTCATGTTTTTATAAGTTTTGCTAGTAATTATAGATAGCTTCTTTTTATAGATTTTGTGAGGGTTCATCTAAGACACGTTGCATAGGTTGAAGCAGAAGTTATCGATCAATTTTGAACTTGAATATCTCCCCCACAAATTTTTATTGCACTTTCTTCATCATTATGCTTATATTTCGGAATCAAAGAATCGCAAAAAAAATCGTAAATATAAGACTATTCTTCGAAAAGTAGTCTATGCAGCTAATGTTATGGAAAACGACACGCAGGTACCAAAATCGAGCAACCGGATGAAAGCCATGTGGAATATTGTTAACAATTACACGTCAACTTCTGAAAATCGCGAAGAAAATATTTCTTTACTAAACGATGACAAAATCGTTTCAAATCCTCAAGACATCGCAAATTTGTTTGATTCTTACTTCTCAGAAGTAGGTAAAATAACGAACTCAATATCCAAATCATTGTCCTCGAATTATATCCACCTACGTACCCAATTCTATGTTCACTTCTGAAACTAACGCCAGTGAAGTCATGAGAATCATCAGCTCATTAAAAAAACAAATTTTCAACAGGCATAAATGATATACCTGAGTATATTTTTAAATTTTCGTCCCACGCTATATTAAACGGAACACAATTAAAAACTGTTACGAACACAAAATTCTTAGGTCTCTATATTCAAGACAACCTAAAAAGGAATTGTCATGTTGACAATCTTAATTCCCAATTAAGCAAATTGTGTTACGCATTCGGAATCTTAGTTAATGTAGTTAGTCCACATATTTCCCGTTGCGTATATTTTGCAAACATTTACTCCCATTTAAGTTACGACATTACCTTCTGGGGCAATTCCGGTCAGAGCTTCTGAACTTTCAGAATTCAGAAGAGAATTTATAATTTGTAAATCTCACCTCCGAAACTTTTGTAAACCTTTATTCAAGGAATTAAATATCTTAGCACTTCCCTGCATTTACATTTATGAAACGGTCGTGTTTGTTAAGACCGAATTACTGAAGTGCCATCCTTGCTTCGTACGAAAAAGTCTCGTTCACGAACACAATACTCGCAATTGTAATAATAATAATAATAATATTCATCGTCCTAGAGTGTCAACCAGTCTTTGCCAAAAAGGACCTTATCATTCGGGAATCGTTCTACATAATTCCCTGCCCAAGAATATATAAGATATTATGAAATTGAATATCTTCAAATACGCTGTTAACAACTACCTCCTGCACCAGTGCTTCTACACTGTAAAATAATTTATTGATTTTAATAAAGGTTAAATTCGTCTTGTACTTTATCACGCCATTGTTGTAGTACTTTTTAAATAACATAAAAATTTCAAAAACTATTTTCTAGCATGATTGTGATCTAGGAATTTTTGCTTAAATTTTTGAATGCGTGTGCCTTAAGGCTCTTGATCGGAATTGATAGGATGGTCCCTTGCTTCCGGAGAGTAAATTAGCTTATTGTCCTCCACGTGGTCATACGCAGTTTGTACTGCTTGCTTTTTTGACAATAAATTTATATTATTATATATACTTGAGACACGAAGGTTATTTGACACTTACCTCACGAAACATCAGCTGATATCAAGAAGGCGGAGCTGTTCCCGGGATGGTAGTTTGTCCACGAGTTTGAGGTTTATATCGCGTAAGTTGACATTACGCTTTTAACATCTAGGGGAAGACATGTAGAAGTTCCTCTATTCCCTTTTACATCAGAGTGGAATAAGAGAAGGTGTGCCATTGCGCATGGTGGTGGAAGGCACGTTGGCCAACCAATGAAACGCTAGACATTTGGATGGGGAGGTTAAAGGTATTGTACAGGTTTGTGTAGAATGTTTGACTGAATTGTAGGCGTTAAGGAAAATCCTAATATGTCCAATCCGAAAAATGTCTTGAATATGACTGACTCGTACTGCGTATGGGACGGGAATACCGTGTCTCATATCAGTTTACATGAACCGTAGTATAAACTAACTCATAAAAGAGATGAATCTCGCTTACCTCCTTCAGCAATGCACGTAACCATCAGCGAAGCTCCTTCTAGGAAAGGCCCTATCGTTGGCCCATCTATTACGCGTCCATCTTCATCTAGCACGGATAGCTTCTGGGGTGGAACTGAAAGAAAAAAGTATTGCTTAAATTTCAATCTATTTTAAATATATTGATCAATGTTGTATGTTATACGATACAAGTTGTAATAATTGTATATTTGTCTTAAATGATACTAAACTTACTTTGAGTATTATATTGAATGGAAAGTTGGCGATGCATTAAAATGTGTGTGATACAAGAAATAAATTTTGTTTTGGTATTCGAAAGAGTCTAGAAAAAGTACTATGAAAAAAACATTAAAACGAGTTCGTACAAAAACTTCTTGTCATAACATTCTCTTAATTATTGAGTAAAAAACATGAGATAAACTTATTTGTTTATCAAAAAACTTTCAGAGTATGTTGCCTGTGAAAGAACTGCGAAAATAATATTTCTATTTTTCTAATATAATTCAGTTGTAACATGAAAAGTACGGTTGAAATTCTTTTTTTAATTGTATTTATATTACATAACTATTTGTTTTCGAATTATTTTTTAAACTGATAATTTTTCTGATTTTTGTTGTTATAAATTTCTGTCATTAATATAAGAGCACATGACAGCAATATATAGTTCTATGAACCAAGTAAAAGCAATTTTAATTTCAAAACTCGTATATTAATACATTTCTTTTTAATCACATAAATTCGAATTCTTTTGATAATTTAATAAAAGATTTGAATTTTGCGCACATTGGGAAAATTAAAACATGCGCTTTGTGGTAATTTAATTATTATCGATTGTCTTTTGTTTGTAACGTGTTGGGCGATGCATGAAGTATGTTAAAATACATTTATT
The DNA here is from genome assembly GCA_002313205.1 of Laupala kohalensis. Classification (NCBI taxonomy): domain Eukaryota; kingdom Metazoa; phylum Arthropoda; class Insecta; order Orthoptera; family Trigonidiidae; genus Laupala; species Laupala kohalensis. The sequence goes on along the minus strand of NNCF01132395.1, from coordinate 5,959 downwards.
TTCAGTTCATTAAATCATATAAGCTATTAAATCCTCCAACAATATCACGATGCATGTAACAGCTGTTAATTTGAGAACTCATTTTAATTATTTGGCAATTATCGTCTCATGAATCATACAAACAAGTATTATATTTCTAATGGAGTCAACGTGAACAATGCATATGAAGTGTCTCTCCGCGTGACAATCTACATAATCCATGTTATCAACAATTGCATATGCTTTGGCATTTTCAGATTTAATGCAGCCGAAAGTATTCGAGAAATTTGTACCTGTCAAATACTTTATCTGCACACTAATGTCATTTCACATAAGGAAGATAAAAATGTTTTTTGACCGTATATGTCGATAAAACCGGAAAAAATAGAGTTATGTTTGCTTAAGCTGTGTAAACGATTAGAGATAGGTTGCATGCGTAGCAATATTGTTTGCCTCAAAGACTTCTACAAAAAGTCCGCGACAGCATATGTCTGTCTACAAAAATTAAGGTCAGTTATCGATAAAGCGTTATTAATAAAAGAAGAGTTAAAACACTCAATTTTTGAGAGAAATTTACGAATGAAAAACTCAATCATTATCAAATAGGATTTTTTGTTTTGTGCATCTAAAAATTGTCTTAAAAATACCAAACATTTCGTATTTTGAATAACATTTCAACTATGATTTATGATATGTGATTTTCGGAAACGTGAGCAGCTTAGTTGGAGATTGTCTCGCTACAGAGTTTTACAGTGTAACAGTAAACTCTCATGAATATCACGGTCTCGCTAGGTGTTCACTATATCTACTTTACTCTAATAGAATTAAATTTGGTTTAAACTTTGTAAATGGTTGTGATAACGTGAAAAGTTCTCTTTTAACACAATCGGAATATAAAACAAATATTTCTACATATGTGATGTTCTATATAATATTTTTATTGTATTTGTTGTTATGAATCTCTTTCAATATTATACGTGTGAATTGGAGCAATTGAACACGACACACAAGTGTCGTAGAACTTGCTTAGGTGTCATGGGTATCGCTAAAATTAGTGTGTATACGAGTTTTAGTGTGTATATTAGTTTTAGTGATTTTGATATTTGTTTTGTGTATATTTGGTTTTTCTATTTGTTTCTGCATATTTATGATTTGTTCTTTTGTTTTTAAGGTGCATTTTTTCTGTTTAAAACCAATGTTCCTTTGATCTCAGTAGGTTAAATACAACTGGAATTCTTGAATATTTTACTTATACGTATAAACGTAAAATCTGATTTGAAATTACAGAGCTGTCGTGATTGTCGGAAGTCTTCCCTCATTTAACACATTCTCTTACTTCAAAATTTATTCCGACTCTGACGTGCTTTGTGAAGATTAGAGAGAACGTTCAGGAGTCAGAAATTTGAAAGCAAAACTTTCCTCTTTACAGCTTCCGCTTTGAACAAAGTACAAATTGAGTGGTAAATAATTAGCTGCGGGTCGGATCACGCCGCTTCGAGTTAGAGCGCTTTGCCGCCAGAGTGTTCTGCTGTTGAAGAGTTGAAGCCCGAGCTCGGCATGTGTTTGTATACAGCAAATGGAACCGCGCAAGTGCGTGGTGTCAAATAACGCTACACAACTCGGGCTTTCTCTCGATAGAGAGATACGTCTCCGCAGCTGTGGGAATGTGTGCGCAGAAATTGGGAGTACTGCTTCTCAGTTAGGCTGCCAAACGAGTGGCAAGGTCGTAGAAAATGCAGGAACTGAAGAGTTTTTCAATAGTTTTACTCCATTTGTTAAAGCAGAACTTTATTGAATGGACGGACAGCTCGGTGTTTGTGAGGGTTATCAAAACGAGTTTTTGCTTATTTGAATCTAGTTTACTAGTTGTTTGTAATTGAAGTTGTTTCAGCGAATCAGCTTCAAACCTATTTGTGCACTTAGTTTGTGACGTCACTTCCGTTTACAGAGGTACGTCTCGAATCACTCGTTGGCTTGAAAAACACGATCAATACGCTACTCACAAATATTGAAATAAGTAACAAAAATCTTTATTTTTATTTATAATTCAAAGAAATTATATCCTATATTATATTAAACTTTTTGAAGAAACTATTTTTAAGAATGTAATTTGTATTTTATAACCGCTTTTCTTGACGTAATTTCTTAACACACAAAGAATAAGTAAAAATGATAACAATTTTTTATATTAAACTAGCTGATCAGACAGACGTCGTCCTGTCCAAATTTCAATAAATTTGTTTGTTATCGTTTTGTGAATTTGTGAATAACTAATGTACTATGCAAATAATCACAATTCAACAGAAAATGGACAATTCATTTACTTTGTTGTTATTGTATAACCGTTTGTCACTTCAAAGTTCACCGTATTTTGAAAGTAAATCTAAATTTGTTTGAAATAGAACGATTCATTTCATGAAACTATTGCGATAAACTTACAAAAGAATCACAATGCAACTGAAAAACTGAAAAACAAAATATGTCGTTCCTATGGTCAGTTATGATCAAACAAAAGTGTGATGCAAAAGAGTGCATACAAAAGTGATAATTTTTGCAGTTTATCCGAATTTTCCCACTTTTCGTTGTAATTGTCCCAATGTTTTTTTTTCTGAAAACATTGTGAGGACCTTAACAAAACAAGAAAAGAATTACGCATATCCATCGATCGACTCGTGAGTTATGGACTTCAAGTTCATACAAAAATCTCAGAGAAATAAAACTCAGGTTCATTTTTTCCCGAATTATCTAATTTTCCGGGCAACTTTTCCCATTTTTGTTCCCTAAAAACCTTATTCTGACTATTACGAACATAAAAAAAATTAGCCAAATCGGTCTAGCCGTTCTCGAGTGATGCGCTTACCAACGAACAGCATTTAGTTTATATTTTATATAGATTTTGTATGTTTACAATTTATTGTATTCGATGATACATTTTCTTCATTTCCTATAAATACATTAATTTTTGAATGGTAGTCTGTACCAAGAAATATTCCGAGAAAAGGATTTCTCAAGTCGTTTCTTCCGCATAAATTTGTTCAATAAGAAACATTACGAACGTAATAAAATTTTGAGAATTTCTCTCCTTATTTTCCCTCTCATGCTTTCGAGTATAATACACGTTCTTAAAAAAAATAAATAAAACTTGTAAAAATATCATAAAACTAAAATAACAGTGAAGTAATTTTGCTGTATGGAGTTTGTACTTTCTCTTCATATTCAAATCAAAGGAAAGTTATTCTTCTCATACACATACTAACATTTTTAATTAGTTACAATTCAAATATATTTTCGCCTTAGATTTTAAAACAAATCGATGCTAACTTGTATTTGACACACGTATATGTGATACCAGTTTGTTGTACCGGTTAACACCCTTGCGATCAAAGCACGAGTCCCGGGTTTGATTCCCGGTTCCTTGACATTTTCACCTGACTGAAAATTATCACGTCAAGATTAGTAAATATAATTAAGAGCGTGAGCTCGTAAACAGGAAATATGTTGTTGTATGGACAAACTCTTATTCGACTGTGTTGCGGGAAAGTATCATCTCGCAATCGTGTCTGAGGGAACAAATGACACGCGCTGAGCTAACAATAGTCTTACGCCCAATTTCACCAAGTTCGTTTAAAGCCTTAAGTGAGATTTTCTGTGAAGTAAATCATAATTATTGTAATGCGCGTTCCACCAATTCCAATTTACATGAAAATTGCGATTTACTCAAACGCTCGGGAACCCTTCGATCACCANACCAATTCCAATTTACATGAAAATTGCGATTTACTCAAACGCTCGGGAACCCTTCGATCACCAGCGCAAATCGTGATTTTCTTTTCGGTCCATCTTGTTTGTTTGTTGTTACTCGATTTATAGGTTATGTTCAGTGACAAGAGAGAGGCCCGCTGCAGCGTCACGTACCCGTTGATGGCGCTGGTGAGCAACAAGATGCGTTTCTCAGCCGTCATTTGTCTCCATGTTACCTGTAAGCACAGCAAATCTACTACCAACCTTGAGAATTCTTGAGAAATATTGATTATCATAATCGACGATTATTTTTGATTGGTGAAAGGCTTAAAATGTTATCGCGTTTCTATTTATCTAATCACGTTTAAGGAAATCGTGATTATTCTTCGTTTGGTGAAATTGGACCTTAGTAACATTTCTGTGCCAAATCCACAGCCGAGGCGTTGTAGTTTCGTGGAAATTGTTTTTGGAGACCTGACATCTGTACAGATGTGATTTGGGCGAATACGTAACCAAGATTCGAAGAAAATAAACAGTTTGATTGTGCTTACTTGCTGTTCCCAGAGACGTTTGCTCTCCGGGGTTGGCGATCCGTGGTTAATATTGGATACTAGTGTTAACTCAAAATTTGACTGCCAGGTGGTGTTGCCGTAAAGTGATGCATACTCTTGTGTCTTCTCCCAACACTAGTCGCCAAGTAAAACTATCATTGACACAGTTTCTTATATTTCAATTAATCTACGCACTGGGTCTATAAATAGGGTCAATCCAAATGAAATTGATCAAAATGAAATAAATTGATCTGACCGAAATTTTCTTATATTTTTTAATCCTTAGTGGCGAGATTTTTAATCGCGAGAAGTGATTTTATAATTTTCTTTAGAGATTTGAGGGAACATCTAGAGAGATTTTGCTTCTTACGGTACTATGTTGCAGAAATAAGTGTTGTGGTAAGGTGGAAGATATTAGTATCGACTCCGATTGATAAGATCCTCCTCGCTCACCAACATAAATAAATGTTTGGAAACGCAGGTTAGTTTGAGTAAGTTTCTTTATTTCTTACGTAAACCTGAAGATGTGACGTCAAACGACTGGCTTTGAATCGTGTGGTCTCCGTGAACTGTGGGTCTCACGTGCGCTAGTGGAGACGTGACGTTCAGCAGCGGCAATCCAGTGTTCTCCTATTTGTAGACACTAGACGTGGGAGACTTTGGCGTCGAGTCTTGTAGATTCCAGGTTCGGTAGTCGCGCCGTTCCAGGGGTGAAGATCCTCGGTAGTTGGCGTCGACGTTTGGAGATCTTCGCGTCGGCGAAGTCTTGAATTGAAATGTCTGGTGGAGCTGGGCTCACATTCGGCGTATCGTATTATATCTCGGAGCTGATAATGGTATGCGCTCGTCGAGATGAGAAATTGGACATATGTAGAGCATGTATGATGCAACTTGCTAGTGCAGAAATGACAGCTGGAATGAATGTTATTCGTTACCTAGGGAAGCTTCTTGAGACAGAGATATCTGAACATCTGAGTCATATTAAATCCGGTTGGATTAGAAAGGAGCGGTCTTGTGGATGCTGTTATGGATAATGTATTTATTTGCTGGTGCTCACGTATTTCATGGATGGCGTCTTGCATAGAATTTACGTCGAACCATGCGTTCGTTTATTATTCTTTGTATAGGCCTTGAAGTGTGTTGGCCATGACTCTGACGCTATGCCTTGGAACTCTCGTGTACAGAGGGCTGTGGCCGGTAAATAAATACGCGATGGCGTATGTTTATCGTGCATGTGAGCGTATGAAAATCCATCAACTTTTGTTAAGCTCGAGGGCAAAGTTGAGAGGCGTGGCCGTTATGGGGAGGCGTGTATTATGTGCGTCATACGGTATTGTGACAGGACGCATCTGTTACATAAGGAAATGAAACGAGATCAGCAATACTGTGTGGGCTCTTTTCCCTAGTTTATAATAAATAGCTTTAAATAACAACGAATTGTTAACGAATTCCCAAGGCAAACGGAACCCATTTAAATAGGTAAAAGAGTAGTTTTCGTGATCCCATTTAAAAGGGTTCGAGGATAATCGAGAAAATTTCTCGGATAACAAAGTATATATGAAACACATTGATTTTCTTTAATTAACTTGTTAAAAACGGTCCTGTCACAAAGCGACATGGCGCCTCCCACAAAAGGCCTCTCGCCACGTGTGGGAGTCTGCCTCCCTCGAAGGGCCTCTCGCCACGTG
>NNCF01132393.1:92649-108993 GCA_002313205.1 Laupala kohalensis | reverse complement strand
ATACAATGTTGTGACGAAATTCGATTCATTAAATTTATGAGGGTTATTTTTGGTCTTTTCCTTATTTTACATCCCTCAAATTGCTTCCTTGGAAGCTGGTCCTCCGTCTTCATAAATCTGTTGTGTTCCGTGGCATCCGCCAGAGAATTTCCCTATCATTTCGTACGTCGCCCCGGAATACCTTGTATACATGCCAGTGACTGGTCGACTGCCTGAAAAATAATTCTTAGAATACTCTGAAGACGTTCCTACGTGAATTTTTCCCTTGAATAACCTTGATCTGTAGGGTACCTATATGAATACCATAGAACCAGTGTTCTGTTTAGACCGTTTTTCGTTCAGACGTGTTCGTATGCTCAATAATCAATGCAAATGTAGCAGCTATTTTCTCTAGATCCATTACAGGGAATTTACAACATAGATTCAACGCGTCTACGGTACGACTTGTGGTCACCAGTGTGTTCAAACATCGCGACAAAACGTATTGTCGTGCCTGTCGTACAACAGTCTTAAGGCAATCCAAAGGTAATCGTGTCACAGTTGTCACTGGCGTGCGCAGTCTTATAACATTATATAGGTGGAATTGTATAAATTTACCTATCACGCACTAGCAATTGTTTGTTATGTCAATATAATGGACTTGTTAACGGACAAATCGAGTGGAGACAATCGAGTCAAATTATAAGCATTTCATGAATTAGAAGAAGAGCGTGGAGAAAATACAACTAAAACTCGAAAAAGCTGACACCATCAAAGCTCACAGTGACATCGCTCACCTCCTCGTGGTTAACGGGTACCCAAAGGGTGGCTGAGATGCATGATTGCAAATTCTTGTTCTCAATATCAAATTGTATTGCTTTAAATGGAATTAATTTGATTGAAAATTGATGTAACACAGATTCACTAGTAAAAACCTTTGGATAAAGTCACAACAAGAAATAAAATAAATGAAAATAAAATAAAATTGAAGAAAATCTTTTCAGAGTGACCTCAAAAAATATCTATAAGGAAACCAAATCTAGGTCATGAAGAAGTATAAGAAACAACGTCAGAGAGAAAATGTGTTATTTATGTTAATATGAAAAGTGCACTTGCCACACAATGCAAATGTAAAATTTGCCAAAATTAATATATTAGAACCACTCACATACTTGTTCCCACTGTAAAAGTTCCGTGAAATAGAAATCCAAGTCTATTCCTTATTCATTTACTGTATTTTTGATTGTATTTTCTTTAGTAAGGAGTTACTAAAACCTGACAAGCAACAGTGAATGTAATCGATAAATTGTCACATTTCGTACTAGAATTAGTAAATACCAAAAACTATTTTAAAGGAACAAACTGCTTTTTTGATTTTATACCCTACTATCCTTATAAGTTTCATAATATTTCATTGGATTTTCCGACACGTAAAAAGGATTGAGCTAAATTCGTCTTATTGGAATAATATTGTTGAAGTGAGTTTTCACTTATTGGTGGAACATCAACAAAACAAAAACAAATTTCTATGAATTTAATATCAATTCACGCAAGATTCTTTTTCAAATAATAAAGTAATTTAAAGATTGTCTTTAACACCAGAACTATAAATTTTGTCTCGTACAGGATTTATTTCATGAATATTATTTTCCTCGTCTGAAGTAACATCACGATTCCACAAACTAGTCTGGATAATGATAGTAAAAGCCATTCCAAAATAAATCTCTAAGTTTTAGATAAAAATATAATTATTTAACTACATTAATTGTGAATCACTTTTTACTCAGAGTATAGTTTTTTTTATGACGCTAGTACCTAAAAGATTGATGCAAATGTGGCTTTTACGTTTTCTGCGCGACGCGCGTCAACATAGTCTGCGTTTGATCACTCTTGTTGCTATGGAGATTTTCTCCGTATAAGACGATCCATTCCTTTGTCTCCCTTATTAATGAGTAACGAGAACTGAGGGAAAATATTAATCCTACGTAATTATTACTGAGAACAACGTACTTTTTTAAGCGTAGTTATAAAACTTCAATGAGTCTCGTGTACGATACACCTTAATTTATGGTTTCCGCGGAAAACGATGTTAACTCTTAACACTTGTATTCAGTAATGTGAATTTTACGTGCTTTATAATGGTGCACATATGCGTCATTAGTTGAACAAGAATAATCAAATAATTATTCTTATATCTGATTCTTATTCCCTTATCATTAGCAACTTGTTTGGATCCATCTCAACGCGGTCGTGAGTATACCCAGACGCATCTGAAGGAAACAGTTATCCACTACAATATTGGGGTAGGGGAGATATTGATATATTTAATTCACAAGGTGATTATCACTTCTTTACAACACGTGATTAAATCACCCATCTCTCAACCGGGATTCGAATCTGAATAGACTGGAGGTGAGATTTACGCTTCCGAGTGACAGAATCCAGGTTGGTAGCTTCATAGAGTTAGATCAGTGTATATTAAGTGAGTGATAGAATTATTAGTCCTTAATCAAAACATAGATAGAAATACAGGAAGGTAGATGATGATAAAGCGTTGCTCAGACGACGGTGTGCGGTTGCAAAACAAAGGTACTCTGGGTTTTCGGTCTCGGGAGCGTATCACCCTCTCTCATCCGCTAGTCTCTATCACTCCCTTCATTGCCTCCCCCCTCCCGCCACTCCGACATGTAAGCGCATCGTATCGCACCGCGACCGACGCTTCCGGCGTCCGGCGTACCGGAAGCGAGCGAACAAAACTCCGCGCTGCGTGACGTCATCGCATCGACCCGGGCAGTGGGTCCGTCCCCGGAGGGCAGCTTGCACGGGCTGGCGGGCGGGCGAGCGGGCGAGCGGCCACCGTCGCAGCGAGCGAGCGAGCGAGCGGCTGCATGGGCGGTAGGGCATGGGTGGGTGTCTGTAGCAGACAGCTCGAGATTTGTGCGCGTCTCCGCCGGCGACAGGAGCGGCCTGGATTTACGCCCGTGCGCCCAACCAGCCGCCTGTGAGCACGCCCGGGCTGCCCGCCTGCTCGTTCGCTTGCCCGGCTACGACCACCATCGACTGAGCGGAAGGCGGTTGGCGCGGCGGCAGCAGACACGCGTCGCATGTCGGTGAACGGTCGTTAGGATAATTGGCAGCCGACACCGCGCACACGCCATAGGCCGCGCTCGTCACACGGTCTCTACACCCCTCCCACCCACGCAATGTACACCACCTCATTTCAACGACGTCTTGCCAAGCCCCCGATGACGGCCCTGAGCACTGGGCGCAACAGACCACTAAAGCTTAACATTCAATAGTGTTTATCGACTATAATGTTGTTCGGAATGGAGGGAGAGGGTTGTTAATGAGTATGTCGCTCCGCAGTTGCCGTAAGCCTGCACCAACCTCATACTCACGTTAGGGGTGAATGAGAATATCATACATTTTAATATGATTCCTGCGAACCAATTTAAAGAAATCTCAAGTATTTTTAAAGGACATTCTCCCTATTTTGTTCTCTACAAGATGTCATTCCTAACAATACATTTAAGTAATCTAACTATAACAGTATCACGAATCAGAAAGCATGTTTATTCGTTATTTTTGTATTCTTAATATACACGATCATATTTCTACTGAATAAATAAATAAAAAAAATTTATTTGATGAGAAAAAAAATTAAAGTCATTTTTTGAGTTGATAAAGTATAAATAAATATAAAGACAAATCGTTGATATAAAAAAAACATTTCTCAAATTCTTTGTATGATTTCTTCTTTCTATAGAATATCAAATGCTTAACTGCATTTGTTTTCATATGTTATTATTTTCAGTGATGTAACAACGTTTATCTCTTCAGAAACCTAATGCATAACATGAACAGAAAATGCCAAACATATTTTCAGAGTAGCGAAAGCACTTATGTTTGGTGGGAGTGTACTCTGGAGGTTGGTCGATTTCTGCTTTTCTCTCCACATCCCTTTTTTAGCATCCTCTCTTTATTACCTTTTTCCTTTCACCCCTTCCGCTTCTTCCTGGAAGCGCGTCGCTGATTTTTATTGTGGACGTCGCAGAGATAAGGCATGCACCGTTGGTGGATTTGCCGCTGGAGGAGGAGAATAATATAACAGTGAAGAGAAACAGGGCAAATGATGGAGGTATTTGCGGGAATATAGTTGTGGAAGAGGATTGGGTAGGTTGATGGATATGCCACAAAGAGTAGATTATTATTATATTACGCACTACAAAAGAGATTATTGATGTAGAAGAGATAGAGGTTGGGGGCTTCATGCATGAGTAGTTCGTGGTTTATTTGGTTACCTGTTTGAGAAGCAGACTGGGTCGGCAGAACAAGTTATGTAGAAGTATGGCTTTAAAACGAACCAAGAGATGTGGTTTTCCTTTTAAAATATGCGTACAGAAAAGCAAATTTTTGCTCTTTAATTAAGCTTAAAAACTCAATATTCCAGTTCTAACTCAATATTTGCCGCAAGATCAACCAGTTCATTTTACTTTATCGTATTTCTCTCTAAGCTGGTTACTCACTTTCTAATATTTACCACATAGCGTAAGTTTAAAAGAGCAAAACTTAACTGTATACATTAATCAGTATTTATCATCCTTAACTGAAGTGAAAAAAAACATATGTATGTATGTACAAATATATTTCGATATTTTTTCTCAAGAACGATTCTAACAATTTTGATAAAATTCATAGAATAGAGATATTTTGGTATGAAAAAATCCAAACTAACATTGCCCCATTTTCTTTTGTTCTTATTTTAATATTACAAAATATGCATTGGAACTCAAAACGCACCCTTAATAAACATCTCGTTGTAGTGAAATGGATGACGCGCTGACGATGCAACATCAAGATCCACGATGTGAAGTTTTAACTTTTCAAATTCAATATTTGCAATCACAATAAACATGATGTTTTGGTACCGTTCAAACAATTAATTAAAGGATATTTGTTTGTTATACTTAACTAAATATTGCTATTTGAACAAGGCTAGATCTTTTATTTTTTTATTTACTGTATTAGATCTAAGATACTCAGAATAGACTTAAATGGTCAATAATATTAAAACTATTTTAATGACGTTTCAGATACTTTGAGTGCTTAAATTTAGCGACAAAATTCATTTTATTTCTTGACACGAAAATATACGGCTTCATTTAAGTAAAATTAATAAAAAAGTAGTCTGGATTAGAATTAATATCTTTAGTGCAGACTAAATTATTCAACTTAATTTTTGTTTTTTCTGTTAATGTGGAAATTTTCTCATTTGTATTCCACAACAATCTTTTAATATTAGCGTTTCATTACTATGTGAATTCCAAACCACTTGGCATTTCTGTGTCACCCGCTAGTAATATAAGGAACAATATCCGTCACATTTCTATCCCCGTCGTCTCTTATAACAAACTTAAGAACTTCCGTAACCTTCGAAGCTATTAACCAAAACTTGTTCGCGATGTGTCTCCCTTGTGTGTGTGTCTAATATCCGCAGGTGAAACAACCTGCCAAGCGGCAAAGTGTGATGACACGGAAACATCCCGAAAGAGGTAGCGACATGCCTCCGACTCATTCACTTCCCTAGAGACTGTTCCAGAACAATTTCCTTCACAACACTCCCATACATAAATTATCGGTTGGATTCATATCTCATGCCAACCATTCCTGGTGCACATAAAGAAGTAACACTTAATATCAATCTTTCAACGAACGAGGTTGCGAGCATTTTCTCCAACAATTTTGTGCTTTATTAGTTATATATTCTACCCTTACATTCAGTACATCTACATTTATATTATTTCATTGTATTATCTGAGTAAATTTATCTTATTTCTATGCAACATCTTGGACTCTCCAAAATGTTTGCTTTTTGTTTTGAAAAGCACCGGAATTCGAATTGCTATAGTTGTATTATGAACCTAATACGGTGCAACTTCTCGTCTCGGATTAAATGGTTATGGTTTGTCTTCATACTTGTATTGTAGATAGAAAATTGCCTGCAACCAACGATACAGTAATCTGTCCCTAACGAGGTAGAGTTGGTTAACCTTGCCTTCAATCTTAGATACCTAAAAAAGGTCCCGAATGTTTGTGACAATACAATAGGATTTTTCTTTGGTGAAATGGCGTAAGCATTTCTGCGCATGTTGCAAGGGGAAGAGATGGTGGGGGAGACAAGGGACGATAAAGGAGGACTCTCACAAATTCACCTCTCGCCTGTAGTGTACCGCGTATTCTCATTTCATTTGAGCACAAAAAGTGCACTTTATATAAGATGAGTTCAAAATTATACGATCCCCTGGCTGTTGACGTTGCAAACACTCCTCGACGAGTAGGTACTTGGATGTTGTGAGTTAAGATACGATCACTCTCTAAACAACATATCATAACAACATAGACTTTTCACATCAAAAAATGTAGGGTCTATGACGAATAATTCATCATGAAATTGCTTTGATAACAGAAATGAAAATAAAATTCTGAGACGCAATATAAAAATTGTCTTTCTTTCTTGAAGATTGTCAATCACAGGTCCATTGCCCTAGTTCAAAATACAAGAGAACATTTTATTTTATTTTTGAAGGCAGCTTATATTATGGGCCAGTTATCCCCTTTCATTTGAATGATTTATCGCTTTTACATTTAACACTGATATATACAATAAACAGCTTATATTCGTAGCATTAAATTGAAGGAATGTTTTTTGTAGTTGAAACAGAATCAAACATTGTAAATTTTTACAGTATTTGGGGTACTATTTTAGGAAAGCGAAGGGCACGCTGATGACGAATTGACTCTTTCTTCTCACCTTGGTCGCGTGTAGCTAACCTACTCTACATGCGGTGTAATCTTTAGCTCATCGAATAAAAAAAATGTCAAAAAACGCGGTTGCAAACAGCATATTACCACGTGAGATGCAATAAACTTCTTCTTCGTTATTTGGTGCTTTAGCCCGTAGCCAAACCCTGACCTCCTCAATCCTCGCCTTCCAACGTTTTCTGTCATCTGCGCTCCTTCTCCATCCTCGTATTTGGCACAGTGTGGCGGCATCCTCTCTAACGGCATCCTCCCATCTTGCCATTGGGAGCCTCTTAGATCTCCTACCTTCAAATTTTCCTGTCAATATCTTCTTTGTATTCTGTCATTCTCCATTCTTATTACACGGCCTGCCTATTCCAGTCGTTCCAGCCTCATGAAGTTAGATCCATCCACATCTCCTTATGATTCATACAGTTCTTGGTTGTATTGTGTTCTTCACATTCCATTCTCTTTAACTGGGCCGAAAATATACCTTAGTACCTTTCGTTCCACTCTGTCTATCGAATAGGCCGCTGCACCAGTGAGAGTCAACATTTCACATCCATAAGTAAGGACCGGTCGGATAAGAGTCTTATAGAATGTAATTTTAGTCATCTCCGATATAACTCGACATTTTATCACTTGTCAGTATGTAGAAAAATGATGTATTGGCTGCTTGGATTATATGATGTATTTCGTCCATTTCCCCTTTCTTATCATTTATTACAACACCCAAGTAACAGAACCTGCTCACAGTTTCTATATTGCCACCATGCACTTCCAAGTGCTTGATATATCTACTCTGACATTTAATTTGCAGAATAGCTTTCGTTTTTTCTTTATTTATATGGAGATCAACTTCTCTGCTGTGTTCCCCTAGGTCTTTATACGTTTCTATTGTCGAGTCTTTCACTCTTCTTATTGTCATCGGCATTCGCTATAATTGGACTAACCTTCGTAATAACGTTCTTTTAGTGTCTATATTCTCACGCCTTATCACATATTCTAGTACGTACCATATTTAAAACATTGGTGCTTGGCCATAACGTTGTTTTAAGCCTTAAGTCACCTCAAACTCTAGGGTCAATACATTATTAATTTTTACATGTACCCATGTATTATGTAATGTTGCACCTATTAACCTTATTAGCTTCCTTCGTATTTCAAAGCTCTGCAATATTGCCACTAAATGTTCCCGTCTCACCACGTCATACGCCTGCTTAAAGTCTACATATATCTAATTAACATCTTTATTGTGTTCCGAGGTTTTCTCCAGTAGTTGTCTCCAGAGCTGGACTGTTGAAGATCTACCTCCTCTGAAGCCCGACTGATACTCTCCAATAATTTTCTCTGCATAAGGTTCCAGCCTTCTCTTAAAAATAGATGCTTAGATTACTGAGCAATGCAATACCTCTATAATTTTTACAGATTAATTTGTCACCAGACCTTTTTATATATAGGACATATTACACTTTTGTTCCACTCTTTTGGCAACTTCTCATGTGTCCATATGAAAAAAATTAAAATTTGAATTTCCTACAATAAACATACCCTCCAGAAAGAAGCAAGGAACCATCCCATCAATTTAGATCAAGGGTCCAAGACCAGTGGCGAGTATAATTTTTATAAAAGAAGTTATATAACGAATACTTGCTGTTAACTATTTATTATTTCCAAAACAAATTGTATATTTTAAATGCAGTGCAAATTCGAGATTATGAATAACAAAATATTCAATTACTTGACATTCCTGCTATGCACTACAAATCCGTCTCTACCCGGAAGAAAACCCGGGTTAGACTGCGGCTACAGAGAAAATGTACACAACTTGAACAAAATACTACTACTGATTGGTCATTGTTGCAACTTTGTTCCTTGACGACTGCTCATTATCAACTGACACGTATAGAGTTTGTCCAACGAGAACGTTCCTAAGTTGACCTCCGGAAGCAGAGCGTCAATTAAGTGTGAACGTTTTTGTTGGCGGGTCGATAAGTCACTAAACCAAAAACATTTACTTCATAATAACTCCTTCACAGGTTCACAACTCTTTCTTTATTACATTTGGTTACTATATTACTATAATTCTGCAGTTGTAATGATAGTTTATAATTAAGACACATAGTACAGTGAAGTTGTTGTTTACCGAGAAGAATGTAAGACAATCGAAATTTCTTCATTGCGAAATTTACTTCATAACATTAGAAAGTATTGGGTTGCTATGATTTCCGCTCGGCACTCACCTACAGGTCATGAATTTAGTCTGATCTGTGGAATGTTTAACTTTACGCACTGCATAACGCAGCCGATGAATATTAAAGGATTACTGACACATTTTCCAGTATCAAGGGTGCCGCTATGTGATATCTAGGTAGCTGAGGGAGAATGTGAGTAGGTCAAGGGTCAGCAGAGGACGATGTTTGCAAATAAGGAATATACGTACGACGCAAGCGCAGCCTGCATTATCCTTTTGAAGACACGAAATGACAAGGGTCTTTATCGTGGGTCGGTCCCTGGTGCAGAACAAGTGAATCTGTTGTTGACGGATCATTGTTAACAGACACGTCAAGAACTTTTTTATGTTTGCCCTCTATCAACGGACATGTAAGGGATAAATCTGAGTTGTCGTGGCTTCCAGATCTCCACCATGTCATGCGTCGTGGAACCGACATTTTGTTTGCCATCAAGCAGTTATCTGCAGCACAAATGCGCTTACTCTGTTACGACTGCCATCCTGCTTTTTTCATTGTCTCTTCGACTCATGAAGCGGCGGACATCCGGCAAAAGTCAAGAAAGAGATCGCGGTCACGGGCAGCGGAAGCCCAGGACTATACAAGACAAATCTATTTCCTAACTGTTTATCTGACCTCACTCGAGTGAAAAACCAAGTGACACCTTCTCGAGTCGACTAATCTTCAAACTCGTTTCACTTGCGTCATCTAACGGTATGTTTGTTCAGCAAGTAGTCGTTTTATCATGGCGTAGTGTTAAATATAAATAGAGGCAACCGTCTCTAATGCAGATTACCCTAGATAAAATGAGAGAAGATACTGATAGGTGTCGCCCTCTCATTCGCACACCCGCTTAAGGTATTACTGCGCAACGACTTGTGAGCAGCAGTCAGCAGTCAGTGATGGGAATGGAGTTCCCCCATCTGAGACGATGTGCGAGACAAACATAGACTTCTCTCATCGCTTTCCCCTCCGGTCAACCGGCGCAAAAGGCTGTGGAACACAACTCGCTCGCAAGTCACAGAAAAAAATATCTATGTAAAATTTCGTGGAAATTATATTGTTACAATATAAGAATGTCCAAAACTTGAAGTTTCTGTACACATCCTTTGTGTGTTATGCATATATAAAAAACGTTTTATTGATGTTTATGTCTATTAAATGTAAAAATTTATATTTAAATAACTCTCAAATAAATGATATTTTGAGGTATTGCAAAAAAGAGATGTCTGAATTTAATTTAATAATAAATGTTGGAATATTCAAATGGATGGTTAATTTGTTTGTATTTCAAAACGTTTCCGAATAAAATATGTTAATTTTATATTTGTTATATCGATTAGAATTACGTATCACTTGATAATCGTGATAGTTTAATTCCATGATTATGCACTTTGTTACTTAAATAATCACGAAGCCAATTGTTTACGTGAGGATTTCTTTATCATTGTGATTTTTATTGCACATGTATTCGTACTACATCAAACAATAAGGATTCTTTTGTGCTATACTCTCATAAACATTTCAATGAATCTTTGTTGTGCCATTATGAGTGTTGTTATGACAGTCAGCTGTCCACGCCTGCACCATGGTGGTGCTCTTCGTGGACGGTCGCATGGTGAGTTTGTTGTACAATGCTTCCTGCAACAGAAAATTTAGTGCGCCATGTCCGCCGGAAACCGGCGACTTACGCACTCGTTTGGTTTAAAACGGGATAGGTGGAATTAAAATGAAGGGATGGTGAGAAATAGGTCTAGGAAGAAGTAGAAGAAGTATTGAATTTATATTTTTGTTGGAAGTGTGGTAGGGATAACAAGTATAAATGGGGAGTTTAAGAATATCTGAAGGATATTTCCTAACTGCAGCAGGATTGACACTTCGTGCGAGGTGGCAGGAGTATTTTTTAAAAGAGTTGTCAGGGGAGAGGTCTTGGAATGCCTTCCGGAGGTGTTTCTGAGCTTGAAGAAAGGTAATTCTGGTGATAGGTTCAAGTCGAGAAGTAGATCTTAGATATGAGTTGCGAGTGCTCCGCAGCAGTCGTACAGCCATATGTGG
Organism: Laupala kohalensis; assembly: GCA_002313205.1. Classification (NCBI taxonomy): domain Eukaryota; kingdom Metazoa; phylum Arthropoda; class Insecta; order Orthoptera; family Trigonidiidae; genus Laupala; species Laupala kohalensis. The sequence goes on along the minus strand of NNCF01132393.1, from coordinate 97,927 downwards.
GAACCGGTTCTCGATGACGTGGAGGCGTTGATGGTTTCGTCTACAAGTAGTGGCCCAGGTTTCGCTGACGTAAAGCGCAAGACTGTGAATGCACGCTTTATAGATTTTGATTTTCACCTTGAGCCGGATCCTGCGATTTTTGAAGATTGGAGAAGGCGAGCAAGCGCGCTGTTCATTCTGGAAGAGACATATTTTGCATGCCTTACCAGCTAAGTTTCCTCTCCATCGTGATCCCAAGGTACTTGACACTTGTGGATCAGGTCACAGTGGTGTCTTTGACCTTGAGCGACGGCAGGTTTTGAAAGGGCTTGTTAGAGAGGCAGCGGAATGTGAAGATGATTGCTTTGCACTTGGAGGGGTTCAAGGTGAGCCCATGAGAAGTACTCTAAGTTTCCAGGTGAGAAGTAGCAGATTGAAGATAAGAGATAGCCTTAGGAAGTTTGAACGTACGCGCCGCATACGCGATGTCATCTGCGAACAGGAATTCGGAAACATGCCGAGGGTCAGGAAGGTCGTGAAGAAAAAGAGAGAAAAGAGTGGGTGCCCAGACATTACCCTGGGGAACCCCTGCGTAGATAGGACGGGTGGTGGAGAGGGAACAGTTGCATCACCAGAATGATTCGCCCGGATAGGTAGCTGCGGAGAAGGTGATGAAAAACGGGAGGAACTAAGGAGTTGGTTTTGTGAAGGAGTAAGTCGTGACGAATAGTGTCAAAGGCGAATGAAAAGTCAAAGAAGATCGCAGGAATGGCAATTTTCCGAGAGAGGATGGGAGCTAATTCGTGTGCCAGACGCAAGGTTTGCAGAGTTTCAGACGTATTGCGCCGGAATTCGAATTGGGTGGGACGAATAGCTTGAGAGGATTCAAGGAGAGGAATGAGTTAGGCGAGGACGAGACGCTCGAAGAGTTTACCAAGAAGAGAAAGAAGGCTGTTGGGACGATAGTTGTTAGGGTCCCGAAGATTTTTTCCTGGTTTAGGGATAAGAATTATAGTGACATGTTTCCATGAAAGAGGAAAGTATCCGAGAGAAAGACAAGAATTGAAAATATTAGTGAAAAGAAGGATAGCGCTGTGAGGAAGATGGCGAAGATATACACCACGGAGCTTGTCGGAGCCACCCACCTTCATGATATTGAGTCCCTTCAGTGCGTCCTTCACTTCCCAGACACACGATGTCCACTCATCTTCGGGGGTGGTAGGAAACAACTGGGGTAAGAGAGTGGTGACGGGAGAGGGATGGAAAGCAATGACAGGAGGAGAGAAACGGTTTCAAGGATTACATTTGTGTCATTATGAGCTTAACCGAAGTGTCGCCAAAGTAAGGTGGGATTTTTCGGAATTTTCTTAGTGTTTCTGAATAGACACACATTATTGTTCTCTCAGTATAACTAGAAACCAGTATGCCATTATTAAATCTAATAATCAGCGTATTAATTCATCATATAACTCCAAACCAAATGGCGCAGGTGATATAACATGGGTGTTCTTCATTACGAATTACTGAAGAACGTTTGATCATATATGTTGAACGTATAACACTACTGAATACCTATATGAGGCTACCCATATGAATATATAAGGCTGCTGAACACCCATATAAATAATGCCTATGAATAGCACGAGATACGCACAATGTACAGATGAATGACAATAAATCCAGAAAAAAATTGTATAATATCATACTTGTGGTTCTTTCGTGTTGCATGCATCCACATTCTTAGTTTCAAATTCAATTCACAAAATCAGTGGTTAAGAATTAAAATACAAATTAGGTATCATGAAACACGTTAATGTGACATTGTGTAACTATTTTAATGACATGTTTTTGTATTTATTTCGATAATGTGTGTTTTATTGTTAGAGTACTTTTAAAATAACTGAATAAATTTCAAATATATTTTCGTGTATGCTATCATTTTTCACATTATTCATTTGAGTTTAGTTCTATCCGTACTCAACCTTGGCACTAACTCTGTAGCCTCATCCTGACCCGGATTTTTCTCCGGGTTTCCATCGAATACAGACGGAGTTTCATCGAATACAGGCGCTCTAGGCTCTTGTCTAGGGGCGACGACCCATTACAATATTTAATCTCGAATTTAGAGTTATTTTAATATTTAATACTCATAAGCAATATTTCCCGAATAATCTATAGTTTGACAACATGTACTTGTGAAACAACTTTTTTGTGTTTTATATAATAAAAATTTATTGTTATTCTGTAGATATTATATTTTTATTCCTTTCTTAGGAGTGTGATGAAATAATAAATCCGCCTCTGCCTCAGGTTCTTTGATCAGAGTTGATGGGATGGTCCCTCGTTTGCTTCAGGAGGATAAATTAGTTTATTGTCCTCCTCGTGATCATGGTTTTTTAACTACTTATTTGACTACATATATAATTATTCATATCACGTACTCGCTCTTCATTCATTAGTTTTCTTCGCGTGAATGCTTTTATATGGATTCACTGTGGTGGAAAACCTACGTGTTTGAGAGTTCTAATTAACGTACCTCTGAACAGTATGTTACGGTAACGAGGTATCTCAAGCTACGGATCTCGCATTTATATTTCCTCAGCAGAATATTCCATGTGTCGGTGCGCATTCACAATTAAGTACGAAAATATAACACTGAAACACTAAAATTTGGGTAATTGTGAGAGAATAGGAAGTGAAGACGAAGAAATGCAAGTCTTTAAAGTCCCAGTGCAACCATATTGAACGTAGAATTTCCTATCGAGGAAGAAAAGTCCAGGGCAGAGCGAGCTGCGAATATTGCTTCGTCGGCGGTGGCGTGGGCAAAGCTGTTCTCCTCGCAACATATCCACCCGAAATCCCAAGCAGCAGCCGCTGCTGCCTCCAGGAAGGGTGAGTAGATGGGAATGAGGGTGAACAGATCGTCGTAGGGGCGGGGTGGGGTGTGCGGGAAGAGAGGCGCCGGGCAAGCAAAGGCGACGACAAGATGGCGCGGAGGGGATGCGGGTGAAGAGACGCTGCGTGGTTGTCGGCTGTTCGCGCCTCCGTCGCCCCTCCATCGCCGCTTAAGATAATATTGGGAAGCGCCGACGGCGCCTTCACGGCCCGACTTTAGCTCATTAGCAGTTAGGGCCGCCCTCGCCGACGCACTTCGGCGCATTGGTTGGGGCGCGGCGGTGGGAGAGACTCGGAGAGGTTGCGAAGATGTTGGGACACGGTGGGATTGGAGAGGGGTTGTGGTGGAGCAACTATGGAGGTACATTCTTGGTCCGACTATCTGTCTGTTGTGAACTCCATCTTAAGATTAGTTCAATTGGCTGCTATTGGCGGCGTTTTGACCTTTGCTTCCAATACACAAGGTGAGATTCTTTGTGATTTGAATTCCTTGAGTAGTTCCCAGTAAAAGAGAACATTTTCTCGCTCAACTTCTACTATCTATGATTGTATTTCTACTTTTATATCCAGAAAATATTTTTACTGACGCCTTATATCCCATGGGAATACATTTGACATTGAATTTATTTTTATTGAATTGGTAGATTCCCTTACGTGTTCTATTTTGTTTTGTTTGTCATTAATTAAGATTTAATTAAATTTATTAGCTGAAGTTCAACTCGTGTTCTGATAGTATCTATAACAAGTGATTTATTTCACTTCTTATACTTGTGCGTATCACATACATAAATTGGCAATAAGGGTATAATGAACCATATATATTTTAGAGTGATACTGATTGAGTTGAATTGACAATATTTCTCACATGTTTTCAACATAAAACTACGATATGATAAAACTAGTAATTATTTGAAGTCAACTATCTAAAAAACAAATATTTCTTATGAAATAAAATAATGATTACAATGACTGTTTCGTACACAATCACAGTACATGCAGGAACAAAAACACGAAGAAAATATTAGGTTGTCCGCTTGACTTTATGGCCATAGTACTAGTATTCAAAGGTCTATTTCGATTTCCTGTTTCAAAATATACGCGACTTTGCAAGGTTATCTATTTTCATTGACTTCTCATAACATCTACTCAAGAACGAGTATTCAAGGTCCTGTCATTTTAATTTATAAAATCCTACTCTACATCTTTATTGGAATCAAATGAAAGTAGGCAAGACCGTGTCTTCACTGCGCGAGGGATAACAATTTTTCCTTTACGCAAGTAGTTTCAAATCCTATAAATTTTTTTTGTCGAAGACATTACAAAAATGATTGGTTTTAAATAAATATAACATAAGGAATGCAGGGAAGGAAGTTTACTTGTAACTTGATATTCAATTTGGGGAAGATACAAAATTATAAGCAGCAAGAAAAAATTAATTAATATTACTTTATATCTGGTTGTCTTAGAAAATTATTATTCAATATTGTCAAGTTATGTGCTCACTATTATAGACAACCCACAATCGTAGACACTGACTTTGACACTACACTTTCAAGAGTACCGAATTCATAAAGATTGTTCATTTTTTACGTTTGCCTTTTTTGTTGTTGTTGACGTTTCGGGTTTAGCTTTAGATCCCCTAATCAGAATGTTAACTATATGATCAAATTTCATAATATCTAGTTGTATAGTGAAACTTGACATTTCTAAATATACAAGTAAAAATTTTTCACTCTTAAGTAAGATAACGACATATAATTTCAATTTCTACGGAATGAACGTTATTGAAATTTTGTAATTTTGTACTCCAAACAATGAAATGAAATTAATCAACTCTTTAAAATTATAAGTCATTGAATTATTAATTCTTGTTCAATAGTACATGACAAAGTAACATTTATAAATTAACTCCTATGTTATGAATGAAAGTACATATAGGAATATACCAGCTCGTATTACACTTGCCGAGATACACACAGACTGCGCATTCGACCGAGTGCTCTGCTAATGTGATTAGTTGAGTCAGTACTCGGCCTAGTAGCGGACGAGTGATTCGGTGGAGACAGTGGGTTCTAAAAGCTCGATCAATAATCTCTCTCTCCATTCTCGCATTCATCTCAGCAGGTTACTCACCCTTTAACGAATTCCCACTGATTACAGATAAATCGAGTAAAGAGCTGTCTCTATGAAACTGTCGCTATTATTAGAGGGTTGTTGTCTTATTTTTACTTTTTTGTTGTACGTTTTCATTTTGTTACTAACGAATACGTATCTATTGTATTACTAACATCCATCATATATCAAAACTATGCAAAATGGCGAAGTGAAATGTCATTAAAAGTTGTAAAATTATATGATAAATTAACTGGTCTACCGTAATCTAATAAACACACACACACACACA
>NNCF01132393.1:75765-92581 GCA_002313205.1 Laupala kohalensis | reverse complement strand
TATATATATATATATATATATATATATATAAGATTTTTCAGTTTCAAATTTTCACCAGCGATGCTTTTTCGCATCTGATGTTTATGACAACAACGTGTTTATTCTAATGTTGTTATATATCTTCAATATGACACGTATTTTGTTAGATCTAATGCTTGAAAACCCTAATAATGTTTCTAAGTTTGAATGAAACGATAATGTGTTGTTCTCTTGACCTAAACTTATCTTACTCATATCACATGTAACCATCTTCTCGTCAGTACGCTAACTTCATTCGAGTTACAATAGTAGAGACTCCACTCTGCACACGATAGGTGTAATACGACCTTTATTCGTAAATGATTTTCAATTAACAAACAACAAGTCAAATTTTAAATGACTCCGAACAATCAAATAGCTGCTACACTAGATTTTGTTAAGTAGTATTGACTTCAACGCAAAATTATGTTAGTGCACAAAGTGTTATTAAATTCTAATGGTTTGAGGTTATTCCACTCATTAATGCTATTGTTATGACTAATCTCGAATTTTGAGTAATTTTAATAAGCAATTGTTTTGAAAATATTTAAAGATTTGATAGTAGTAAGTATTTGCTAAATAAACTGTTATTTTGTATCCTATTAAAGATAATTTTGTTTATATTTTGTAGACACTACAAGTAGCTTACTATTCTTATTTTAAGAACACGAATGCCATGTGTTTTCCTTGGGATGCAAAAATAATAAATCCATTACTGCTCTAAGCCTTCGATTGGAATTGATGGAATGGTCCCTTGCTTGCTACCGAAGAGTAAATTAGTTTGTTGTCCTCCATGCGGCCGTACGCTGTTTCTGGCTGTTTATTACACTAAATTCATTTTTATTTATTTATTCAGAGGTGAGCGAGTCATCGCTGATAATATTAACTACGACATAAGTGTCTTTGCTTGACGGATAAGAGACGTGATTGCTTTATCGCCACATCACGAGACATCGCATGTGACCACGGAACACCGCTACAATCTATGGTCGATTCTCGTCACCAAAGTTTGACCATTAATATAAAATTATGGATTTCCCATCTTTGTTGCATTAGGATTATATTAAAATTAAAAATATTCATTTTCGAGAGAAATGTTTTTCAATTAATTTTCTACAGCAATTCATTTTCTCCGTTACAGCGTTAGTAAATACAGTGCAAATCTTAACACGTTGCCTCCAAATACCTTGAAGGGTAACTTGGCGGGTGTGATTGAACATTTGATTGTCAATATCAATTATTACTTCATGTTTTATCATATATACCACATACCATCAATTCTGTGTTTCTGAGCATGGTTTGAAAACATGGACGTGGAATTGATGGAGATCGAAGGATCTTGGTAAATCACACGTACATTTTATTCCATTTATTTAACTTGTTTTTTTATTTCATTTTTATTTATGTTTAGTTATTATCTAATTAAATTATAACTTCAAATTAATTAAATAGAATATGTGATGCACGTATTCTTGAAAAATATTTCATGTGCATGTGTGCTCATGTCTATGTACTTTGAGTCTACCTAAATTGCTCAGTCATAGTGCTGAAAAGTAACATTCATAATCGTATATTTCTGTATAGAGTAATAGTTCCTGTTTATTGAAAGTGAATATTCGAGTGTAACATGCACATTCGCACAGCCATGGTTCAATTCAAGGTGCATGGGTCGTGACGCCATATATAGCAAAAATATATATTGCGTAAGGACCCGTGCACCTTGAATTACACCATTGCTCTGCGAGTGTGCATACTATACGTTAAATATATCTATGTTTAAACACACCTATACTCTTTGTTTAAACATAACCATTTCGTATTTGAATTCAATTCTGAGTCATATCAGATTTACCAGTCATACCATTATGTTTAACGTAATTCATTGTTGAAATTCTGTTTGCTCGTGACTTTCAATTATTCCATCTACATCTGAAACCTGATCAATTCATCAACTAAAGCGCATTATTTCTGGGACGACATTCGTCGTGCTTCGTTGTCATTCCCCAGTTTGTGCAATTCTGTTGCAACATCAAAGCAAAAAGCAGTTCAAACTGTGGTTAACGGTGTTAATGACAATAATGGTATCTACAGACAAAGAAGAGAGACGTTCTCAAATTACTCTGGGTGTTGAAGAATTCAATTCACTGTTCTATCACATTTTGACATAAAGAGACAATGTACTCTTTTTCGATACGAACAGCTAGGCCTTACCGCAGTCACACAGGAAATCCTTTGATTACGTTACTCATTAAATCTCTGCGAGTAACTTTCTTCATTCGAAAAAATACATTTTCTTCCATCCAATTTTTGCTGATGTACTCTCCAATAATTGAGGTCGCGTTTGATCTCTCAGCACTCGTTAATATTTCCTACCGGAGAGCTCCCTCTTATTAGATTTCTTTGGCGTTTTCTCACCATCAATATCAAATTTTTCGACATTAAGTACTGTCAAGATCCTTTTCTTCTTTTGTCTACTTTCCCTTGGGAGCAAGCTCTTGAAGGAAAAATATCTCGAAATAGAAATCCCACATTTAAAGGCCAGAATTTCTCTTGCTAAGTGCGCTTCTGTCCAATAGCCTCATCTCTTCGATCTCTCTTAGTCTCCTTCTACTCCGTCTTCTCCTTGTTCGTCAGCGTCCTTTACGGTCGCTTCTCTTGTGCGGCTCGACCACCAGGTAGCGCCAGCGCCGGCGGGCAGCCATTTTGCTTGTAATTCGCTTTGGAAAACAAAGCGAAGTTCGACGAGCAAGGCGGATGGTCGAGGGCCATGGAATGTACTTCAACTAACTCCCACATTTTCGTAAACTTGTTCAAAAGAACAAATTCTTTGCGGCAAAGTCGGGTGTTTTCAATTAGCCGATGCCATTCTTGATAACGAAGTCTTACACTCAGTTTTATAAACTTTACTTTCAATTCAATAATAAATAATAGGTTCAACTAACGAACATTTTTCTCACATCTATCATTTGACAAAATTGCATTCACGTTCGTATAAAAGCCATGCAAAGTGTGTTGAAAAAACGTTTTTATTTGCGTGAAGAAACATATTACGCTGTAGGTATCATTATTATTGTAGCGTTATTTTTTTAAAAAAATTAGGTGATTATAGAATGCAAACGTTTTTTTACTGATTGTTACATAATATAAATAGAATACACGTAAATAACAATATTTAAACGATCATGTTAAAACAAAAACAAAATGACACAGATTTTATTCTCCTCCAACATAGCGCAAAAGAGCGATAAAGTCATTCTGAAAAGCACCCACCAGTCCTCAACCTTAATTAATGGATTATGTTCATTAACAACATGAAATATAAATCAATTAACTTACTTTATTCTGAACTCGATATATTTGTGACAACTTCAATTACATGATGTGTTACAATACATTCGGCGACATTGTCACGCAGAAATCATAACCAATGTTTTCCCACAAGCTGTCCAATTCAGTATTTATTCTAATCCGTTCCCAAAGGGTAAATAGGCAACAGAGAGGGGAACAATATCTCATGTCATTCAGAAGAACGGCTTTTGAGCAAGAGAGGTCGCATGAAATTAATCACCATACGCTGTGACACACTGGCCGCACATGCATCACCCAAATAAAAAAGGTTCCGTAACACGACATTATGACATTTGCTTCCATGAAAACGCCAACACCGAATTTTATGAAGATATTTGATTTCCGCATTGAAGCTAAAACTCATATCATTCTTTTGATTTCGAATATTATTGTTCTTGAAAGAGGTTATTTACGCACAAAATATTTTAGATGTGTTCCAGATAACAAGTTCTTCAGGAATATAAGTTGATTTAGTTTCTATTAATTTATAAAGCACACGTGATTTCTCTATTTACTACAGCTGAAATATTTGTAGTTACTCATAATACAGTTTTGTGATTTTGCTTGTAAATTTGTTTGAAAAGACTTTTACTTTTGGTCAAAATTAAATGTTCATTTACATTCTGATTGTAAAATGAAGGAAGTTAATCTCCCCACCGTCTGTGGAGAAATACGGTTAGAATTCTTTTATTATCTTATTTTCCATTTGATGGTTATTACTGATATAATGTTGGACTCCATTTTTATTTTTCTCAGACAATACATTTAAAACAAATACTACATTCTTTGCGCTAGGGACATAGTAATCCAGTATTGTTAATAAAGTTTTTTTTTTCTAAATTGCTTGCATAATAACGAATAAAACATAACGTTGTAAGTAAAATGAAAAAATCGGAAGTAATTTTAAAATGAAATATTGCTCTAACTAATTTACAAGTTATAATAAGAAGAATAAATACAATTGCAATCATATATTAATGTTTATTAATGTTAATCATATAATAGTGCTTTATAAATTCTCTGATTGTGATCAGTATATTTGTTTCAAAATTCATTAATGGAACTTCAGAATTTAACGTTATCTTCAAAATGTATGTTATAATGCTTCTCGCCTTGTCATGGAAAGCATACTGGACTGGACTAGCAAAAACCGTCATATTTGGATTATTTCGTTGAATTTAAAGAAAAATTGTTTCAAATCATCGTACTATTTAGTTTGATTTTGTATTGCAAACAGCTTATATGACAAATATTGACTTTGTGCTGATTGTTGACAACTGCAAACTTAATTGCGTGTTCGAGAAATTTTTTTTTTTTTTTATAAGGCAACTTGCTGGTTGAACTGTTGAGCTGTGTAGTATTTCAGAATACTATTTTGAGAGTATACAAGCCGTGGGATTCTAACACAGACCCCTCAAGTGAGGCGTGCACACGGGACCCGCATGAGATGATCGGAAACGAAGGCGGTCAGCCATGACCCTGCGCTCACTCCCATCCCTCTCCCCACACCACCTGCTGTGAGGGAAGAGGCTCCGGAAAGGTTTTTACGGCGAGGTCACGTGAGATTTATGTGTCGATAGATATCGATCGTCGTAACAATAGGTAGCGATATTTCGCGCTCCAGAGCCGGCAGCGCCCCTGCCCTCCACTCAGTCGAAACCGGATGTTTTCATTTGCACACTGCTGCCGCTCATCCCCGCTCTACTCTCCCTTCGCTCCTCCCCCCCCCCCCCACACACACACACACCACGCAGCTGACGAAGATTTTTTAAATCCAGCCTCGGAGCGAGGTCCCGTCCTCGGCCGCGGGCGCAATATCCTCCAACTGCGTCATTCATCGCGACGGAGGAGACAACGTTTTGCGATGGCGTCGCGTCGTGTCTCTCCCCTAGAGGCGTCGCGTCGACTCGCGCAATCACGACGCTGCACCGCTGTTTCGCCCGACGCGACGAGGGTGTCGACGCCCTCGACGGAGGCCAAGCTGCCAAAAGGTTAATCAACAGCAAGCACTCACTTTTCCTCATAGATGGCGCTCGTAATATTAGGTACTGTCTAGTAGGTATCCTTCAACATCGCAGACGTCTTTTGCTTCAGAGTACAGCGTGTTATATTTAGATTCACAGTCCTACAAAAATAATAAGGGAGAAATACGACTCAAAATAATTATATCTTTTCTTTATTCGTTTATACCAACACAGCATTATTAAGCATCTTTATTATTAATATTGAAGCGTTTTTTTTTCAAGCATTTTTTCTTAGCTTAAATTTTTTTTCTTTAATCTTATGTATTCGTGAAATATAAATACTTTGTGTTTCTAGTTAACATAATATTAAATTTTTTTCATACCTTTAATTTATTACTCTCCGAATTAACGGAAGACTTACGAATGATGTTTTAACCCTACAGTTTGATAAGTCAGTTTCATTTTGTGAAGTCTAGAATTTCCGTGAAGCCAAACAGCATGATACAGTTGTTAGGAAACTTCTGCAGCGAGAAATGTACCTCCATTTATCGATACCAGAATGTTTTCATTGCTGATTAACAAGGTAGTCAGGGCTACCAATGATAAAAACGAACACGTTAAGCGAGGAAACGATCTAAAATGTTTTCCTAGTTAGAAAACGATTCAACTCTTTACTTCTTTACATGTTGCTAAATCTAATATATCAAAATTAATTTTTGGAATTATCAATATTTAACTTTTTAACGGGTGAAAATATGTAATATAATTTGTAAACGTTTGTACACATTAATCTACTGGAGAGAGAAATATAAAATATAGAACCTTGATATGATGGAATATTGCTCTAGTATGGCAGAGACTCACTAAGAAAGGATGCTTCGAAATTTCGAAGTTAAAAAGGTAAATTGGGTAAAATATGTGTTTTTTTAAATTCTCATCTCTTTAGAAATATACTTCACGAACTAATTAAGATATCATTTCACATATAAAATCAGAAACTTGTTTTTAAATAATTCAGTTATAAATGGGCGAATAAGAGTGAAAATCTTCTATGCTTCGTCCTAAATGACTGATACTTTCATCAAAGCAGAAATAACTGTAGAATATAGAACTCGAAATCAGATGGGATGTTCTTGTGTATTGTAGAGGCTTAGTAAATAAGGAAGGGTTTTTAGAAATTCTGAATTTAAAGTTAAGTTGCTGTTTTTTTGTTGTTTTTTTTCATTATTTGATTAAATATCTCAAACTTACTTACTAAGATGTCAACGAGGTTTTTGTATGTACGCGTGCTATTTATACCTTCACTAAATTATAGCGAAGGTAAGTCGTATCACAAGAGCAAGAGTTCCCGTGAGAAATCTGTCAGGGTCATCAAGCAATAGAATAATTGTTAAAGTATCACTGAGGAAAGAAAATAACCTTTTTAAAAGTAACTGTGTATTGATATGGGAATAGAGGTGAAATAAATGGACACTGAATATAAAATGATATTTGTGAATGTAAATTTGACCACTTCTTAAAACATAGTATTATTTGCTATGAGTACAGGAAAAACAACTTTCAATATCAAGTTTTATAAATAATTTAATCTTGATGCTTATGTATGACACAAAGACAGTTCCCTTGTATCGTCGGTCAACAAATACTTTTTCAGGATTGGTTATACCCAGAAAAAGCAAAGCCATAAACTGAATGTTTATATAGCGGGCATCAACACTGTGATCTAACCTTTGGTCGCAAGGGGGCAGATTAGGCTGCCACAACTTAGCTTTGCCTGGGGTATAACAAAACAAGAGAAAAGTGATTAGATACCACACAATTTTTATGCGAATAATTGGATAGTCAACATTTATTTATCTTTGAAAATATAATAAAAAGTATTTAAGAGCATATGCGGAGTAAAATGAAATCAAGTCTAAAATTTCAAAAAACTTCAAAATAACAAAAAAAATAATAATTATGACCTTACGTGCGTCGAGTTTCACATTTGAAATAATACTAAAAATGTACTTCGTTAAATTTATCTGGATACCAATATTTTCCCCAAGATAACAATTTTCTAAATGGAAGCAAAGACAGTTTTATTTAATGAGCTGTAAAATATAACTGAGCCCAAAATAAAAGTTTCACTATTATACGAAATAATAAAAAATTGTCGTTCCGATGGGATTTTGTGAAGTGCCGCATGGAGTGTATTGGGTGTAGCTATGGCTCTCAGTGGCCCAGTCTCTCTAATCAGACGTTACGCTGCTACCATCGATCAATGGCAGCAGGCACTGAGCGCAAGACAAACGCACAACGTGGAGCGTCAGTCAATTGCACCGTCATCTCAGGGCGTGTGTCGCACCCCCGCGCCCTTCACGTTCCACAGTCTCTTGCCCTCCTCATACACAGCTCCCCTTTGCTCTCTGTATTGTCTCGTGAGTAAGCTATCCGTCACTAGAATGCACTACTATTCCATATACATGACACCCTTCCAAGTGAACAACTAGGATTCCTTGTTTAGTTTCATTAAAGTACCAGAATGACACGCGTGATTCATCAAACATTTGAAAAAAAAGTGAACTATACATATTTCTATGTAAATAGAAAACAGATGAATACCGTTAATTCATGAACTACTTCTATAGTTTTCATTACAGGTCAGATTGAACCATTGGAAAATAATACCAATATCAACAGATAAGCTAATAAAGAACTAAAATCTATTTGACCATCTTAACATTTAATAATATTTCATTGTTACCTTTCTAATTTCAGTAATAACTGTACAACATGCGCTTGTAATATCTCTATTTCTTGTCATTATTTTTATTTTTCTCTCAAGGAAAAATTCGTCAATTTTTCATACGAGTATTTCATTATTCGTAGTGTATCTTTATTGATATGAATTAGTGTTGCTTAAGCACATTTAATACAATAGTCTAATTATGTAAATATAATTACAACACAAAAGAAACATGTTTCAAATACTGTTCCAAGTGATTTTGAACTCCAAGATACTGTTTTCATGTTTAAGTTTTAGGTTTTCTTTACTATCTTGTTTTTATCTAACTTCCCATCAAGTACGCAGTAATCTCTCTTAATATAATATATGTCGATTCCTCGAGCATCTGTTGAAGTTCATAGGGAATATTAATTGGCACTAATCCTTTGAATAATGTTACCCCAGGTTTGAACACCTGTGGTTTATTGATGGTTATGTGTGTACGTTAAGGACAATTGGATAGTGAATGTTACACATTGAGTACGTAAGTTATTAAGGTTTCCTAGTGCGTCATAGTCCTTTGCATGCGTCATTAACATATCTGTCCAAGTGAACGTGAATTCCTCGAATTGCGAGGGCAGCGTCTTGAATGAGTGGCCGTGTGAGGGCACATAGTCCTCCCTCACACAATGCCACCCCACGACGCAAGCACGAACCACATCACCCTCGCCCTTCTACTCATCCCCTAGGCGTCTTGGAGGTCGGACTATCACGACGCTTCAGCACACCGTATCGTTGCATTGTCACCCTCGCGCCTGTATTTACACGACATGCTCGTCATCTTTGCCTTTATTCACTGCCCCTCTACACATCCAAATCCTTGCGAATCAAACCAATTCTACAACTATTAACGTCCATTATATAATCAAAATAAATATATAATTAAAGACAAATTACCTTATGATGAACGAATACTATGTTTTGTGATATTAATTACACAACGTTTCAACTTTTTGAAGTCGTCGTAAATTTGTATATAGTACCTGACGACGGCTTCAACATAAAATCGAAACGTTTTGTACTTAATATCACAAAATATATAGTATTCATACATCATAAATTCGTAAGTCTTTATTTATTTCAAACACTTCAATATTGTATTTGCTTTGCTGCACATAATGAAATCCAATTTATGTTTCATGTAGCTTGCTAGACGGTGAAGGAAAAATATGTGTCACTTCATAAAGGTACTTTTGACTGAAACGGATCTAAAAAGACACATTCACAAGAGAACACAAAGGAGGATATCGCTTCACACATCAGCGGGTGGCTTCATTTGAATTTATTATTTTAAACTTGTTTGACCCTCATAAATGAAGCGGTATTTCTTAGAATTGACTTTCGTTTCCACCTCGTCATTTCTGAGGTCTTTGTAGGAATATATAAAAATACATTTTTGCACAAAACTACAAAACATTTTATTTATTGTAATCTAGCTTTTGTTTCAGAATTGGTTTTAGAATCAGTTAAGTTCATTTATTCGGATTTAATGTAATGTTTAATGAGAATTGAATAAAAATACCATCAGGACATTTTGGTAGAAAAAACCTGCTAAACAGTGGTTTCTTTCATATTCAAAACCCATCAGAACACTATCAGAATCTGAAGTTCGCATTCAGTCAATTTTATCGTTTACAGTAGTTGCATTTTAGAATAAGGTACTGTTTAGAATAACGACAAAATATTACTTTAGCTAATAATTCAGCACAACTAAATTCCTCACTGTCAAGAAATTTGCATTATAGTATTTAGTTTGAGATACACTATTTACATATCTCCGACCAGAAATACTGTAAACAGTGCGTCTGACCGAGGCTGAGAGTGTTTGAAGTTTCTGTACAAGCGATTCTGGTATAAATACTGTCTGCAATAGAACTCTCGTTATGATGTAAGGACTCCTGGCGATTATTTATCAACCCCTCAACACTTCCAGGCTTGTAATAGCGTGAAAATCAGTTAATTTTGTACAATGCGTATAATAGGGAGAATAAAGAATAAAATTGACAAACTATTGAATACTACATAAAATAGAAGAAGAAAACTATGTATCTCAGATTTCACATAATCATTCATTAAATAAATTAATGTGATACACATAATTTTTATAACCCTGTCTCATAACAGCCCATGTGTGCCCAGAGATTGCGAAGGGTTGAGCTCCGCAATTACTATACCTTCGGCCCCAGGACGAGGAGAAGTAGCTAGTATCTCTGTCCGGTCGGTTTGACCCTAAGATATGACCTGGTACTCATTTAACAGCAGGCTGAGTAAGTGAGAGAGTCAGTCTGGACGAGGAGTGAAGACAAAAATCCCACATCCCACTGGGATCCTCACAGAACCCCGTCCATCCAAACAGTAGCTCAGCTTAACTCACTGAACCACACTGACTCCATTTCGCAATGAATGTACAATGAGGTATAAACACAAAAAATGAATATTCAAGATGGGCGTGGATCCTTCAATGTTTTAATATCCAACTATTCTGAATAAGTCAAAGTAGTAATGTGAATACACTTCATGTTGTATATTACAAAATTCATGAAACGCTTTAGTTCAGGACTTGTACTAGAAAATGAAATTAAAGTATCAAACACAAATCGCCATAATCTCTGCTTAGAATACGTTTGAAGTGCTAGCGCAGTCTAGGAAGATTTGCCCACATTAAAAAATCTATTCAATGAAATTGGATGTGAATATCTCGGAATCAAAAATAATATTTTGAAATTGAAGAAGCTACTTTTTACGATAATGCAACATAAAATTTTCGTTATTAATGCTCTTACAGTAAATGTTCGCTATTAATACCCTTACCCATTACACAATTAAACTATTAATTCAAGTACTTGTTAAGCCTTAAAGAAAGCAATTTAGTACCTAAGCAAAGATAAATATTTGGTATGTCTCACGTTTATTATGAAATATATTTCTACTGGAAAAAGCTACATTCGCGGAAAACAAATGTAGTTGACACTTTGAACATTGAGTTTCATCTCGTCTGAAAATATTAAAATAGTGAATCATAAGTATCTTTGTTGTCATTTACTTAATTATTTTTCGCATCATGTCGCATCTAACAATTTTTGAGAAAAGTAATTTTTTTCAAAAACTTTTTTAGACATTCTTATAACCCGTTCAAACTAATAGTAAATTAAATACTTATACTGAAATTGTGACGAGGTAGCATAAAATCGAAACGAAACATTTTCTACGTTGAAACAAAACAAATATATAAATCACGAATTCTCGAAGTTTCGGTCGTTGTCAGGAGTCGAAACATTGTGTTCTGAAACGCACAAAATGCATCGAAACAGTTTATAAAAAGATCGCAAATTATTTATTATTTTATCTTGATAACATAATGAATGTTAATTGTAGAATTCAAACAAAATATATCATTCGAAATTCTAGAGCATTGAAAGTGAACAAGAAAATGTAGAATGAGGATGATTGAACTGTACTATTGTCGTGCGGTACTAAATTCTTTAGTTAGTTTTCAAGAAAACTTTCCCGTTCCGTCTCCTCGCTAAGCAATTAATGAGTTGATAAAATATTTGCACGATGATCCAATGGCATTACTTTAGTCTTTGAGGTGGTGAAGTACGGTTGGGGCGGGGAAGAAGTAACGCAGTGACTTGGAAGAAGACTCTGCTCCCGGGAGGCGACGTGGCGGCGGCGGCGGCGGCGGATGCGCACTCTTAATCCTTTTGCCTCCGCCCCCGCCGCCTGCGCCGCATTAATTCTGTCGGCGGTGCCGCGCAAATGCCTTGGCCAAACAGCCCAATATCGACGGCTGCATGAATAAACATCCGCCGCCGCCGAGGTCTGGTGGCTCTTCCCGGCGCGAGGCCCGATCCCTCCCTTTCCCTCTTCGTCGCCCCCTCACCTAAGCCACGGATGTGCGGCGGTGCGGAGAAGCGCAGCCGCGAAAGAGGTGCGCGCGCGGGCCGATTGGAAGCGCAAGCGTCGGCGTGGGAATAACGCCGAAACGCGATGGACTCATTAATTCGAATTCATGATCCTCTTACGATAGTTCCCATAGAGGAAGCTTACAGTGGATCGATAGAGTTTCAAATTGTCATTCGAAGATTGTGATAGTTCTCTGGTAATTGAGGGAATTATGCTTCAATATTGGAACCAAAATGTACCATTGGGTTACATTCTGTTACGTACTCCGTATTCGCCTTTCTGGGATTTAAAGAGTGCTTTGTACTGCATTTTGAAGATAAAAATAGATATATTTCAAAAGTGGACTTAAATAAAATGCTGCAAATATTTAAAAATAACTAATTACGATAGAAATTGTTCATATTTCATAGAACTCAATAACTCAATAATCCGACATAATAAAATCAAATACCTAAAAAAGTAAACAAGAAGTTGTTAGAAAGCTAATTCCATAAATAAAAAATTAAATTTAAATCTTATTTTATAGCCGTTTTATGATAAGTTTTCTTGATTATAAAAAATATTAAGAGTACTCGTATTTCTATCAAATTAAAAGATATTAATAACATGGCTCTTGCCTGAACCAATTTTCAATTTAGAGTGTCAGTACCGTGAATACTCAATAATCCCTAGTATAATTGAATCGTTCATTTCTGTTTAGTAGATAGAGAAAAATCAAATGCTATGTGTACATTTTCTTTCCTTGTGTTTACTCGAATTTAAGTTAACCGTTAAATGAATTCGATAAAAATAATTCATTACTAGCACTATCTGCATCATATAAGAACAAATGCAAATTTCTTTTTCATTGTTCCCCTTCCTCCATTAAAAAAAACCCTCGAAATTGTTTGTGTAAAGTGGACTACGTCTGTTGTTGATTTTCCGACATGCTTCAGACACTGAAAAACTATCTGGTTTGTACAAGACAATATTATAACATGTTTGTGTTTCTGCTTGTGTAAACATATCTCTGCTTATATTTCTGTTTATATCATGTTCATTTGTCCTGTTGTTATGTTTATTGTTATAATTTGTTATTATTTGATCACCTGACGATGGCGTGAATCCACGCCGAAACGTAGTGAGTTTTCAACGAAAAATAAAAATATTATTCATCCATAAATGGTCGTAAGTTTTTAACTATTTATTTAAATAGAGTACGTAATGGACGTTAACAGAAGTAGAATTATTCAATCCTACAATGTTAATAAGTTTGTAGGATCGTATAATTCAAACAAATATTTCATATCTAAAGAAAGTAAAAAATAGTTTAATAAAACAAAAATTTCTTCATCCTTTTGTCGATGAACTATGTCATTATGATATATTTACTTCTGTATACTTTAGGCCAATATATTGTGATATACTAGTGAAAGAGACTTCAAATAATTACAATAAAGTGCTTCGAAGAAAAAATGGCAACCACTGGCAGTTAAAAAAATTGTAATATCACGCCCGAAGTTATCTGTCTGTTTTTTCACAAAAGGTCGCAAAGTTGCCTGAATGCAAATTCATTATTTGTTTGAAATTGGAATTTGTGGTACATTGTAAACATTGTTTTATTTATTTATTTAAATAATGCATTTGTGTAAGAGTGCTCCCTAATACTAATAATTACAGCAGCATATAGTTTAATGATATATTTAATACATAAAAACCTTATTTAAAAGTATTTAAAAATTTATAAATTAAAGAAGCAGATTTGAATACTTAAATGGAGAAAATGAACATATTTATTATAATAAATAAGTCGTTTAAGATAGTTGCTCAGAAAATACGTGCCCTGAAATTAGATCTATTTTCAGGGTTAATTAATCTGGGACTCTTGTCTCAACTCTTCCTTGAGTCGAGGTCCAGATATTCAGGAGGGAACCCTAGTCAGAGCGCATAAGGGCACTATTTGACCTTTAACTTGTTTAGTAGTGCGATCAATTCATCATACTTGCTAAATGTAAACGATAAACATCCATACCTTGGATAAAAATTGGGAAAGCTAAACAATTATTTCACTCCTTCATTTAAGAGATGGACATTTTTGTTCAAACCTTCATCTCCTCCTGTATATTATTTTCCGTTTTCTTTCCTTAAAAACCTCGCATTTTTTTCTTGAGGTACGTACAAGTTTAATTTCTTTTTGACATTCAAGTATATTTCTTGTTTTGAATTTGTTCTCAAACTTCCACAAATTTCTTAGTATTATTTTACGATGTGAAAACAAATTATATTCAAATTAATGAGGAATGTACCATTCAGTTAGTACACAAAATTATATGTTAAGTTCAAATAATTCTCAAACCAACTACCCACAACTTTCTTAAAGCAAATCATGATCTTTGTTAAAACATTTATGATTGTAAGTTAGAAGTATATCGCAGAAGTCAAGTAACTGCTTTGACAAGAAAAGAATGGGTTTGAACTGGGTGAAGAAGCAAGGTGCTATAGGGCACAGAAGTAGATGGTTTGTCCACGAAG
Source organism: Laupala kohalensis (assembly GCA_002313205.1). Taxonomy (NCBI): domain Eukaryota; kingdom Metazoa; phylum Arthropoda; class Insecta; order Orthoptera; family Trigonidiidae; genus Laupala; species Laupala kohalensis. The sequence continues at coordinate 78,067 of NNCF01132393.1, read as the reverse complement.
CAACCGACGTCTGAAAGCGGCAGGCGTTGGGTGATGGGGAAAGGGAACCACGCCGGAGCTCCTCTATTAATCCGAGTACACTGCGTGTTTGTTCTTTCGCTTGTGCCAATACGTGGGCCGTCTCGCTCGGCGGCGCAGCCAACTTGTGCCCCCCCCCCCACCCACCCCCCACCCTCTCTGCCACTCCATCGGCGGCGACCCTCGTCTCCCTCCCCTCCCACACCACACGCACCGGTAACCAACCCCCACTTCATTCCTTCTCTGCGCCTCTCCCACTCGCTAGAAATCCAGTGATTGTGAAAGTGGATTCGTGGACGGACCCTTGAATATCTGCAAATACATCCACTGTTTGAATTCTCTTCGCTTTTCTCAATCGGAAAGATAAGAACTATAAAAGCCATATATCCCCGGACGTCTTATTTATGTTTTGCTTACTCAATATCGCGAACATTTTCATAAAATTGGGTAATCATTAATATAAATTTTTCGTCTCGTAAGATAGGTTACCCATAGTTAATAAAAGAATTGGTAGCAGTGGTTATGAAGTGGTCTTACATGAGATATGTTTCAATTTTATTTAGAGTTATGGGATCATGTTTGCAGATGGTGCTATGTGCTTGTGTACGGTTATGTTATTTCATAATGTTGTAACTATTGTGATTCTAAGTAAGGAGTCAATTCCACAGTGACTATTATATGGAATTTAAGAACTAATTTTCAATAAAATCATTGTGCTTTAAAATATTTTTAACTTTATATCTAAGTTTCATTCACTTCTTAGCAGCCACTGGGCTTTAAAGATTCCTTAGGATATCGTAAATAACTCAAGAAGTTTATTCTTATCTTGCGCTCGGAGAAAAGCAGATTTTATTTCAGAGCACGAGGAAAACATGACCATATCCATGTCCCCTAGATTATTACTTGGTTTACACTCGGCATACAAGCAAGACATAAATCATCACCATTTGAACGTGTTTACCATGAGCAGTAACATTAACATCTGACTCTCCAAATAATATTATTGTTGATACTGAAATTTTATATCAACATATTCTAATTGGAACATAAACGGAACTGACGTTCTTCATACCTTTTTTTAAGACCTTCGGTGTATCAAATTATTCCTTCATATCTTTCTGTACAAAAGAACTTACAACTATCTAGCGGAAACAATATTTTCCTATCTGGGAGTCATGGCCTTCACGATACTGAAAATGAAAGAGAAATCTGCTCCCTGAACGTTACTGAATATTTATCCCACGTTATTGAATTGCGTAGATCTCCACATTCACTTCATTTTATAAATCAAGTTATTGAAACATTAGACGTCACTACGCAAAAANGGAGGGGGCTTTACGGCTCGTCGACATCGAGGTCTTTAGAGCCCTAAAATCTTGTACAGGTAGGGAAAATGCAGTTACGCACTAAGGACAACTCAAAACTCAAATATCAACATATCTCAAAACATTTCAACATATATCAAAAAAAGAAAAAGAAGAAAGAAGAAAATAAAAGATACCCTAGCGTCGGGATCGAAAGGAACAAGAGCTGACCAAGGAAGGTCAGGAAAGAGAAAGGAAGGAGCACAAATAAGTGGAAGTAATCCCACCGAAAGTCAACAGAGGTAGGAATTCTTTTGTTGAGTTCTTACATCCTTGGGGAGGGTTTTTGAATTTTCACAGCAAACTGAATAAAAAAAAAAACATTCTAGTTTATTCCTCAATATTCGAACAGAGGTTTCGAATTTCCGCAGACGAGAAACCTGTTTCTTGACCCAAAAAATTCAAAAAAAAAAACGCAGATAGGGGGTATTTTTAATTTTTTTGATAAGACTCAAGTCTCTGTATGGATATAAGGAATCGGTTGCACAAAAACCCGCAAGTTCGTGAGCACTGTATTAAAATTTACGAAATGACAGTTAACTGTCGAACAATAAAGCGTTCCAACATATGTGCAAAGAAATGTTTTGTTTTTTTAATCGTATATTTTAGAGAACTATCGCAAATATACCTAAAATACTACATATTTCATTAGAATATGTACTTGTTTCGAATAATAATATTATTGCGATCTTATACATAATCACCCCTTGCCAATTGGAACCTACGGTAGTTACTTACCCAGCTTGTTTTAAATGTACAACAGAACGAAGATATTTAAAAAATTACAAATTATCTTACGTTTAAGTCGAATTTTTCATCCACTCGAAGTTTGGCAGTACAAGATAATCGCGAGAGGAAACAAGATACTATGGATAAATTTTGAAAATATAAGGCATAGATAGACTTTATATATATATATA
>NNCF01132393.1:53317-71179 GCA_002313205.1 Laupala kohalensis | reverse complement strand
TGACAAACAACATGGGTTCCGAACGGGGTACTCGTGCGAAAACCAAATAATATCGTTATGTCAGGGCATCGCAGACGTGTTAGACAAGGGACAGAGCATAAATGCAGTCATCATAGATTTTTCGAAAGCGTTTCGTTTAGTACCTCATAATTTATTAATTCAGAAAGTAGCAAATACAGGCATAGAGAGAAGGGAGGTAGGGTGGATCCGAGAATTTCTACGAAATTGGAAGCAAAGGGTTAGGGTTTCGGAAATATTATCGGAAGAAGTAGACGTCACATCAAGAGTGGCACAAGGCAGCGTTCTCGGACCTTTACTATTTACAGCATTTATCAACGACCTGTCTGAGAAAATTAGTTAAAATATTAGATTATTCGCGAATGACTGTATAATTTACCGAATAATAAACAACCCGGAAGACAGGATAACATTGCAACAAGACCTTGATAAAATCCACAAATGGGTAACTATAAATCAAATGAAAATAAATTCAGAGAAGAGTAAAGCTATACGTTTCAAATATTTGGGTATCATGTTTAAGAATAACTTAGAGTGGTCTGATCAGGTTAACAGTGTTTCACAAAAAGTATAGAAGTCTCTAAGTTTCATTAAACGAATTTTAAAGGGAGGCAGTAATCCGACAACAAAAGTGTTAGCATACGAGTACACCACCCATGTTAGGCCTCTATTGGAATATGCATCGGCAGGACGATGTTTGGGTCATCAGTGAATTAAAATGTGCACTAAGTTTTTAACAAATATTTAGATGTTTCAGGGTAAAATGTTTTTATATTTAATAATTTAATATTAGGTAAATCATATAGTTTAATGATTTATTTAACAATTTTTGATTTCAGTGCTCTGTGATATGTATTTTTGTGCTTTTTGTATTGTTTTTCCTTTTATACTGCCACCGGGTAAGATATGCCCATTTGCAGTAAATAAATATTAATATTATTATTTTTACTATTATTATTATTATTATTATTATTATTATGTAATATTTAGACTATTTAATTTTGATTATATGCATGGTCTATTCTCAGAAAGTAATTCATTTTCGGTAAAAAGCTACTTTACAAATATTTGAAATTGATTAAAGAAGTTTTAATTTACGATCGTAAATCTATATTAGTTTTTAAAGTATTTTTATAGAGATCACCGGATATTCTGAAAAGATATCATTCACCGTTTCCGTCCTGTCTGTCATTGCCAACTGCGTCATGAACATATAGGTTCATGACAGGCATGCTGATTTCGAAAGGAGCCAAAACAAGTTCATATTACTTTCGTAACTAACAACGTCTTTGTTATCAATAATTTTTCGATACTGTTTGCATGCTATAATCATAAAACTAACATACTAAGCACTTCAAATGAAATCTTTTATTATTAGACCTTTGGATTATTTGTCTGACATTGCCCTACCTTTTTATTCCCTAACTCACTCAACCTGCTGTAAAATCAGTACTGGGATCATCCCATGAAGACAAAGTAGTCGGCACGAAGGGTTAGTAGTCATGATCGCGGTGCCCCGTAGGTGGTTATTTCCACTTTGCTCTTAGTTACACGTAAAAGTTATTGATCTCTTAAGTCTTAATGTTTCAAGAGTGTTCAATCATGTACTACAAAAAGTCTTCGATTAGAAAATATAGAAAGTGAGGGTGGATTCATTATTCTCTCTCAGGAAACAAAAGAATGAGATTCATTATTACAGTAAGAGTTTTGTTCGTTGATTTGTTCTTCTGTTAATTGTAACGGAATGTAACTTACTCGTATTTTGCTTAGCACTTGGAAGTTTTCCGCTAATTAGTCTCTGATAAAAGTATTGTTTTTAAGTATTAAAAGGCAAATTCCGTTTTTCTTTATAATTTACTCAGTGAAGAGTAGGTGAAGCAGCATCCTAAGCGCAAGTGAATAAAGGAGAAAATTATTGTATGGCACATTGCTTTGAATAACATGAATAACCATCATGATCTATATTCGTAATTCAGGTTTAAACCTAAAGAGTTATGGCTTTTTTGGAAAATTGTTTTCTTACGATATAAGGATAATTTTGATTCCTTTATTAAATTTGACTTAAAAATAAACGTTCAATAGAATAAAAGCATTCTGGTTTTGTGAAGTAAATTATTGAAAATTAGATTCATTATCTGATTATTTTTATTTGTTTAGTATGTGTTGTGGTGCAAGCCGCTCAGTATTTTGAGATAGAAGTTAAGAAGTATGTGGATTAGATAAGATTAAAGGAACATATCAGATTTACTTGAGATGAGGCAACAAAATCAAGATAATCGACAAAATGTCACCTACAGTGTCCACGAACAGGATCGATCACAATTATAATGCAATTTGTGAGCCGATGACACGCCACAAAATGAAAATAATAAAATAATACTCCCCTAATTATTCTACAGTTTGTTACAGCGCACCTGTAGAATATTTATGCGACATGTTTTGTGTGATAATATTGTAGTATGTGTTAATTTGTAAAATACAATATCTAAAATGAACATTTACGACAAAATTGACAATTGCTACGTCGTCATGAATACGTGATTCACATGCAATATTGATCAAATTACTCGTCAACCATTTACATAGACTATTGAACAATGTTTCCATGATCAGAATACTTTTGCTATAGAATAAAACTTTACACTATGGAAAATCTGTTGGATAAATACTATTTAAATGTTGTATGAAAATAAATGAAAAAATACATTTGAAGTAAGTACAGAATGAAAAAAATATTGGTCATATTCATGTAATGTCACAAAATGTTCGTTTCTGTCGGAGCAATCATTACACATTGTACCTTTTTCTTTCCAGTATTTAATATTTGCCATAATTAATTACTTTTATTTTTTGTGTAGTTTGCGATTTCGTGTGTGTGTTTATATCCCCAAAAACATTACAATGGTAAATTTTTTCATAGTAGCTCTTTTTAGACGTATTTCAGACGCGTGAGTCGGAGATTAATGCAACAAACCGGATTTCCGTTTAAATAATCACACTTTTCGTTGAAACATTACATTCTTATAACTATGCATAATTTATCAAATAAATATTTTAAAAATCAGGTAAATTATTTAGAGACACAAATAAACCAACTAATTTTTCAGTCTTGTGTGTTAATAGTGTCTCAATGAAATATTTTAGCACCATTCCACAAACTTAATTTTTAATTACCAAACTAGTCAAAACTAACTTTCTTAAACTAGAATTAACTAGTTTAACTAGAATTATTATCATGGAAGGGAGAAAACAAAGCAAATGAAATAATTGCCCTTCCGGTAAAATGAGATAATTAATTGAATTTTCCCATTCATAAGAAGTTCTTCTCTCTCTCTCTCAACTAATGAAATTTTGGGTAGAAGGAAATTATTTTCTTGGTCAGAATCAAGTTTTAAAACATTCGAACATTTTGAAAGTTGGACGTATGGTTGAATATATTATCATGGAATATAATCTAATATCTGATCCTTAATGGAAACCCTTAGAAAATAACTATACTTAAAAAACGAATGATATGACAACGTATATTTAAAGAGACAATAAATAAAAATGACACGTTTTTCATGAGTGTGATACGTGCTCTAGATATGGGATGCAACGATTTTCTCTCTTTACTTTCGTTGTTAATACAAGGGGGAAGCGGAATAACAATGACGAAATAACCCTAGTTAATTTCGAGTTCGCCATTGTTATGGCACCCTTCTANACAATGACGAAATAACCCTAGTTAATTTCGAGTTCGCCATTGTTATGGCACCCTTCTATGGGTCAAAAACATATTATGAATGTTTTTGAGTCACCAATATTAATTGTATTTTAGTATTTTACATACTTCTCAAAAATAGTTGTGTTTTTTTCTTCAAAAACTTCAATCATTTTTTACAAACTCTTCAAAATAGAATATTGTTCAAACGAATTGTTGAATTCATTCAATTTTTTTCAGAGGTCTCTATAGCTTTTTATGTGTAATACCAATTTAAATATAAAACACTAGAAAAAAATACTGTATTTTTCAGAAAGAATTTGTTTCCTCTAGAATTTATTGGAGACTTACAAAGATATACTAGATACAGATTTTAGCACCTAAAAGAAGTTTCATCTTAATATCTTGTTTTATTCAGGAGACAATCAATTTTAAATAAACCAATGTATACACTACAATGTCTTTCAAAAATACTGCTGCACCCAGAAGGACTCAAAAACGTCGTCGCAATATTTTTTTATTGAAGTATTTGTAAATGGGAAATGTAGCGTGTTATTGAAGCTAATCTACATGGAGCGATAGGCGGTAGGAGTTGGGTGGTAGACTAGTTAGCAGGTAGGCCGCTTAACTGGGTATCCTAACAACTTGGCCCTCGTGGAGGGGTTAATGGAAGTTGTTAGTAATAGTTAAGAGTTATTGATACCACGAAGAGGTGGAGAGAGGAAAGAGGGTTCGCATTTTTGCACAGCTATATGAACTGTGACATTAATGTGAAAAACTACAAATTTTTTTCTGACCCCACTGGAAATTGAATCCATGATGAGCGAGCACGCCAACACCGTAGCCACGGAGGGGCAATCATTTTTTGACAACAGTTAGAGACTGCCACATCTATAAAAATGATTAAACTTTCGCATTTCTGGGAACAATATTGCTGATATATACAGTCAATCAGGAGTAATTTTGATGTGGCGTCGTGCTACCATGCTAGCGAACGCATAAGTCAAATAAAAGCGATTCGGACAGATGACCCGTGACAGCAGCTTGTAGTACCTAAGCACGCTTAGGGGTGTGGTCCTAATCGTACGCTTCATTTCACCCAACACATTCTCAATTGGAAGAGGAAAACAAGTGCGGTTGGTCATGGCAAAATCTCCAAGGTTTTAAGGCGTACTCGGGTGATGGATATGTTTCGAGGGATGCGCATTGTCAAACTGGTAGGGGATCTGGGGTGGGTGTTCACGAACGTTAGCGCCGGTTGCTGTGAGACTTCCTGTACGTACTGATCGAAAGTCTACTGTGAGGAATACTAACGATTAGATAAAAATATTCCTATACCCAAGTGGTCTAGGTCCCGGGTCCATCGCAGAAAATTCTCCTAATTACGTCAAAGTAAACATCAAAAGTTATTTAACTTACACTTATTTGCGCATGAAAACTATGCTTATTAGGAAAGAGGATGCGAAATTAAAACTTTTTATGTAAGTACTAATTGTAATGAAACGACAAGGAACTATTTTTGTGACAGCATTATAGTGTTTTAATACAAACAAATTATACTGAAGTTTGTTTCACCGAGTAGTTCTTGACGGAAACGTGTGCGCTATCCAAATTTTATTTTAATCCCCATCAAACTATACCACGTTAAATACAATAAATCACGTTAAGTTTACCCCATAAGAAAACATGACGCTGCTAATAACAACGACGCATTATGGTCGGTGCCTAGGAGATACCCGCGCTTGGACTTTCTGGAGGTGAAATCCGAAAGCGAGCGAGTCGATTAAATAAAATAATGTGAAAAGATGTTTTATTGCAAATTGCTTTCTCCAACTACAAGAAAAGTGTTTTTTAATTTTCTTTTATTTAATTTTAATTTTGCTTAATTGCATTGATTGAAAAAGATTTCTGGAATTAAAATAGTAAGCTATAAAAAATTGTCACTCAAATCACGAATGCTGGACACGTCTAGTATAAAATAAATTTATATCAATATAAAGTTTCTATTTTTGTTGTGTTAGTTGTTTCTAGATTTTTGATTGTATTAGGTGAAATTGTACAATATTCTGTCAATTATATTTATTACAGTTCAATACTCGATCATGTGTGGGGCGACCCGTGGCGTAGAACCTAACGCCGTCCACCTCTGGGGACGCGGGTTCAAACCCTGTCCGATCCAAGTAGAATTCGCGGTGGTGGACGAAGCAGTGTTCGCGGCAGGTTTTCTCGGGGTTCTCCTGTTTCCCCTGCCTATCATTTGCCCCCATGTCATTCATGAATCACCCGCCTCGGGGAGGTGCGGCAAGAAGTGCATCTAGCACCCCAGAAATTCCCCCGCCAAATCAAAGTAAGAGGCATCATATCATCCCCATCTCCGACCCCTAAGGATTAAGGAGCTAAGGCTCCGTCTCCTAAGGAATAGTTACAGTAAAGAAGAATACTCGAAGTTGTATGTTTCACATTAGTTATTGGGAATATTTAAACAATATTTTTGTAAAATATTTTTTTGATCTTGGTGATAGAGAATAATTAAAAGCAAATACTTTCTGAACCCACTCAAATCATTTAATTTTTCTATTATTTAAATGTTTAATTTGCTAATACTTGTAAAATATTTGAAGTAGTGACTTCAAAAATATTTTCAAATAAAATATTTGTTCGTACTAAAGCACATTTGGCAAATGAGGTAACAAAAGAAGAAGAAAAAGAAGAAAACATTCAAGAGGACACTTAAAATAATGAAGGTAAAATGAAAATGGACTTTCTGTCTTTTTTTATGGGTAGATCGAATTATTGACAGGTCATTTTTTAATTCAAATTTATATCGTATTAATTTACAAACCTCCGTTGGTATAATTGGTTGTGTTTTGTTCTCTCCTCGGTGACATGTGAGACGCACTGCTATGGAACGTGGATAAATGAAATATTCAATGATTTTAGCATCTATGTATTTGGTGTTGGGGGAAGTGTTGGATCGTCTACGGCCAGAAGAAAATTGCGACGCGAACCCGTGGCCTCCTACTCTGGCGGCAGGGGTTTTGTGCTCCACGTTATACGTCTCACCTCCTCAAGTCTGTACACCACTTCCACCTGGCCTGGTTCGGTGAGCCTGCGACTATTCGGTCAGAGAACCGGACTTTCTTAATTCAAGTATCAATCCTTTCAGAGAAAAAATCCTTTAGAGTTCTCCTTTCAGTACGTATTCGAAATGATTGATTTCTCCTATATTCATTGTTTTAATGACTGGTTATCTTGTGGTAAAGTTCAGGTCATAAGGCGTGCGTAAAATATGAAGAGAGGAGAGAATGTTGGAGAGGAGAGAAGAAAAACTATCGTGAAATATAAATGAGGTAAGTCCCAGATAAAATCTTCACCAAGTTTCAAAACGAAATTTAATAATTTCATTGTTCTGTTGTCAATGAACTGAGCTTCAATAATGATTCAGTTTTCGTTTGGTGTCATCTCATAGAATTTGAATGTCACAGGAAAAACATTTCTTTGAGAAAGTGGAAAGCTTTAAAGCAACAAGATCAATATAAAATGATTGTTGTTGCTTTCATAAATTTGTGATAAAATAACGCAGAGATTGAAATAAATTAATGTTATATGTTCGAGATAAAGAATAATCGTTAATTCTTAGATGATGAAATACTAACACGTAACATAAAGTATTGTTCTGTAAATCCCATGATTTACGATATTTTATAGTCGGTATTAAATAATTTAACTTACAAAACGAAAACAGAGGAGGGTTGAGATGGCACCGGCAATTCCTGTGAAAATGTATTTGTTGGTAATCAGATTAAAACATTACAAACATTAATTAAATTACTTACTCATGTACACTGAGACATAGGTCATAAATATGCCTCGCATAGACACCAGTGGAGTCGTGCGTTCTGTGACAATGTTATCTATGTCAATAATTCATGAAGGACACCAGTGGCAGCGTTGTGATGCAGAGGCGGCTTGGATAGCGAGGGCGTGCCCCATGGGATGGTAATAGGGTTATGCATCAATGAGATGTATAATAGATTGTAACACACTTTTGGCAAGATAAGAATATAAGCTGTTAATTTGCATTACAATGAAACCTAGAGAAAAGTTCATTTGCTGGTAGAACGAATCGTTTGAAAATCAAACATTCGTGATTAAAATGGCGTCATCCAGTGATTTAAATCTGAGTTTTTCTGATATTAAATTTCTAATATTAAATCTGAGTATTAAATAACCTAAAATAGAAATGGACTTTTTGTCTAAAAAAAAAAAAAAAAATATTTGTCTCTCTACCACGAATGCAAATCTACATTAGATGGGTATATTAATTGATTCAATGGATATTTACAAGAATTTGAAAAATTGTATGTAACGGGCTAGACGAGAAAGTATACTATTTTCAATATTTACATCACTCGTGAAGAGAATTCACGCTTCTTTTGGGAAAACATTATTTGCGTGATAGAAGTGCGCTGAGACAATTGTCGCTATTGGAAACGAACAGGTAAAAGAGCTGTTTCTGTGGATAGTTTTATATCATGTGTTGTTAGAAAATTCCGGCTATTTCTCTTAATACCCTGATGTATTTATCATTCGAGAAATAGGGTGAAACCGCCGTAGAGAAACCAACACAAACTCCAGGGCAACGCTAAGTAGTCGGACAATAAACTTTCGTACATAGGATTTAGAGCTTTGATTGCGATAATTGTTTTGGGGTACTTAACTCAAACTTACATTCTGGCACGGTAAAAAATGTATTTTCAAAATATTTAAGCGCAGATAAACCCTTAAATTACATTATCTAAAAATACGAGCGTGATAAAATCAACAGGATTCAGATGATTGACTAAAATTGTACATTTTGCAAATTATGAATAACAATTACATTATTTTTTTCTTTTTTTCTTTTCATTAGTCGACTGAGTCTCTACAATCCCGCGTTTCAGAAGTACCAATTATTCAATATATAAATTACCAATGTACGCATACCGATATTTTTCAATGAAATTAATTCATATGCTTCATTATCAATCGCGAGAGTACTCGTGGCTTTCAGAATATAGAATATTAAGTCCATGGATAACACTTACAAATTTAATTAATTGCATTACTCAGCACCAAAACCATTACATTTTTGTCCCAACAATGCGTGGAATTACAGTTATACTTTACATAAGCGGTAGCGTATTAACGTGAAAACAGTGAACCAAAAACTCTTTATTCATTGTTTCGTAAAGGAACATAATGTGGAATATTTCTCATTATTTTAGCTAGAAAAAAGAATTAAACAATTATTCTTTATTTGCTCTTTCTATTAGAGCTCTTATTTCAGTGGTATACGAACAGGCGCAAGTGGTATCGTTTCTCCGGTAAACTAACAGTAAGATGTGAACTGTCCCACGTCGACGCTCAACGAAGAAGCTCTTAGCTGCAGAGCTGCTGTGCTGCGGGTGCCGCGTGCTGCGCCCCAATTAATCAACCTGAATGCGCTACTTAGTGTGAATTCTACCGGATTATTATTCTTTGCGTTCGCAGTAATGTTTTGCTTGTTTTGATATGTAAATGCGCACTATTTGTCATGTATGCGATAAATCCTCCCGTAATTCTGCGTCTCTGGTCCTTGATAGCGAGAAATAAATTTAATTTGTACCTAATATGAGGAAACAACTTCGTAAATCAATGTTTTGTAGCGTGACTCCTTGTCACTAAAGATTTCCTACAGGCGTAAGGCAATCTCATTCCGAGAAAGGAAAGTTGAGTGGTCCATTTCCTTGAATGCTCTAGTTTATTGAAGGAATATTATGATTATGATTGCGTAGTTTTTCAAATTAACCAAACATAAAATTTAGTTTGAAAATCATAAATTACCACTAATATTGCAATTAAAATGATTTTGACTTCATCTCATTTCAAGGTTAGCCAACTTTACAGAAAATGAGACAGCTTACCGACTGGTTGATCGAAGATGTGATAGCTTATCGAATATTTCTGCCAGAAGGGAAATCTAATTTTTTCTTCTTTTTTAATTTCCATTTCAGACGCAATTTTGTTTTTAAAAGCATATAATTTATTCTTTTTCCAATTCATTTATCTCTTGTACTGAAAGAAACATGTTATTCTTCATTAAACTGAAAGATAAATCACGATAAAATTTTATCTCAAATGTTCGTGGTGCTAGAAGCTAATAATATTATCTAATACTATGTTCTAATCAAAGTACTAGTACTAATCAAATGTTCGTGGTACCAGAAGCTAATAATATTATCTAATACTATCAATAGATCTAAAAGGCTTAAGTACGTCAATCTGCCACTAGAGAGCTCTATTCTTACCCAGACATTTCATGATGATAAAATATACATATTTAACTATTTATTACATGGAAAATCGCCACAAAAATTCTGAATGTCAATTTACTAATTTTAATGTGACATAGAATCAATTCTGTAATTTGTATTAAATTATTTAATTTGCACACGAACTATTCAATAATAATGTATTTGCGCGGGAGTGTTTTCCCTCGAGTGAAGATGGGAAGACACCATAGCCGCTAGCTCAAGCATCTCTCTTTCCAGACTTCGTCGAGTCAACTGCGTCCATCAAGAACAATTTGTGAAGCTTGTTGTGCGTAAGGTAAAACTATACATTTCCTTCAACCATTTGACGCGACCATCTGGAACTGTTGTGAAAATGGTTTTATTGTGATCTTAGAAACAGTGTGATCATAGAAACTTTAAATACTATTGATGGATCCATACACCTCCTGCATCTTCCAACCGCTTGAGACGCTGTTCGCCCACTGATCTTCGGCAAATGCTACAAGAACGTAACTGTGAACTCACATATCATTCACTGGCCAGTGAAAATCTCACGAACTTTCTCACGATATTTCATGATCAATTCAATCTCCCGTCATTGCCTAATTCAATAACATTTAACTGAACCTTGTTGTACATAATCATGCGTTCTTTATCTTTAAATTAAAGTCATGTGTTTAGCTGTAAGTTTTAGTATTATATATTTTACGTGTAGGTCCATTTATTTCTTGTTAAGGTTATATTAAGGTTATATTATTGGTGGCAGTATTGGGAAATGTGTTTTTGTATCATTTCTTTGTAAAACAATTTATATTTGTATGTCCATTGATTTATTGTTTGTTTTGATATAAAACCATGGTAATTCATGTGGTCCTCCAATTTAAAATCTTTTAATTATTAAAATCAATATACCTTCCACTCCCATAGCTATCAGAGTGTTTTTGGGGCACGTCTCATGCTCCAGTTCGGATAAAAATATACATTTTTCAACTGACCAAATTTCTACCCAACAATAGTGATAATTGATAAATAAAATAATGAACCAGATTTAAAAGGTTCCAGTAGAGGAAATTCCTACAAAATCTGTACCTTTTGTTCTCGTTTCACGTTCTCTATATTTATTATATAAAAAATCTAAATAATATCACTTTAAGGTTAAAATTATATAAATCGAGTACAAATAGGTTATAAACTTTATCTTTAAATAATTCAAAGAAATATCAACAAAAGTTTAAAAAAACTTTTTTTTAATATTAAAGTACGTTCATTCCTTTTTCTACTAGGTGCCGCTTTTTCTGGCTTAAAAGTGCAAACCATTGTACCATTAATCTTCTCGTCAGCAGTGTCTTTCTGATTCTTAAGTTATGTTAGTAAATTAAGTTGTTCTGACTTACAGGGTTTGGAAGTGAACCAATTCTCGTCAGCTCATATCCTCCTTCCTGACATGAATCAAAATATTGGCGATAGTTCCCCAGATATTTCTACTACTTATTTTTATGGGCATTCATGGAAATGATTACATTCAGTCTGTAGGATGAATTCGACATAATCATTGCTGATTAGGTATTTGAGTCCTTTGGTTTCATCACAACTTTTCATCAGTATTCTGAGATAAAACGTCATATTATTTATTTGGGGTGACTCCAAATAGTGCTAAAATCAAAATTATAAAAAAATTAAATCAAATGTTACGTTATAGGAATTATTGCATTAGAACGAACAAGAGCAGCGTTACAGGGTCCCTAATATGTAAACATTTTTTAAAACAGTAAATGAAACACTTTCCTAACCGGAAGATTGTAGAGTGAGAAAAAATTCTATGGTGAAAGGGTTATTTCTGGCGTGTGGTCCTCTATATCTTGGTCGTCTTCCAGTACTCTATTCATGGTCAAAGTCGCTAGATGAACTTATTACTGCCTTTTATTTCAAATTTGAAAGTAAAATAAATATACAGAATATTATTTCAAAGCATATAGCGACATATCAGTCATATTAATATTGTAAAATTGTTCTGTAAATGTAATTTCATTGTAGACAGAAATTGATGTATTTTCGTATCTGCAGTGCGTTTGCTCTCATCCTATGTATTTTATCTTTATCATATCTTTCATTTCAGTTTACTAATAGTGTATTCTACGTCTGCTTGGTCTATTTACACTGCTAAATATTATTCAATCTTGAAACGGTAAACTAATGTGTAAGTGTAGCAAACAGAAATTATTTTACTGTGTCTATACCAAACTTTCAAGCGAAATACCGTTAATGCAGATGTAATGCACAATAATTATACTTCATGTACAGAAAATTTAAGCAAAATCGTTGGAGCAGTTTTTGAGAAACATTAAATAAAGCACTTTCACTTTCATGTGAAGTACCCTTTGTTTTGAAGTACAAAAAATAGAGCACGTGCATTGACAACAAGTAAAATTCTATCGTAAATACGAAATGCGAATTAAATTGATTCGTTGAGTGATTTACTCAGAATCACTGCGCACAGACAAACGGACGTCATGCCAAAACCCAATTTTTCAGAATCAGGAATACCCGAAACGGATATTTCCGTCGAAATCTGGCAGAAAGTAAAATAATCAGGGTAAATATCTCTGCAGCTAAAATAACTACATATCATTTAAATATTTACAATGATAAACCCCTCTTCAGGAACGATCTAAGTGAAAAGTGCACTTCGACATCTTTACCCGCTTTGAAGATATTTCGGGCGTTTTTAAATAATTTGTTTTCATTCTCAGTGACGGTTCAGAAACTTTTCAATAATTCTTCCTAGAAACATCGAGATATTTATTTATTTAAATTGAAAGGCTCAAGCGTAATTTTATTTTGGTCTTCAGTTCTTGTGCTATATGATTCCGTATGTGTATAGACTTGCTTATCATCGTTGCAAATACTTATGCTTATGAAATATTTAATTTACCACAAAAATATTTAAATTAATTCTGGATTGATGTTTTTAACAATATTTTCACATGTTTAGTTTACCGAGAAACTCGAGTTAGTTACCCGAAGTTTTCTATTTTGATAAGTCATTATATGTCTTTGCAATTTAGGTATTAATGATGTTGCTAACATTTATATCGCTTTTTATGTAATGAACTGTGCATACATATTCCTTACACATTTATTTGTCTGGAGATATACAAAAAATTATTGTGAGTTGCGTGGATATTATGTATTTGCTATAAGGGTGTGGAAGGGTAAATGTTTACTTACTACAACCTTTGAGTTCTTATGGAGAAAGCTACGATAAAGTATTCAAAATGCTCGTAAATAAGGTTTATATCTCATCTCAGTGTTTATCAGTGTGTATTACAATCTTCTTTTTAATGGTTTCTTCCACAGTTAATCCTGACAAATGATCACAACATATAAGATTAAACTTTTCTGTTACAGAAAATATACATAGCCGTAATTCAATAAAAATTATTATTAATGGATGTAGCTGTATGTTAGTTCCATAAAAGAAACCAAAACACATTTCATCTGAACACCACACAAACTATTTAAAGACAAAATGTGTTTTATTTGAAACAAGAAATTGATCAGTGCTGTGTAGAATTTACTGTTAAAGAGAAAATCGAGTCTTGTTAGGAGTTGATAATAAGAACTTAGCGCTGGCATATTCGTTTAAACATGTTTCTTTAATCTGATTTTTGTAAGCTTGCATGCAATCTATTCAAATGAAAGCATTTTGGAGTAAAACCACCTGAATATAAATATATTTTTATTTTCAATAGTTGGAAAATTAGTAAATGAATCAAATTGAGTCTTGATCAACAATAGATTCAAAAAGTTCGAATAAACGGAGTGTATTTAACTAGTAAATTTATTTTTTACTAAGATATAACTGGAAAATGCTTTGTAATAAGGACTGTAATCTTTTTAGGTATATCCTTTGTATGTAACATTTTTGTATTATCGTAATTGATCTGATTAGCACATTAATATTGTAATATTGTATAATAAATTAAGCCAATGCCTACATTAAAGAATAGCCGATTATTAACAAGTTTAAATTCTTGAAAAACATTTTGCATTTTGATGATCATTTGGAACCTTTTCTCAAAGGAGTTCTTCTTTCGAAACGAATTTGATACCTATATTCCTTGTCAAATAAGTAGGCGAAATTTTGTCAATTTGTATTATTTTTTAACAATTTGAATGATGTGTAAGTTGGATTTATTCGTCGATTTCAAGAAAGCATTGCAAAACAATCAGAATCTTGGTTACAACATATGATCGAAAACATTAAAAAGAGTAGATTTATTCATTGCAATTATGTTTCAGTTCACTCCAGATGTCACCTATTAGGTTCTATCCACAAGTATATTTTCCTCGTTTTTTGAGTTCCTGGAATAAGACATGTCCGACTAATCTGCTTCAATCCCCACCAAGGTTCTACCACTCACGCGAAGAACACGTTGCCAGCTGGGAAGGAGACACGGAAAATTCTGTCGAAAGAGTTTTAACCGCTTTTCTCTAAGCCTAAAACTATTAAAACTTAATTTTTCATTCATGTAACGTTACTTGGTTACTTTGACATGTAACGGACTTTCCAACTACTTCAACATGATGTATATTCTTCTAGAGGTGCATACACAGTAAATAATAATGAGCACGGGAGAAAAATGTAGAAGATTTTAATCACATTTTTCTTATTTCTAAAATGAAAGAACTGCATTCAACCCTAGAACATACATGCGAATGAAGGGAATCAGTGATCCAACCCATTCGAACCATGGTTTGTATGTACTCATCAAACTTCCTTACAATTAACAGAAGATTCTTCGAGGATTGGCCTCAATTTTTGTTTCTTCCTTTTACAACGCCAAAGTTTCGGCAATTTATTTTGCCTTCATTAGGACTACTATGAACATACACAATTTCCATTATTGAAAAATGATGAAACATTTTTAACATAATACATCATGGATAACTCCCTATCTAACTCTGTAAACTGTTACTAACACATACCCAAAATATCTTATTATACAAAACCACATACCTGTATGCTATGGAACACCATCATCACTAACCTCCAGCCATAACCTCTGAACAAACTACATATCTACAACCATCCTAGTGTAGAACAAACACTCAAATGGCAATTCCTAAGTCAGTCATGACGAAACAACCCTACCACTGCAGTAAATGGATATATTTCCTTCCTCGATACACTTTTCATCAGAAACCATGATGGAAAATTAAATATAGATTGGTTCAGGAAACCTCAAAAATCTTATATTTATCTCATAATTAACTCTCACCATCCATTTGTACAGAAGATCAATACTGTTCTTGGGTTAAAATTTAGAGCATCTACATTAAGTGACAAGAAATTCCATCAAAAAAACTTGAAAATTGTATATAACATGTTAATTAATAATAATTTTTCAAGGAAACTGGTAAATAGAATCTTATATAATACCACTGTGAGAAACACCGAAATAGGTAAGAAGAAGGAAAATGTAAAAATATTATCTGCTATATTTAAATCAATTACTTGTGTAGAAGGTCTGTCAGAAAGACTAAGTAAAGCTTTGAAAAATAAAGAAGTGGGTATTGCATATAAAAGCAGCAATAATATTTGTAGACATTTGTTTAGTAAAGTAAAACAAAAGATTGAGAAAACTGATTCAAAAAATTTTGTATATCAAGTAGATTGTAAAGGGTGTGATAAGGTTTATGTTAGGCAATACTCACAGTTTGTAAACAGGAGATTCAAACAACATATGTATGATCTCAACAAGGCTCAAACCATGTGTGCTTTAGCAAATTATGTTTTGGCAAATCAACACAGTTTTTATTTTCAAAATGTAAGAATTTTATGTGTGGAACCTTATTACAAAAAAAGATTAATAAAATTAATGGTTCATATCCCTAAGTTAAGAGATAGAACTTGTAGTATTCAAACGGACACCGATAATCTAAAGAATATGTATAAAAACATTATTGATAAATGGGTTGGCAGCAGTGGTAGGATTGTTTCGTCATGACTGACTTAGGAATTGCCATTTGTGTGTTTGACCCACACCAGGATGGTTGTAGATATGTAGTTTGTTCAGAGGTGTCGCGTGGTGAGGAAGGGTGGTTTAATTTCGGATACCCCACGCAGACACCATTTGTCGCGTGGTGAGGAAGGGTGGTTTAGTTTTGACACCACACCGACGCCATTTGGCGCGTGGTGTGGAAGGGACGGCGATTGTTTTGTATGCACTTTTGAAACCACACCGACGACGTAGTTATATATTAAGTCCCTTAGGACTTATCTACCTCTAGTCTATTTGATGAAAGGATGAGAGGGAGCAGTAATAGTTGTTTTGTCCGTTTCAGGCAACAGCAGTTAATTCAGTCATGAAATACACCTACGTAGTCGTGCTATGGCAGCGACCCAGAGCTCCGCTAGAGGCAATGCTCTGCGCTGGTGACTCGCCCATACAGTTTCGGTGGACGATAACGCCGGCGTGTTTCGCAGGTGCGCAGCGGCGGGCGGTCAGAGGCGAATTAGGAGATCGGGAGTGCAAGAGGGACTGGATCTGGAACCGTGAGGCCAACCAGCACTCGAGGACTAGGTTCGAGCAGAGGTCGATCAGGCCTGTTCTGAACTCGGGAGTGACAGGTAAGGGAGTGACAGGGAACTCGGGAGTGACAAGTCGGTCGCAAGTGGCAGCGAGACTGCCGCCGGGAGTGGCAGCAAGACTGCCCGGTCAGGAGTGGCAGCAAGACTGCCTCGGTGCTTGGAGCATCGGGCTTATATAATTATGACATATTAAGTAATTATGATATGTACAATTTATTAGTATCATTAATGATTTGCACTATTTAATCAATTATCATTAATATATTTTATGGTTAAAATAATATTTCTCATTTAAGTAATTATGATATGTAGAATTTACTCGTAAGCCATAGTGGTTTAATGGTTTTAATGTTAGTATGTGTTCGGAGTAATTGCCGTAAAATTGCTGTACGGGTGGGGGTAATATACATAAATTAGTTTTAGGTGTGCTACCCGGCGGAAATTTCCCTGATTTGAAATATTTAATTTATACTTGTTTCTCGTGCACTGCGTGGGCGAAGAAAACCTCGCACTCACGCTATACTAGCATCGTCTTTGTTGTTTGACACTGATAATGTTTATTGTGGTTTTTTGACTTCATTCCGTAGGATGTTTACGTGGCAACTTAGACTGGGTTTCGCTTCTCCTTCGTCAACCTGGCCTCTCAGGCTCCCCCAAGTGTGTCCAAATTGACTGCGAGATTAGTGAGACTCCAAGTCAATCGTTACCTCTGTTTTCTGGGACAAAGATGACCAGCATCTGGTAATTTTTCCCACGTATTGTTTGAACGATGGTGGAGCGTTTAGAGTTTTGGAGGGCATGTAATCTTGTATGATTAGTGTTTGAGAAACATTTGACCAGAATTTGAATTCTAAGTTTACAGGATTTCGAGTTTCCGAACGTAACATTCCAATTGTAATTCCAATACTGAATCTGATCGTACGTTGCGCCTGTCTAACCTCTTCTATATCGTAGGTTAGAAATGAATTTCCTACATGAACCACTATTGTTAATTACTATCTTATACTCTACAAAACATTTACATGTAACTATTATCCTGACTTTTGATAGAACAGCAAATTTTAACGTTCAAGTTCAGTCACTGCAAGTCTGTTTTTTTAACTATACACATTTTTCTTCTTCAGTTTTTCTGAACTACTACTTGATAATCTTTCTTCCTTACATAAAAGTGTTTTATATACACTTTTTCTGATTACACAATTTCTATTTTCCTTGACAATGACACACACACA
>NNCF01132393.1:0-52897 GCA_002313205.1 Laupala kohalensis | reverse complement strand
CCCGAGTGTTGTGGTCACCTAGTTAAATAATTCGAACCCAGAAACCCTTTTCAATGAATACCTTGAGATTCCATGTTCTTTTTAATTACCCAATGATCTAATTAATTAATTGTCCTGTTTTAGGTCAAGTTGGCGCTCAAACTTGGGACTTACTTTATTTTCAACTCATGGTCATTTTTCCTTATTGTAAAGTTCCGTTTTATTGCAATCTGGCGGTCAACGCGGGGCTTAGATTGCGTTTTGTTACAATAGATATATCTTTTTTCAGAATTATATCATTTCTATGTACACATTTATTCCTATATTTTTCTTCTAGATGTACTTTTTCTACTTTTACTATATTCGCTATATTTATGATTCCTTTTTACAGAGTATGATAGTTAGTCTTTACATTACATGTGGTACATATTAGTTTGAGTTCTTTATAGTGAATAAACTTAATTAATTTTTTAATTTTTATGTTACAAACCCTATATATTGAATTTTTTTTCTTATTATCACACGTACTGTAGAACGTTTTTTACTATTTATATTTCCTATTGTACACACGCTACATGTCCATTAATGTCTTTCTTCCTTTACTGATTACATTATTTTGGTATTGTAACACACGTATGTGAATAAATGGTTGTTTGTAGTTATTTTAAGTGTTTACTATTCTATACTATGGCACACAGTTTTATGAAATTTTATCCTAATACGCTATCATACACAGTTTGAATTAATGTTGTTTTTCTTTTCCCACGTTTTATGGTGTATTTATTTATTCTTAACTAATGCACCTGGTTTTATAAAGTTTTATTTTAATTGCTCTACGCTAACACACGCAGTTTTTGTTTTAATTGTTTGTTCTGTGTACAGTTATTTAGTTC
The DNA here is from genome assembly GCA_002313205.1 of Laupala kohalensis. NCBI lineage: Eukaryota > Metazoa > Arthropoda > Insecta > Orthoptera > Trigonidiidae > Laupala > Laupala kohalensis. The sequence goes on along the minus strand of NNCF01132393.1, from coordinate 52,025 downwards.
TCTTTTGTATTGGTTTTGAATTACACCGCTATATTTTGAATTGGTTTTTTCAGAGTACAGTTTTTATTGTAGTTTGCTTCCCGCACACGAAAATTATCTAGTCTGCGGTAGTGATATTTGTACGCCGCTGCACTCACACCTTGTCAGCCATTTTGTACCGGTCGGTGGCACCTCCTTACGCCTTCGGAGACTGTGGACAGCGTCCGTTAGTGGGCGCGGAGAGGCGCTAAGGCGCGTCCCCCTCGCTGGGTGGAGTCTGTCTTCTTATCGCCGCCGCCCACGTGCTTCGCAGTGGCAAGCGTTGGCGACATGCTGTCTGCGTGTTATCTGCGGAAAGGCACGTCTCTCCAGACGCGTTTCGCTTCGTCCTGCATTCACACGCAGCAGACGTCTCTGTCGTCTGGTGCATCCTTTGCGTGTGGGTGTCTGCATTCGGATAGGTTAAAATAATCTCAAGCTAGGAATGGCGTCTGTGGCGGTTGGTTTTTGGAGAGTGGAAGCAAGGTTAGGATTTCTGCGAGCCCGTTTTTTTTACCGAATATTAAACTTAGTTTTAAAACCCTGTATCTTTTTTGAATTACTAATTATCTATTGCATTTTAATAATTTGTGCGATTTATGTCATTTCCACTGCTTTCGTTTGCTCTGGTAGTTCTGTTTTTCGTTTCATTTCCTATTACTGTGTAATGTTTTCCTAATTAATTTATCCGTGATTTCTAGATTCTGCTTATACTTTGTGCCCTTGTGACTTGGTAATATGACGTTTTGCACTTGTTTTCACTTTTAATGCGTAGACTGCAATTTTATGATCATCTATATTTAGGTTTTTTAGTCTAAGTTCATTAGTGTCATCGGCAGCAATTCTTTATATACTAATTCCATATACACATATACGTCCTTGACGTATTCAATTAATCTTATTCAATTATTCAATCAATCTCATCTACTTATACGTAGGACTTCTTTTGCCCTTCCGTTCTGTTTCAAACTAAACAGTCAACATATGCGATTTAACGCTCTAGTTACTNATGCGATTTAACGCTCTAGGTACATATTCTTTCACTCACAATTCAGATCATTCACACCAGTCACGGCTCTTGACGACCTATCGATTTTTACACAAGGTTCAGTGTTGTGGCTATTCAACATTTTTTCTATCTCATTTTTTTCTGGAATTATCGGCAATGAACAACTATAATCGGATTATTATTACATTTAGACTCAATTATTGAATATCATTAGCTGTTAGCTTCGTATTTTTCCATTTGTTCCTGATGTCGGCACTTTAACTACTAATTCAGTAATCACGTTTAACTTTTCTAATTTGGCTCTCTAAATGCTAAGTTATTAATTAAATTTCTGTATTTATACATAATGTTCATTGAAAAATGTTCCTATAATCGTCTATTTTATGTAACTGGAAAATTCTGAGCATTCTAGTTGCTACTTCCGTGGAGAATGAATATTTTCTCAATATTATTATTAGATGACTTTCTTTAAATTCATTTTACTCCAATTTTTCTTCCTTTCCCTCTTTAACCTCTAATTCCTTTTTTTCTCTCTTTAACATACTAATTCACACTACCCTTTCTGTCTTTTAGCACTCATGACATGTATTAACCACAAATATTGCAATTCAAGACAACAATTTACTCCAGCTAGAGAACAATAGGCGTTTATTCCTAACAATAACTTAAAGAAAGTATTTACAATTATTTCAAGAGTATTCCCCATAACTATTAATCCTATCCATTCCTGTAACCTTCTAAAGTTATCCCATGTTATGTACTCCGTTGGGAATGGATCAAGTGATTCGACCCACAGTTTAATTTTTTCTATTACTGCGCATTCTGATTTGTCCATTCTACATAAGCATCTCTTGACGTAACTTTGTAAGTCTTTTTTTCTATTTTTTCCTCAACATCTGTTAATGCACTTCCTTTTGGTTTGTAAACCTCTGCAAAAATTTTCGTATTCTCGCTTAAGTTAATTTTCGTTTGAGAACGGATTTAGTGGTGCTTTTTGCCCTATTTTTGCGTACATTTCCCTGTATTTTGGTCGTCCTACCTCCTGCAGCTGTATTACATCAGCATGTGAGTGGTTACTTCACAACTTTATATCGGTAGCCTCCAGCTGTACGAGTCCTACGCACGCATTCTCATTATCTCCTCGTAACCTTGATGTTACGTGTAGAACTGCATTACCTGAAGAGAAACCTGTTTCTTTCTGCACCCTCTTCTCCGGTTTATTTTTCCTGCAGGGTCTCTATTTACCCCGGAGATGTTTTCAGAATCATTCATACTTTTATTAACATTTATTCGTTCACTGAACGCTGGTCTACCCGATTAACGAGTATTTACTTTATGAATAGGCACCCGCGGTGCTACCTGCTCACTGCAGGTTTTAATCTCCTCTGATAAGGTTCAGTTTTCCGTTTGTCGTATGTACGACACTGGGTTCAATGGTTGCGGAAATGTAGAGGTTAATTGTAGATCTAACTTTGAAAAGAAATCATTTTCACTTTATGCATTTGAAAGTTCCGTAATAAGTGGAGTTTGCATTCTGGTATTTTCTTTAATTTCTAAGAATTCCCACAAAACTAGGTTCTGATTAGTTTTCAGTAATAATTTTGGCAATAATGGCGGTATTAATTTTTCATTTTCCTGACTTTCTATTGGTGTTAGCAGATCTAAGGTTTGTTCTTTCTCATAATTCTCTAGGCTACCCTGAAAATTTAATTTTTTCTCACTTTTTCTTACTAACTCTGGCATTAACGGAGCTTGTACTTTCTGTTTCTCCTGATTTTCTATCAAATACAAAAAAATTAAGATCCTGACTAGAGCTTTATTGTCGAACTGTAGGCTGTATGTAGTGATTTGTTTCTGCGTCTATTAACACAAGTATTTTTTCCCCGCTCCGCCGAGAGCAGGATTCCAAAAGTTTTTTGGATGTCCTTTACAATTTCCTGCTTAATATTCAGTTTCCTTAATAACCCCACCGATTACTATTGGACTAGTATTTGTTGAATAATCATTATGCTCGTTGTCTAAACGTCGTCGGTGTCTCGTGCTGCGGGATATCTGCGTCGGCCGTAGAATTTGCTAGATTCGCCTTGTGAGGTGGAAACGGTGCGCGAAGGCCTTCAGATGACGGTCGGGTGGTGGTTGACACCTCGGCGGCATGAGGAATGTATGCGTAGCGGTTTCCCACGGCTGTCCGTCTGTTGTCTGTTGTTCGTTGCGCACGTCGCAGTCATCTGGGCACGGTTCTATGTTATGTTTTAAACTTGTTATTATATCCCACGCGTGTTCCCCATCTTGCCACGTGTCTATTGTATAGTCCGACGACGCGAGCAACGCATTATGACTGTCTACGATTTTCGATTTTCTCCCCATAGAGCAATCTCTTCGTCCCTGCTTACGAAATATGTTTCCCATATAATATTTCTATCCGTTTTTTAAACGGTTCTATCCGAAAATTGAACGAAGGGGAAGTCAAATTATTCTTGCTTTTCTGTTAATATTACTTGTACTGTGCCAGTAATAGACTCTGTTAGTTGGGTTATTATTCGGATACAATTACACTGGAATTTTCGTCTAAGTTCTCTGAACAAACGGCTTTTCTAAAATACCTCGTCTTTGATTCCTTTACTTAACAATTTTAATAGGTTGAGTGACATGCCATTTCTTGTTCTACCATGTTCTGAAAAAAAATTTTGTATTATTTTGTAGGCTAGGTGAGATTAAATTTCTTTTTGTCTCATCTTTGTACAATTTTTGAATATCTATTCTCTGGCTAGTAAATCTCTCCATATTAACTAGAGGCAATGCTCTGCGCTGGTTACTCGCCCGTACAGTTCCGGTGGAGGATAACGCAGGCGTGCTTCGCAGATGCGCAGCGGCGGGCGGTCAGAGGCGAATTAGGAGGTCGGGAGTGGTAGAGGGACTGGACCTGGAGCCGTGAGGTACTCAAAGATTAGGTTTCGAGTAGAGGCCGATCAGGCCTGTTCTGAACTCTGTAGGATTTAGAGCTTGGAATCGAGCAGAGGCCGATCAGGCCTGTTCTGAACTCTGAAGGGTTTAGGGCTTGGAAGCGAGCAGAGGCCGATCAGGCCTGTTCTGAACTCTGAAGGGTTTAGAGCTTGGAATCGAGCAGAGGCCGATCAGGCCTGTTCTGAACTCGGAAGGGTTTAGGGCTTGGAAGCGAGCAGAGGCCGATCAGGCCTGTTCTGAACTCGGGAGCGACAGGTACGGAGCGACAACAAGACGGTCGGGAGTGGCAACGAGACTGCCTCGAAGCTTGGTGCATCGGGCTTATATAGCCGCAATTAACTGAGTCACCAGTTGTCCGACGTGATGTTCAAATGGCTACGCGAGTGCCGCTACATGTATTTACGCGACAGACGTTATAGCTGGAGGTTAGTGATGATGGTGTTCCATAGCACACAGGTATGTGGTTTTGTATAAGAAGATATTTTTGGTATGTGTTAGTAACAATTTGTAGAGTTAGATAGGCAGTTTTCATCGATCTATTATGTTAAAAATGTTTCAAAATGTACTATCAATAATGGAAATTGTGTATGTTCATTGTAGTCCTAATAAAGGTAAAACAAATTGTCGAAACGTTGGCGATGTAAAAGGAAGAGTCTTTTTTTTTAATTGTTGCCAATCCTCGAAGACACTTCTGTTAATTAATATACTGGTCAAGATCAACATCAATATTCCTTACAATTGTAAGAAATCAAATTCAAAATATAAACAGACTTGATCTATCTTATTGTGAATATAATTTTCTTTTCCCATTAATCATTCTATTGTTCTACCTTCGTATATTGAGTTAGATTCGCCTTTTGTATCCTTTCCATTTCGGCAACAATGAAGAACAAATTTACATAACGGTGGTACATTGGTTTCATGAAACAGTAGTTTTATTTCATGGAAATGAGCAACAATTAATTTAAAAATTGATCCAATCACATCGAATGGTGTTTTTTTTCTTCAGAAGATGTAATTTATTGAAACAAAAATAGTAGTCTTTGTTATATTCTTGAGCTTGGAATTAATCAAATACAAAATCCGAAGAATATCAATAGTCACAATTTTTCGATACTGCAATATCCAGAAGTATCAAAAACGAAATCGTTAGATCCGTAGATATGATCTTGACTCCAACAATAAAACGAATAACAGGGCGTATTTGTTAAGTAATTTCATTTACAAATATTACACCCACCTTTTGTCCCTTAAATGGGGTGGTTTCTTGCTTTTTTCTGGAGATAAAATTAGTTCATCATCATGTCCTCACGTGGGTATATTCTGTTTGTAACTGTATTCTGACAGATTAATTATGTTATGTTGAATGCAAATGGGAGACGGGTCCGACATTCGAACTCAGGACTTTAAGCTTAGTGCGTTCATGCGCTTACCAACTGCGCCATCCCGTTCGCCTCCCGAACCTGTCTTCCATTTTTATTCAACTTGTGAGACATAAAGACCTCTGAGGTGGCCTCGTAGAGGCTACGCTCCTTATATGAGGCGATTCCCTTTGGCGCAGTTGGTTACCACAGTAAAAGAGTTTGTGCGTCCTTAATACAAACATGTTCACTTCAAAATATGACACAATATTAAATATAATAAAAAAACATAAATAAAAACTATAGACAATCCATTCCCCCATTTTGTCCCCACCACGTTGTTACGTCATAGCATGAACACAATTTGTGCCACACATTACTGATAAGTCTCAGTTCGTTTGGTCAGAGCTAGAGGACAACATCCAATACCGTGCAACAGACTACGACTGAAGGACCCACAACTAGACGATACATGAAGCGAGAAATACATGAGATATTTTTAATAAGTTAATGCAACTTTTAACCAATAATACACATGCATCTTATGAACGTTTCAGGTTTGTACTTTATCACATATTCAAGTCAAATATTTATAACAATTATACTGAAAATTCAGAGATATGTTATACTAGATATTTATATATATATTTTTATAGCAAATATAAGGCACGCAATGTGATTCACAAGAAGGACTTTTTACAATTTTATTAAGAAGAAGAAGAATACATCTGAAGATGGGGAACATACATCCCCGAAACGTTATGTGATAATACGAACTGTAAAAGAGTTTGGGCGTCCTTAATACAAACATGTTGTCATAAATAAGGGCACTGCCAACCAGTTTATCAATTTAAAAACAACATTACTCCTATCTATTTTATAATTAAATGTGTATTTAATACTAATTAAATGTGATCAGTATGACACAGACAAACAACACCAATTAAAAGAAGTCCACCTCTGTACAATTTTTATAATAAACATGACCTCTCTCGCAAAAAATATCCCGAGCCACCATTGGTCAGTTAGTATGTTTCACGAGACCAAATTAATAAGATTACAGATGTTTATGAGACAAAATTGTCGTTTTAAACAGAAGAGATGCATAAAGAATGGTAAAGGAAACTTAAATACATAAAAACAAATATTAAAAAATAAAAACTCATACAAACATTTCATTACACACAATGAAAAGTATGCAACGATAAAACAGACTTGGCTTCAAACGCAAATATTGTATTATTTTTGTCTTCAGTTATCGCAGCTAATATCGAACTTCCTGCTAATGCAATTCCAAAGCCATTCAAATTGCTGGTATTCATGGTATCGACAAATTGGTATTTCAATTGCGACTGCAGTTTATGAATAATGAATGTTAGAAGTTTAATTAGAAACTTTTTATATGCGGGAAACTTCAAATGTAATGAATCAGATTCGACGATAGGGATATTTTGAAAGCAAAATTGTAATAACTGGCCATTAAATAATTAGCCTAAAATGTTCTGGTTAGTTATACTCGTATATCAATTAAATTTTAAATTCCATATAGCATTAAAATCTGAATTAATTATTTAATAGTCTGTAGAATGTTGATGCAAAAATTATTTTGGTTATTGGAGTTCAAGTTGCAAGTATACTAGTTACTCCATGCAAAGATGACACAGTCATACTAACATGAGAGTACTCATCATTGGGTCCACTGTATTAAGAATGCAAAAAATTGACTTTATCAACTTTTAACGAGCCGTAAGTAGCGTTAAATAGCTGACTGGATTCTTCAACAAATTATAAAGCAGTCAGAAGTGACTGTCGAAAGCACTTTCGCAAAATTAATAGTTTTTCTAGTAGACAACATCATGTCTTTAATTTATTGATCTCAAAGAATACTAGTATCCCCTACCAATATCCAACTAAGTCAATAGTAACACTCGAAGGTCGTCTAGAAATTTACCACAATTTGAAATATTTTGTGTTTCAACCACACAGAGTTAGTTAAAAAGTAAACACAATCCTCAATCTTTTTAATAATTTGTAATTTTTGTCAATTGAAGAACATAATGAGAGAAAAATGTGTATTTGCTGTAAAATTACATTTTAAATATCACATATAAAGATAATTTCTATCATTTTTGTGTAACTAACAAAAATAAAAGGAAAAATGAAACAGTGCTTATTAATACTTTAAAGTTTTGTGAATTGAAATGTGTAAAACATAAGCCCAACAAAACTCTCCTGAACAATAGTATGCAAATACAAACATGTATAATATTAAATTATAATTAAGTTAAAAATTAATTTTGAAACGTTTTGTACTATATTTCTCTTCCTTTTACTCGAATTAAAATTCCACATACTTTTAAGATTTTTCGTTCATTTGTTACGTATGCTTGATGATTACCTTTTAACAATTTTTGTAAATTTTCTGTGTACAGTCTATTTATATGTTGAATTTATGGCTTACGAATATTAATCCAACAGAAAACGCCAGTGCTCGTTATTACGTGTAATTATATTTCAATTTCATTCGTATGTACATAATTATCAATAATCAATAATTTATATTTTCTCATTACCTCATGACCATTTCATCGAAACATAATCTTCACGAACTGTTTCATATATTTAGTTGGGGGACTTGTATCCTTCTGGTCCCACTTGTCGAGGAAAATAATGCTACAATGGTTACAATTATTAAAATAAAGCAATAATGAATCGTTACATCATTTTGTGTGGTGTTTGTGCCTATTTTAAAAAAAATTTGGAATAGATAATTAATTTTTGAGATCATTTTTAACAATGTATCTGCAACGCGTACTATTGAAATTGCCATAAAATAATATGGACAATGTTAGGAAAAGAAGTAATGAAATTTATTCTTGTACGAGATAAATACGTCTCATCATTCAATAGTGACATCCCATTTACGATATATGTTCACCGCACAAAATCTCTCTAATACGTTTAAACGAAATCTCGTATATTCTTTTAATCTGCCTTTTGGAAATATATAGGACTTCCTCTCAATTAAAGTAGCTTACAGCGTCCGCTGAGCGCGAAAGCTTTGATAATGATGGTGCAGGGTATTAATTGCGAAATGCTCATAACGTGAAAAAACTAACATATGTCGGTCTGCAGCCGAAACCAGAAGAAACGGTGGATCATAATCCTATATCAGTTCTTTGTATAAAATGGCAATATAAGAGGGTTCACATGTTGCCTCTTCTCGTAGATGTCAATTACTCGAGAAGTGCAGAAGCTCAACATTACGTTCCAAGGTTATCTTTGTTCCCACTATGAGCAGCACTATCACCTTTCGTAGATGAGATGAAGCTATGAGAGAACTTTGGCGAAGAAGAGTGGAGGAGAAAATTAAACTAAAAAGATATGGCGAGACGCAAATGAAAGAAAGGGATCAGGGATTGATGGGAGACGATTTGGCGAAGTGGGAAACTAGTGGGGTCCGGAGAAAGAAAATAACAAAGCAGTGGACGGAGGGCCAATACGAGTGGGAAGCTGGTTAGCAAATCCCCTGTTTCTGCCGCGGCGCCGCACTATGCGCTGTTTATTCCGCACACTCTGATTTACGAGCGTGTGATAAACGCTGCGCAACTCCAGTCCCCTCCCTACGGGCGTGTTACACGTCGCTCAGTCCTTCACACTTTATCTACCAATACTAAAGCTCATGTGCAACTACACTCAGAGGTTTGACGTTTCTTCTCATCTCTGTACCATTATGTAACAGTTCTTCACTATCTTCAGTATCCCCAGGGTGTATTCCAAGATTTCACTGTGATCCAGTAGAATTTTCTAGAGTTCAAAACTTATATAAATACTCTGATATTATTGTTTTTCGTGTTACGTTTCTTAAGTTTTTAAAAAAACGAATCATGTTACAAAAATTCTTCCCTGACTCACTAAAAACATTTCAATTGGGGAAGGGTAGTTAAATCAAAATTCACGGGTGACTGAACACTAGTTGAACACTATTTCATAGACGACCTAATGACGCGGACGGTCTTCATGCTAAAGACGTGATAGTCCGGTCTTTTACTGTTAGATCATTTAACTATAAAACGAGAGAACATCACAGAGAGAAGAACAAGACCATTAAACTATCGATGTCAGTTCCTTGTATTCACCATGGCGCCGGGGGAAGGAACAGTCTCAAACTCTAGGTCACCACTATAGATGGCGCTACTAACGCTATTTGAAATCTAACACTCCCTTCACCCAGGAGAGGCTCCTGGATACTAACTAATATTTTTTAGAAGGATAAACCTGTGTTTTTGAGGCGAAGTTGAGGAACACTGAACACTTGAGCAGTACATAAGAATCAAAGATTTGTAGATTCCCATCTTAGAATGTCCAAAATGGCACTTTTTCAGTCACAATCGTAATATCTGGAGATGTCAAGATGTCAATAATCCAATCAAGAAATTGTTTATTCAAAACAGTTCAGGCGCAAGCTTATTCGCAGGAACATTCCGAGTTGTCTAACGGAGAACCTGTTTCAGAATCAAGTTCTATCACCTCTCTAGCGCCATTTTTGCTTGTAGATGGATTCTTAAGAGTCGGAGGTAGACTGGAGAACTTGAATTTGATGCTAAACATCAGATCATTATGTCCACCAAACATATCTTGACCAAGTTAGTTATTCGTCAGACTCATCTACACCTTCTGCACGCTGGCATTCAAACGGTCATGAATGATATGAGAGCTTTCATTGGGATTCCTAGACTATTTTTTTTTTTTTTTTTTTTTCGTGGGGCTTTAGGGCTCGTCACCTAGACTATGTACAGCGGTACGCAATGTTCTAAAGAATTGTGTAATTTGTTTTAAAACAAAGGCACACGCCTTAAATCAACAAATGAGTCAACTCCCAGCGCCAAGGGTCACACCCTCCTTTCAATGTACGTGTTGACTTCAATGGCGCGCTCACCGTTAAATACGGTGGACCGCGTTCAAAGGTTACAACCAAATCTTGCATCGCTTTATTCATATATTTAGCCACAAAGGCTAAATTTGCCATTTTGAAATTGTCTCTGAAGTATCCACTAAAGTATTTTTTGCACCTTTCTCGCGATTCTGTAGTCGTCGCGCACTTCCGCAACATATATTTTCCGATAACGAAACTAACTTCAAGGGCGCAGAACGCATTTCATTACAATTTTTTCAATCTCAGAATTTTCAGCAGCAATTGACGGATTATTGTTCCTCATCGTTGATACAACGGCACTTCAATCTCCCCTGCGCGCCCCGCTTCGGAGGACTCTGGGAAGCTAACATTAAGAGTTTGAAAACTCACCTCAAGCGAGTAACTAATAATCAAATGTTTAATTTTGAAGAACTTTACACTCTAATGGCTTCTGCCGAAGCCATTCTCAACTCCCATCCGTTGGGATTACTCACTGATCAACCGGGTCAGTTACAACCTTTAGCTCCAAGTCGTTTTCTTATAGGCAGGCCNCCCCCAATGCTGACAGTTTCGCAATCAAATCACGCTGAAGTAGATTTCAGTTTTAATTACTTGACTTTGGAAGAGATGGTCGGACGAATATCTACAAACTCTACAACGTGGAGGTAAGTGGTTGTCATCACTCATGTCTAGTGGAGGATCATTATGTTAATTTCATGTGTTTAGATGAGGGCTTAGATTTAGAACATTTCTCGTGTGTTTATATTAGGGTTTGTGTAGATTATTTCTTGTATGCTTAGGTTAGATTTTTGGTGGGATTTTTAGGGAACTCATTTTGTATAATTTCTTTGTAAAACAATTAATATTTTTATGTCCATTGAAGATACTTCAAGGTCAATCACCTCGTCTTTGAATTCACATGACGTTGCAATTATGCTTAACCCATTCGTTATATTTAACAATATCTTCTTGATACTGTCCCATGTGGTCTGCGTGATGAGTTCACCCCTTTGCGTACTATGTATTACTCACATGAAGCGTTCACATGAACACGTTTCATTACATATTATACTTGTTCACATTGCTAATATACAATGTATTTGTACTTAAATATAGGGCATTTCCCTTTAATACTTTATATAGCAATCTTAACAAGGTACGTTCTCCATTTCATATTTTCAATTATATTAATTTTAGTCTACTCTTTGAAATTTTTATCGAATATTTACAGAATTATGTCAATTTTTTTTATTTGCTCACTTGCTCTACGCCAAGTCAAGTGTAGTGCCGGTGAGGCACGTGTTCATGTGTGCCTTTGAGCTCCCACAACCTTAACTACTATTTGAATTATTATTCGACCATCTGAGGTCAAATACTCTCAATTACTTAATTATCGCTATCGTCGGGCATGAGAAATTTCCCACTCCATTTCTGTATCCCGTGCGAAGCTCTCCAAACATTTTTGACTCTTAATATTATTTATCTTAGGGTGTTCATTCGCTTGAATATTTTTTAGGATTTCGATATTATAATGATTATCATTTTATATTAAGCTACTCTAGTCGTTCGAGAAAGTGCAAACTCAACTTCGAGTTCATCCAATAAACTTGAATTCACCAAATACATTTCTTGTTAATCTAAGCACGGCACTTATCCCTACGGTCTAGCATCTCCCGTGATATTATAATCTGATCTTCGACGGGCCGACAGGTTAATGCATGTATTTGTGAAGGTACTTGGGAAAATATTGCCTGTTCTTGACGAGCAACCCCTAAACATAACTTACAACGAAGATACCTTGTGAAAAACCATTACTTGGTTTTCAGCGGGCAGTTTCCTAGTGCATTTCCACGGGAAGTTAATAATATTATCTAATAATAATACTAATAAATTTATTGTCAAAAAACAGTACAAACTGCGTATGACCACGTGGAGGACAATAAACTAATTTACTCTCCGGAAGCAAGCAAGGGACCATCCCATCAATTCCGATCAAGGGCCCTAAGGCAGAGGCGGATTCAAAAATTTCAGCAAAAATCCTAGATAAGATGAAACGATAGCTACGAGTTATAATACTAATAGAAAGTCAATATGTTTGTAATTTAACGCAAAAAATTTACATGTACAAATTATTATCAAACTATCGATTATTCTGAGTATAGGGTTTAAAAATCATAAGAATAGAAATAACACTAAATTTACGATGTATTGTTACAATAAACACGCCCCTAGACAAAGCCTAGAGAACTTACATAAGAAATCCGCCTCTACCCGAAGGAAAAACGGAGATACAGTCAACATATCTAAAAAGCTTAAGTACGTCAATCTGCCACTAGAAAGCTCTACTCTCATCCAGACATTTCATGATCAAAAATAGATATAATTACTTATGTAAATTATAAATAATTAAATATGGAAAGTCGCCACACAAATTCTGAATATCAAAAATCTAATTTTAATGTAACATTGAGTCAATTCTTTAATTTTATCAAATTGCACGCTGGGTAGTTGTCGCGAACCGTCGCCTCCTTGCACGCCAGTATAGTCTCTTAGTCTTCTGATACCGTCTCGTGTCTTTCGCCGTCTCCGACCATCACNTCCTCCGATTGGTGGCGTGGGGATGCGCCCTGCCGGTCGCCGGCGCGGCGCTGCTCGGCGAGCCGCGCGCTCTCTCTCTCTGAGCGGGAAACGGAGCGAGAAACACAATTCCCCTCATAGGAATTATGGGATTTATACAATAAAGTCTCATAGCACCCTTCCGAGGCGAAACATTATTTATGTTGGTAATAAAAAAGTTAGTCACGCAGGAATGATGCCCTTTGGTACTCTGCGGTGGAGTAGAACTGAATCACTTCACTTTTGATCACATCACACAAATTAGAAGCTACCGAATCAATATTATCAAGTCGTCTTAAAAAAACTAACTAATTTATGCACTTATTTCTGCTGTGATAATTACAAGCAGGCACAATAGAGTTAACACAATGATAAAGCTCAAGAAAATATGGTTATAATATAAATTACATAGTAACATTATCAGTAGACCAAGTTAAATTCTTATTCATATTAGCGTATTGACTAAGTCTCTTTGGGTTCGCATCACTAAGATCTAACATACGATAAATTCGAATCAAGTTGGACACCGAACTGTGTGCAAAATAGCACATATTGAGAAATAGGAAACGAAAAAAATGTGCAAAATGCGACATCTATTAGTGATACACACTCAATTTTTTTTTTCTTTCAAAAATTACTATTACTGAATATACAACACGACAATTAAGAGGTAACATAACTTTCTAAATAGAATATTAACATCATTAGATTGACATTTAACATTTTTATATAAAAAATTACATGTTATTTCACACTATCATATTACAACAGCAGATAAGTGAAGTAAAATAGAATATTTACAACAAAACATTTCTACCAAATTATTACTTATTCAATCATGATGTAGTATTTAAGATAAATTTATTACACTTTTTTTCTTAGATACTGCTAATAATAATGACAATATCAAACAAAATAAACTAAATGCGGCTAACACATTACTGTAACATCCGACTGCAACATGTAACTGCTGATGTAATTTTTACTGGCGGTAATCATTCAATTCATTTCATTAAACTTATTTTAAAACATTTATGGCTATTTCGTATTTCATTCTAGGTATGGTTTTAGACTTTGGAAGTTATATTTTCCTATTTCCCTCCCGCCAGGAGTTCTCAGAATAGCCACATTTTTTCATGTGATTCTCAAAATCCCCCTTATACAAGGCAAAGCACTTGTGAAATACATTAGCCTTCGCGTCCGGGAGTCTCTGAACTCGCAGTAGCACGCGATCCCCGACACCGAAGGTGTGAGTTTTTCCCTTGAATTTTGCCGCCCTCTCTGCGGTCCACTTATTTAATTGTTCCCAAATAAGTCGTGTGTTTACTATATTCTGACGCGCGCCTTTGACTCTATCNTCTGACGCGCGCCTTTAACTCTATCAGGTGAGCCCAGTTCCTCGAACGGTGTTTCCGGTTTCCTGCCGAAATGAGCTTCGCAGGGGCTGACCTTCGTACTGTAGCACGGAATAGAATTAAGCCACTTGTTAATGTATGTCAGTAACTCGAGTCATTTTATGTGGTCTCTCTGACAATACATTCTAAATAGTCGCGATAACTCCTTCATAACTCGCTCACTCGGATTTGATTCAGGATGCCTCACATTTGAATATATCGGTTTAATGTCTAGTGTTGCGAGGTTCTCCCTCCATTTATTTGAGGTAAACTGCGTTCCGTGATCGGACAATACATATTTCGGAACCCCGCACATATTACAACATTCTTTTATTCTTTTAAAACAGTTGAATGCATTCGGTTTATTGGTGGTATATACCTGTATGTATTTCGTAAATACATCTATGATTACCATGCCATACTTGTTCCCGTATTTCGCTCTGGGTAGAACTCCATACAAGTCAGTTGCGTATATTTCGCGTGGTTCTTTCGGCAAAATTAGTTCAGTCATACCTCGAAATGACCAGTTAGGGTATTTATATCTTTGGCAGGAATCAAATCGACTAATAATTAACCGTGTTAAACGGTACATGTTTTGCCAATAAAATATGTCCCTGAGAATTGTTATAATCTTGTGTGCGCCGATGTGCGCATATCTTGTATGCGTGTGAATCACTACTTTCCGGATAAGTTGTCGTAGGAGTCAAATGCGGAATCTAACAGGTTGCTTTCCTGTTCTAATAAGAATGACTCCTTTGTGCATCTTCCATCTGTCTGGGTCGCGAAATAATTTTGCGCGCTCTTCCGCTCTTTTAGCGTAATTTTTCTGTGCGAATCTAATGATGGAGTTCATTTCTGCGTCAGCTAATTCAATGTCCGCAGCTCGAAAGTTAACTGGGGACATGGAGTAACGTCAATTTGAATGGTGGCTAATTTATTTTCCTCTGAAGTTTCATCCTCGCTTCGTATCCGACTTAGAAAATCTGACAATCATTTTTGAGTCCGGGCAATAAAATATCCAAAACGAGAATTGTGATAGCTAGATAGACAGTCGGAAAAGCCTCTCGTTATTCGTATGGCACCTTTGTAAAAACACTAACGCCTTGTGGTCAACAAACAGGGTGAAAACTCTGCCCAAAATAAAATCTCGGAATTTTCGCAGAGCCCAGATCACTCCCACCGCTTCACGTTCCGTGGTAGAAAATCGAGTTTCGGGTCCGCGTACTACACGGCTAGCTAGAGCAATTATGTCTTGTTGACGCGTTTCCCCTTCCTGGTATAACACCGCTCCGCGGTCTTATTCACTACAGTCTGTGTGTAGAAAAATTGGTTTCTGAAAGTCAGGATGAGTAATTGTACACGTAGTTTCGAACATTGTTTTAATGTTTTGAAAAGTAGTTGAGCATCTTCCGTCCACTCCCCCTTCTCGTTCTTTCTCAACAATTTTAAAAGCGGTCGGACAGTTTGAGAAAAATTCACACAAAAGCATGCATAATAATTGTATACACCTAAAATACCTCTTAGTTGACGCTGGTTCTTGGAATAGGCATTTTACGGATTACATCTAGTTTTTCTGGGTTCATAAAAACTCCTGCGGTGCTAATTTTATAACCTACAAACTTGACCTCTTGTACACAAAAGTCACATGTCTAAGCTGATTTTCAAATTATGTCGCCTGAATAAATTTAATAGTGATCTCAAATGATCGAAATTATTACTCAAATTTTCATTAAACAATAAGACATCATCGACATAAATAGTGGTATTCGATTATAAATCTTCTCCAATTATTTTATCTAGGAATGAGATCAAAGCAGATCCACTGTTTCTCAAAGCGAAAGGCATTCTCTTAAACACGTAAGTGCAATTTTCAAATATGAAACCGGTATATTTCTGATCCTGAGGATGGATTGCCAGTACGACTGAGAAAAATCTGTTCTCGTAAACCAGTTTACGCCAAGAAAGTTTGCTAAAATATCATCCACTTTCTGTGGTCTGTCGTTCTGGGGCAATGTGACTGAATTCAGTTTCCGGGCGCCTAAATATATCCGGATTTTTCCATTAGGATTGCGGACCACTACGAGGGGACTGACGTAAGACGTCTGCATTTTCTGAAAGATACCAGTTTCGAGCATGCGCTGGATATTTTCACGTACTTCGGTATAATATGCGTGAGGAATGGGGTACATACAACCTTTAAAAGGCGTCTCTTCGTATAATTTAATTCTGACGAGGTGGTTCGGAACGGGTTACACACTCCCTATGAAAACATCAACAAATTCCCCCCACGTCATTTCTAGGTGATCTTTGTCGTTTTGAGTGAGGAGTTGACACTGAGAAACCTTTTCTTTTATTTCCAGATCAATATCTTTGCTTCCGCTCCTTGGGATTTGAAAGTAATCATTTTTCCGGATCATTGAAATCTAATTCACTCTCGCGCACTAGTCCTATGTGGAATTTTATCTTTCCATGGTTCATGTTTATGACGACCTTGTAGAAACTTAACGAACCCGCTCCCAAAATAACTCCCTTATCAGATCCTTGACTACAAAACAAACTACATCTAGAATTTTGCTTCCTAATTCAATTTCTAAAAGTACACCTTTTCGTATTAGAACCGGCCTTTTTTTGGTTTGCCATTGTTACGAACGTGGTTTAAAGTGGAAATTCGGGTCATTCATATCCAGTTTCAAATCTAAGTAAAGTTTTTCAGATATCGCCGATCTCATGCTCCCCATGTCTCTAATGATCCTACCATTACTCGCACCTAAAATGATGGGGCAAATCCGCGAATATTCGCGTCTATTTGGTTCGTCCTCTGCGAGCAAATCTCCTCCCTTCCATCACCAGTGACGCAACTATGGCCACCTCTATGCACCCTCGCATTGGGTTCGGCGTACGGTCCCCTCTCAATCCTCGCCCTCACCGTTTGTCGGTTCGTGAAATTCCCCGATTGTTTCAGACTGAGATGGTTGCGTAAGGTTAATAGCTTCTCCAAGGACATTGGAAGCGCTGTCTTTATAAGATTTTGAACACGAAAAGGAAATAACATTATTACACATGTCATTTTCTCCGTACACATTTCCGCGTCACACATCTTTAATGCCGATATTTTCTGAGTTGCAAAATCCTGCATTTTCTCATCTCCTGTGGCATTAAATAACTCATTTATTGTGTCAATTTAAAATTAAGGAGGATCTCGCGGACTCAGTACCTCCCAAGACAGGCCTCTTTCCAACTTTCATAGCCCGGTTGGAAATGAAATGGAAGTTTCTAGCCACAATTTAGCAGTACCGATTATCATCCGACATATTAGGCAAGTTTTCATCCGAGATGGCACACTCGTCACGTACAAAACATCTTCTATTTCTTTGATGAATAATTTAGGTTTATCATCAAGCGCTCCACTAAATTTTAAATTACTCTCCGGAAGGACCCCCGTACTCGCGACACTCATTTGCGGCAACGATATTTTTGCTTCGATGTCTTGTAACTGTTTTTTCGTGGATAGTTGGATTTCAATGATTTGTGACTCTACCAATCCCACCCGTTCGTTAATACTAGCTACGTTTACTTCTGTTTTCGTCTACGGACTTAATACCGTCCTACACGATTTTCGTAGATTTAGAATTTTCTTTTTAATTTCATATGTTGTCTCTCTCAATTTATTTTCGCATTGATTCCTCGTGTCTACAAACCTTCCCCTTAAACTCTAATTCAAGGGCTTTCAATTTAACATTGACTTCGTGGAACTCATTGTCGTGCGATCTTTTCATTTCACTCAACGAGTTTTCCGAAGAGCTTTATTCGTTGCCTCGATCGTAGGATTGACGGTCGCTTCACTTGCTTCTAATTTAGCAGTGAGCGAAGCTTTGCTAGTTTCTAACCTAGCGGTAAACGCAGCGTCACATGCCTCAAATCTAGAAAGAATGGTCGAAGTGAACGCCCGCCTCGAACTGTGATTTTGACTTAGCGTTGCTTTCCTCGAATGGAGCATTCAACGTCTCTAACTGAATTCGACGCAAGTTTGTTATCTTCGAAGCGAGCCGTAAGATTCGCATTGTTTTTATCTATTCGAGCGTTGTTTTCCTCGAACAGAGTATTCAACCCCTCGAATTGGTATTTCGTTGTAGCATTGTTTTCTATCAGCTGAGCAGTCATCGCCTCGATTTGAGAATTCGACCTCGCTCTGTATTCTGCATTGCTTCCTTCAATCTTTGCTGTAAAATTCGCGTTGTTTTCATCGAACCGAACATTCAATGTCGCTTTGCTTTCCTCTATCTTTGTAGATAACGCTTGGAAGAGTTCTAGTAATACGTCGCATGTCTCTGCGCCAAAGGGGTTTCGGCGACCGTGAGTTCAACGAACGGTACCTCCGTTGTACTCTCATCATCGGCCCGCTCATCCCCGACTTCACTATTCACCGCCGGGGATGTTTCTTTTTCTAACAAGTCCCCTCGGTACTTAGAAAAAGCATCGCGTTTGTCAGCCATGATACTATTGAGAACTACCCAAATAAAAAAATACACACAACGAAAATTCACCAAAAATGAGTTATCTGTACTGCCAAGAAATAACTAATCCACAACATTTTCTGACAACAGCAATCAAAAACACCAAAGAAAATAACTTACTTTACCTTCTTATCTGCGTTTGAGTTCACTCCATTGCTTGAACATAGTTCTTAACATCCAATAAATGGTATTATCTACAGTTCTCAGAACATAGCATAATAAATACTAGAAACACAAATACAAAATTAAATTATTTACAACTTGTACCACCATGAAATTTTCTTCCTGTTCTTTTAAGGTTTTGGTTCCGTTACCACTTCTCCCATGCAGCGTCACTCCACTCGAGCAACCACTTCGGATACAATCTGTTGCGACCTCGTTACCACTTTTTCCATGCTGCTTCCTTCCCCTCAGGCAACCACGTTGGGCGCCATTTATTGTGACTTGACAATTTGTCTCTCTTTAAAAACTACAGCCAAAAGAGAAGTCACAGATTATTGCGGGGTCGAGAGGAACCTCCCGCTGTACGTGCGGAGGGAGCCGGCTAGAATCTGAGGTAGGAACACGTAGCAACAATCAAATTATTTATTACTAAAAACAAGACAAAAATAAATCCAACTCATTAACAAAAACAACGTTCTTCTATCCGAGATTCCTTGTTCTCGGATTAAGACAGGCAACCCAGCATCCGCGAAGTTGGAGAACGTGGTAGCCTCCTTGCTCGCAGGGTAGTTTGCCCGCCAGTGGCTGTCGCGAATAGTCGCCTCTGTCGGGTCCACCAACTTCTCCTTGCACGCTGGGTAGTCGTCGCGAACCGTCGCCTCCTTGCACGCCGGTCTAGTTTCTTAGTCTTCTGATGCCGTCTCGTGTCTCTCGCTGTCTCCAACCATCACCTCGGTCGAGAAGCGAACCCGGGACCTCTGCATTGATCGCAGGGATGTTAAACACTACACCACCCGTTAGTCTTCCTCTGCACCGTTTCCACCCAGACCTATTTCCATTTCCCCGACTCGTCACCATATTCACCTGAACGAAAGTTATCACAAAATTGTTAAAACTTTAAAAATAAACGACGTTTAGTCTCGTATGTTGAGACATCATCAGGTATATTCGTAGTAACTTTGTTATTATGACTGAATGATCTGGACAACATATGGTGTGTAGTGCCACTTTATGGAAAATATATTTCAGCAATTGTCGCAAATCTGAATGAACAAACATGTGAAAATATATTGTAGTATGAACTTAAGTGAAAGAAAGTATCAGATACGTTTGTAATGGAAGTAACTTGTCCTAAATTTGTTATTCCCGTATTTATTTTAATCCTATTATTTGCAGACGTAACACCAATATTGTTAAAAACATATTTCCTTTGCTATTTGAAAAATTACCTCATATAATCTTAGCAACAATTTTCGCTAATACGTCAGAGAAACCGTTTATTTTATAACATATTGTGAGAATATTTCTCCGTTTATATTGTCTCTCCCGATAAGTGTCCTTAAACTCCTCCCGTGATTTTTATTTAGGTATGGTATAGGTGTACTATACTGTTTTATTCCTCTGTATATATTTTCCATTTATTTTGTTTTTTATTTTGTCTTCAAATAACAATA
Source organism: Laupala kohalensis (assembly GCA_002313205.1). NCBI lineage: Eukaryota > Metazoa > Arthropoda > Insecta > Orthoptera > Trigonidiidae > Laupala > Laupala kohalensis. The sequence continues at coordinate 31,618 of NNCF01132393.1, read as the reverse complement.
CATCACTACGTTGGTCCATATTTATTCCTGCCGTTTGTCATCTACTTGTTTTCCATCTCCAAAATCTAATTATTTTCTTTCATCTTTTGCATACACTGCTTTCTCTCGACCGCATGCTTCTCACTCTTCCAAAATACGTGTTACTGCCTCGTCACCTTTGTACAAACCCACTCACTAACTTATAATATTTTGAACCTGTGTAAATACCTATTTGTATACCAATACATGAGTATAAATGTTGTATATTGTCCAGAGGAGATAATTCTTCATCCCAATGAGTATAAAGTGAACATGCTCGTGTGGAAGAGTGGATGGAGCTTCATCCAAGAATAGCTTCAAGACTCCCCAGTGCAATCGAGTGTGATATCGCTCTTGCGACATACGATCGGCTCTTGTGGACGTGGCAAGAGAACTTCGTAAATCCTTCGACAGTATTGGTTTTCTTCCTCTACAGCAATGCGATGCAATCTCATCGGAAACTGTCTCGTGTATAAAGAAGGATCATTGTTACAAATGTTTGCATGAACTGCAGAAATAGTTATGTAATATTCTTCAATGAGACGGAAAGGAACTCGATAAACTTTATTAGAAAGGAACTCGATCAGATTTATTAGAAAGAGTAAAATTATATAGAAATTTGTTCATACGTCTTCAACAGTATTCCCTACAAATTCTGAGTTTTGGTAATTTCACCATGACATTGAGCTAAAACTCTTTTGAGAAATATATTTATATGTGTAACATTACCATCAATAGTTTCCATTGCTCTTGTGAATAAATTTAAAAAATCTTAAGCAATGGTCATAAAAGAAATAAATAGAATTTCGTGTTCTTTAATCACAATCCTCTGTATGAAAGAGTTACATTGTGTACAGATTCTTTCCGTGTGCCCTATATGTGGAGAAGATATGTGATAACTTGACCTAAATCTCCACAAACAAACAAAAAAAAATGTAACTCTTATGATAACTTTCGGTCAGGTGATAAAGGCGACGAGCCGGGAATCGAAACCGGTAGCCTTGCTTTGACCGCGGGGCTGTTAACCACTACCCCGTTCATCTTCCGCAACTGTACACCATTTCCACCCAGACCTAAGGCGAACGGGTGGTGTTGTGGTTAAAGCAGGAGACCCGGGTTCGATTCTCGGTTCGTCACCTTTATCACCTGACCGAAAGTTATCACATATCTTCTCCACGTGTAGCGTACACGGAATAAATATGTACATAACGAATCTTAACACGTTGGTACGTGTGAAACCGGTAATAACGTGCCCACAGTATTGTGTGCCACCTGGTTCACTTATCTCCTGTATGGGGATGTGTCTCAGGTTTTCGAGGTTTAGGTCTGGGTGGAAATGGTGGACTGTTGGGGAAGGCGAACAGTTGGTGTAGTGGTTAACACCCCTGAGATGAAAGCAGGAGACCCGGGTTCGATTCCCTGCTCGTCGCCATTTTCACCTGACCGAAAGTTATCATAAGAGTTTCATTGGTTTTTTTTGGTGGGGTTTTAGGTCTCGTCAACGGCAAAATCATTAGAGCCCTAGTTACATTGTTGATAACATGTGGTTGAATATAGGATTTCATAAAAATAACCCTCAATCTATTACTCAAAATCTAGGATTTTGGAAGAACAATGCATATATTACTATCTTGTAAAATGATTCTTACTAATAAAATTTCCTTCATAGAAATAAAATAAGTGTAACTTTTAGTACGAGTCAATAATTGAGTAATAAATAAAGAGAATCTTACACAGTAAGAAACATTCACTTTAAAACAATAACGTCATATTTACAATGCAATACTCTGGTTTGTACACCGAGTTAAGTATTTGGGAAATTAAACGTACATAATAATATACGTCGCTTACGCAATAGCCTCCCGCAACTCCTGTGGTATGCCACTGGCACCATCAATCGCTAAGGAACGTTGTTCTCTGTGCATCGTCCTCAATAATAATCCAATTTTCACGATGATTCCGATATTCGATTTTCGCGTACGATACGCGAATATGATTCAAGATTCTACCCTTTACTTTTGATTACATTCTCGGACTTCCAGAGTGACCTTGAGATATTGCATTTAAAGGAGAATCTACGCGAATCTCCAACTGGATTCTTCGATCCTGCATACCTCCATGTATCGTTTGTACCCTTCAAATGACATACACAAACGATGGATGAGATGAGTGAATGTAATCTGAGATGGCGGTGCGTACAAATTCCGAACGAATGCACGATTAGCCTTCGTCGCGTAGTTTACTAAGAAAAACTGATTGGTGAAAAAATATCTCACCTGGACGCTCTCCACACACCCTTCAAGCGAGGAGAAATCCAACACTAGGCTGAAGTCTACTTTCTTTCGTTAACAATATTGCCCATCACTTTTAAGTTGTCTAGTAAAACTGTTACTTAGTTTACAAGGACAAGGGAAAAAACGTGCGAATGCATTAATTCGATATTCTTCGCTTGGTTTAACGTGTATTAGATAATCGCTTCCCTGTCATATTTCATTTTTTGTAGCAATACACACGTTAAACTGTCACTCACAGATGCACTTGTGAAAAAGTGACCTAAGTGGCTGTTGGTCAGAGGCTGTTGAGGGAGTCTCGAATGGGTGACAACGCGGGTCAGGGAAGGAGGTAGGAATGAGGGTCGGGAAAGCGGGCTCCGTGTTCCACGTACCGCTTACTGCCGATATCTGACGATACTGCTGAGCGGGCGATATTACGGTTTTTTGTCCCGCCTCGTCGCGTTGCCATTGATTGCGCGTCGACCCACCGCGCGCCTGCCGTGGGGTGGCAAGAGAGGAGAGGGTTGGTCCAGCGCTAGGAATGGGTACAACCACCGTCGTCAGCCAAGACACGCGGAGGCCAATAGACTTACACCGACGACACATATTTGCACTCCTATAGAGCTCAGAGAGAACAAAGGAAGTATGTCTAGCATTTGAATATTATGTGCAAAGAGTGTTGAGCGTCAAGGCAGCAATTAAATCACAGTGGACTAGATAGCAAATTGTTTCTTACCTTCACGAGAACGTTACCCTTCACGATTACGTGGGGATGGTAACGCTTCTACCTATGAGATATAGGTAGCTAAACAGGCGCCGCAAACGATAGGCACAGTAATAACAGGCAACGAAGTGAGAAACGGACTAGGGGGAGATGGAAGGGAGAAAGTGAAGGATTATGATTGCGGTAATGACAAAACACACAACGGGATTTGAGACAAGTGTGATTGTGAAGCAAAGAAATGGAGGTCAAAAGACAGATAAATGAATAATGGAAACAAACAAGAGTGAGAAAATAAAACCGAGATATTTGCCGGTTGACCGGGAAACTGGGATTAAACATGAATGAAAATATAAAAAAAAAGCACAAAGGGAAAAAAATTCTTGGAGACTGTTGCTAATGGAAGCGTCCCTNTTATGAAACGAATTTCGGAAAAATATAGTCTAGTTTTTTTTTTTTTTTTTTTTTTCGTGGGGCTTTAGGGCTCGTCAACATCAAAGGTCATTAGAGCCCAGAAGGTGATAGAAAAGGTCATCAAACCCATATGGGCAGCGATGGTCCAGTGGTTCCGTTTTCGTTTCCTTGATATCGTTGAGAGGTAGAGTGTGGGTTCAAACCTTTCTAGGTGGGGTTTTCAACAGAGGTTTCCCTCACCAATTCCAGTCAAATTTCAATCCGATACTTTAAGTCCCCCGGTAACTCAACATCTCTCCTTCCCAATTCCCTCCCCCTAGTCGTGGTACGGTGGAAAAGCAGGCTTCATGAACCAAAACACGCCATAAGACATGAAACAAAAATAAAGTAAAACAAATCATGTAACATTCATACAGGTGTCGAGGAAAACATGAACCCTTCTGACATAACATCTTAACTTTGATTTGAAGAAGTAGAGAAGAAGAAAGGATTATTATTTTTAATTTTAAGGGTCACCGACCTTATTGAAAATTAGAAGAAAAAAATGGTTAGGTTGAATTCAGCGTCCAAAACACTTCTAATTCACTACAAAACGAATAATCAAAAACAATAATATGAAAAATAAAATATCTCCCAACTGAAAACCCAAATTACCCAAACTACACAAATTTAATCTGTCCAGATTCAATGATTCGAAAATATAACGTATAAATTTACTCCTTCAGAATCTAAATTTAAGAGTATATTATAAATAAAATGAACCTTAACTCCTTTTTCCTTGTCTAGTAGGGGTCGGAGATGAAGGATGGTATGGTGCCTCTTTTTGTCATCGCAGGGGAAATTACGAGGGTGCCGGATGTCCTTCCTGACGCACCTTCCCAAGGCGTATGATGAATGAATGACATGAGGATGAATGATTATGAGTGAATGTTGTGGTGGAATGATAGGCAGGGGAAACGGGAGAACTCCGAGTAAACCTGCCGCGAACATCGCTCCGTCCACCACCTCGGATTCTACTTGGATCGGACCGGGTTCTACCGTCGTCCCCAGTGGTAGAGGGCGAGTGCGTTACGCACTACGCCACGGGTCGCCCAAATTTAACAGTATATTATTATGATAAAAAAGATATAACCGATTATTGTGGATAATTCTTACCATTAAAATGTACGCAGAATGAGATTAATAAATTTTATTTAGCGACTGATTTAGATGTTATCGTAAAAAATTAAATTACTAACAAAATATCTTATTGCTATATTTCCGTACATTGAGAGTTTCATACAACCATTAGCACGTTTTTTTGCGCTCATGCTTTTTAGATAGTACAACTAAAAATACGCAAAAGACATTACCTATTTTTTATTTGAAGTTAGTCACTTATCAATTAAACTTACCAACCTATTTTTTCATCACGGATGTGGTGACCACCAAGACTGCATTGGCTCTTACCTGCAAAAAAGAAGGTGTAAATATCTCGAAAAATAAACAACCAAAACGTCTTATTTTTAATGATTTAAAAAAGTTACTTATAGATATATTAGGTTTTTTCTCTATGATAAATAAATACATTTATTAAGTTTTTCATCTACACTGATTTCATCATGGTCTTGGAAGTATTAACCTAATAGAATGAAATTTTAAAAAATTGATTGCTCCTGATCTGGCTTACTGATAATATTATTAAACATAAATACATGTAATTTGAATAAATTACATAAATTGTAATAAAGTAAATAATGAAAACAAATGGAAACAAATTATGAAACATTAAAATTATCATAATTATTAGAATGAAGCGATATACACATAAATATTAGGAGAACACACGTTATGATACATATCAAGAAGATTAAGAAGGAAAATATAATTTTATAACAGTAATCTGATAAATCCCTATATAACTTGTTTGTACACTTGAAAACATAGACGTTTAAAAAGGCGAAAAAATATTCGAATAACCTGAATATATGTCATCACTAGTTAGCAGACCACTGAGTTTGAAAGAAAAAAGAAATTCCTAGAAAGTATTCCTTATTTCACTTAGCTGGTAAGCTAGTTTCCAGCTGTGCTGCAATGAGCGCTACTTTAGTGTTTGCCACCCATTGTAAGCACCGTCAACACACATTCTGAGCACAATCTTTAAAATGAGAACCTTTTAACTTGCCCAACAGCAAGCGTCCCAAGTGATAACAGCGAATCGCTTCATAAGAGGCAGGCCATACGCATATTCTTCGTATAAAATAACCACTACAGTCATTTACGAAGAGAAAATTTTATATTTCGAACTGACAAATACTTAGCAGGTATATAAAGTTGCTAAATAGAAATAGAGAATTCCGAATTAAATTACTTGTCTAATTTTTGATCATTTTCAAACCCACTATGATAAAACAAATTCTTTCAACTTTAAGGGAAGTCAGCTGACAATTCACTTACGGTACTTAGTATTGACTTAGTACTTACGGTACGAAATTGCATAATTTCAAAAGTGACTAATAATTTCGTAGACAGGCCAAAAATATTTTTTAGATTGTCAAAAGTAACTTTGAGTTGTGTATAAACCTTTTCAATCTCACCCGTTCAACTATATTTTGTTTTTGTTTTTTGTGTCCCTTTGATAGTCCTCGTATGTGATGTTAAAATATATAACTGCAGAAGAGGTATTAACATATGTTGAATTAGTATTTGTTCATCCGATTGAGAACTTTATATACTTTTGTCCCTCTTAACTTTCGTATTCTAGTTGTTTAACGCAAACAAAAAAGGAGATAACATTTTATTCATATTGTTATCTTATGATATAATTGGGTTATACATTTCACGCTATTTTTTTCTTCTGACTTTTATTCTTCTTTTTCGATCTTATCACTCTATGCTTAGATGAAACGAATTACCCTTCATGATACATTTACATACGAAACAAATCTCCTCAGAGTTCAATTTATTGAAGTTCAGCTCAGAAGTGCAGATATTTCTAGAATGCTAATTGAAATAATGCAAAAATCTTATAGAGTATATCATTTTTCTTTCTTTTATTTAAAGAAAATGCTTCTCAAACATGTAAAATTAAATGTAATTGATTTGCCTACTTTAATGAATATTCTACCCAATGAACTTTTCTAAACTGTACCTTAGTTTTAAATAGGTTACATTCTTCTTACTTTTAATTGGAATTTCAAAAAGTTTTAATTTAAAATTCAAATCATCATATTTATAAGCTGATGTCCGAGCCAGTCAACTTTCTCATTTATAGAGCAGTCTTCCAAGTTGTTCAAAAAGAGTGCTTTGTTCAATATGCGTCAGGCTTAGCAAGGGAAAAGGATTTTGAGCCGCGCGCAGTATTATTTTCTCTTTTGGGCTTAAGTCTCATGATATTCCCATCGACGGTTCCGGACAAGATAGATCTCTTTGCATAAATACATCTCCAACAAGTTCCAAAAGTTGACCGGGGATATAAATTTAGTTCTCTCAAAAGCAATGGAAGAAAACAGCGTAGAAGAAACAACAAAAACTTAAATTATACATTTTTCCTTATTATAGTCAATTTTAAATGTTTATAATATATTTTCTTAACCTGAGTTCAATTTGGAAGATTTTTTGAAACTTTGGAGGTCAGAATTTTCCTGAACATTTCTGGTGAGTGAATACGTTTCATATCTTTTAGACTTAATATCAGTTATGCTACTTCTGCAGACCTATTTGAAAGGAATCATATTTCTAGGGTTTAAATTGTATAATTTAGTAACTATTTGATTTACATGTTGAATTAGAGACGAAACTCTATCAAATCATCCGATGTTCAACTATGAGAAGAATTTGTGACATCGATAATAATAACATTTTTACGATACATAAATAAACAACTGGTTGGTTAATTTCAACAGAAAACAAATATTCATAAGTATGGTCTTACTAGATTAATATTAAAGCATCGATAATACTCAGTTACGCATATTATAAATCAATTTTTTTTTCGATTTGATGTAGAAAAAAATTGTGGTAATCAGAAATGTATGGCGATGAGATTCTACATTTTTTTAAACTGGGGCTTAAGGGCTCGCTAACTTCAAGGTCATTAGAGCCCTTATAAGATGTATTTCTGAAGTTTTTCATCTCTGATGTATTTCCAAAATTTTACATCTCTGATGTGTTTCTTAATCTCTACAATTTCGTGGTTTCTTTTACTTAAGTTCTGTTACTTTGAACGGGCAGCGTTTCCTTTTAAGCTCACCATCAAATTGAATATACATTTCTTTATCCCAAACTAATTGAATAATTGGAAAGCTACATCATGACGTTTGCTTAGTCAGCTTCTAAATGGATTACACACCCTCGAAACAAAACCAGGCATCTTGAGTGAACAATTTGCACATAGAAATCCACTTATTCTTTCCACACTTGGAGCTGTAGCTCTGAACTGTAGTGTCTCAGCTTCCTCTCAAGATCTTTTGCATATAAATCTGCTTCGTGTCAGTGATTCATTTTCAGAAACAGGNAACGATGTGTCAGCTGTCTCTTATACACATCTAGATGTGTATAAGAGACAGGGGTGGGGGAGGTTGTGGGTTTAAGGGCTCTAATGACCTTGACGTTGGCGAGCCCTAAAGCAAACCCCCCCCCGCAACCAAAAAAAGAAGAAAAAAGAGGTTGCGAGGTGGAAAGGGTGTGGCGCGGCGTAGCAAACTGAGGAGGTGGTTGTTGGGGGGGTGGTGAGGGTGAGAGCAGAGTAAGGGGTGAGACGCCCGCCGTTGGAATTGCTAACGAGACGGAAGCAGGGAGAAAAAGGGAGTGGGAACAGTGTGCGTGACAGGGATTCTGTGGTTATGTTAAACATACTTCTGATTTCCTTGGACTGAAACCTCGCTTCTTCTGGGTGATGATGTTAAACTTTCCCCGGAGAAGAAATGCTTCAGCGAACAGACTGACGGGTTTCTGTTAGAGTCGGATTCGCGAGTCCAACAATCTTTACATCCAAATCACTGGGGACTGAGTCTTTACCATTCTTAGCGTACAAGATATTTATTAAAAAATAATGTCTTCGCAGTAAGATTGTGTTATCGTATTTCAAATTATTAGTTCCAAAATATAAGTTAAGTATGATTCTTAATTAATTATCAACTACAAATAAAGTATTTCTCTACATCGTTGGTGCAATAGATATTCTGGAAAGTTTATTCATTAATATTTATTAATTAAATACTACAAAAAACGAGTTTCCGGATCTGGAGTCAGTTGGGGATGAGACTACTTAATATTCACCAACGTTTGAGCTTCCATCTGGTCTTTGTCGAGACTTGTATTAATTAATACATATTCTGCATTTTCTCACGCAAAGTTATATTCTCTACTTTTCAAAAGGTCATGTCCTTCACTATTGCTGTACACAAATATATTCATTATTCTCATATCTGATATACACTTAAGGGCTCTAATGACCTTGACGTTGGCGAACCCTAAAGCCCCAAGAAAAAAATATTCATGTCATAAATAAGAACATCTTTTTACAAATCGAACGTGTTCAAGGATTTTATTTTGCAAGTGAGAACTCTTGACACCATTTCCTATCGTTACCTGTATATGTCTTAGTATATTGGTTCAATTCATAACGAGTAATAGAAATAAGGCAATAAAAAATAACTTTATTATCATATAATCCATGACAATATTCTGTATATCAAGAGATTTTAGATTTACTCAGAAATTTTTAGAGAAGGAATAAAGTGTGTGTAAAATGCATGTGAGATCACACGACGTTGTTGACAGAGTTGGTTCTCTATTCAAATGCCCTTTCTTATATATTTCAAATGCAATTATTCTGAATGTTCTAAAAAAACTAACAATTCTCTAATAGAAATTAATGAATCAGACATTATCCAGTCTACACTTTCTTTTACTTAGAAATTATGAATCGAACCGCATGCGTACATAAATTGCCTTAGCTAATGACCTTGACGAGCCCTAAAGCCCCACCAAAAAAAACATGTTTAACTTCTCCCCTACTCCCAAAACTAATGAGAGTAATATTTGAACAGTATTTTCCTGTCAGATTATTGTAAAGAATTTTACTGTATGTATATATTATTAAGCAACTAACGTAATCAGCATGCGTACTAAGCTTCCATCCCACCGTGGTCGACGTGTCGTGTTGCATCCCACCTTCGATAGAGGGCAGTAACTTTTCAGATTACTCAACCATGTAATGACGGAGAAGGTTTCGTGAGGACGAACCTTCCATGGTTTAATTATTAACTAGTGTTTTAAATGTGATTGACTGTAGTAATTTTGATAAAAAGATTTTAATTGTATCTGCACCTCAGTTGGTCCTGATGAAGAGATCAATAAATCTCGAAACGTTGGCAGAATAATAAAATAATAGAGATGAATGACGCTAACTTTTTTAAATATTTAAGTGAAGGTGAAGTGATAACGTAAAATAATGAATGAAATGATTGTCTGAAATAGTGACACACAGCTTGGCAGTGTTTGATAGTGAACTTCTATAATAGACAATCAGAGACACCTCAAGTAGATATTTTCTGATAACCCACTATTCTGATAGCGAAGATCGTGACTACGCTTCTGCCAAAGGTCACCATCCTGGCCCGGGTTTTTCTCCGTTTTTCCTTCTGGTAGAGGCGGATTTATCATACAGGTTCTCTAGGCTTTGTCTTGGGACGTGTTTATTGTAACAATTAATCGTGAATTTAGTGTTATTTCAATTCTTATGATTTTTAAACACTATACTCAGAATAATCTATAGTTCGATAATAACTTGTACATGTAATTTTTTGCTTAAAATTACAAACATATTGACATTCTATTAGTATTATAACTCGCAGCTAACTTTTTATCTTATCTAGGAACTTTTGCTGAAATTTTTGAATCCGTCTCTGCCTTAGGGCCCTTGATCGGAATTGATGGGATGGTCCCTTGCTTGCTTCCGGAGAGTAAATTAGTTTTTTTTCCTCCACATGGTCATACGCAGTTTGTACTGTTTTTTGACAATAAATTTATAAATTATGATGAGTCATCAACTCTGGATGTTTTACTAGACGTGATTCTCGAGATCGAGGTATGTACTCGAGCAAAAATTTCAACACAACGTCTCAGCTAGACAGTAGCAATTCATCTTCGAAAGAGATTCAGGTGCATACTAATGATGATAGCACTTTCATGATCGAAGCAGAATAGGTTTCCTATCACGACATGCACTTCTTGAAGTGCACGTGGTTAATATCGTGAAAGGTGCAAGCAGTTCAAGAACTTTCATCTTGAACGTTCCCCTGCGGATTAAAAACTTTTCTATGACATCTATGATCAATATATGCTGAGAACTTTTTGAGGGAACTACATTCTTAGTGGAGCATTCGGGTCTTCATAAGAAATGCTCAATATATTACAATATTTCAAAGGGTTAAGTTTGATTTAAGGTTTATTAATAAGTAAGGATTTGGTACACAAAGTGACATCTCTATGTTACTATGTGGTATTTTCTGAAACTAAAACCCCTTTCCTTTATAAATCTAACTTTCATCTACTATTAGAAAGCTTATTCATAATATGAATGATAGTCCAATCATTGTGCATAATTAGCCAATTCCATTCCTCATAGGTGTAACGAATCCATATTTAAAAATGAACAATTCACTTATTTGGGACAGTCATGTAAATAATATTCCAAGTAATGTTTGTTCAACATTTCTCCTTCTTAAATGTTTGGAAAATTCTTGACCGCTTCAACAAAACCACTTTTAAATCGTTCTTTAATTTATCACCATTTTTTAATTGGTTTACATTGATATCATAGTTAATCTAGTAATGCAAGCAATCTACACTTTTCCAGTTCTAATTACCACACAACACTTGGGTAAGATACATTTTCAAACAAAATTATATCTCCCATCCAAACAATATGATGATGAAAACATAGTGAGGTTAAACAACAGATTCCAATGCAAGTTAAAATAATTCACAATGTTTATAAAACAATATTCAATACATTCTATCACAAGAACACAGAGGAAGCTATTAGCGTACATTTACTCACTATAACATATGTTTTCAGTAAATATCTAAAAGAATGAAATAGCTTGCTGTTCGAAATCCTCAGCTACGTATTTCTGATTGCATTAAAGTTAAAATCTCACATCTTCTCAAAACACAAATGAACAAGTTTCCTGGAATCTCATTGTGAATACTCTTCAATTATCTCATTAACAGAACGTATAAAAAATAAATAATATTTGAGTGGATGCACTAATATCTTGGGATATGTAAGACATCACCCTGTTTTAGATATTAGTATTTTTGTGTTCTCATCTGTATCTTCTGAGTAATATTTTGTAGTATTTTCTTCATTTTTTTATGTTTTGTAGTATCTATGTTGTATAGATTTATTTATTAGTTGTATAGTGTATCATACAATGTAATGTAGTATTATCATACTATTAATTTTTTTAAATTTAGTATTATTGACATACAGAATCTAATTCATAATTTTAATTTGTATTTTATGTAGTTATATAGTGCGATATTATTTAATTTACGTATTCAGACTTAGGTGGTGGTGGTGGTGGTGGGGGGCATCATGGCCTGCTATAATAGAACTCCATACAATTTTAAATTAAATTTATTTAAAGAACAGAAAACTTTAATATTCCTTATCAGTTTTAATTTTGAGAACATGGATTAAGTATGAGTTGGCCCTTTATGTGAATCGAATTTTCTAACTTTTCTTCCCAAAACTTAGGCGTGTGTGGAGGCAAAAATTTTTCGAAAATTCTTCTGCATTGAAATAAGGTGCTCCGAGTTTACATTTATTCAATCGCACTCAAATCCCACGATCAACACCGGTTGATAATCGTTCAATAAATGCTTAATGATTAATTTTATTCACCGTCAAATAAAATACTTGAGTAGTTTCAAAAAATATCCTTTTATATTAATGCAGTCATTAAATAAATTATGCTCATAATAGCAACATAGCTAAAGAACTTTCACTATTAAGTATCCATTGATAGACATTTCATTTGAAAATTAATATAATTTTAATGGGGATTCAAACAAATAAATTAGAGGTAATTTTATTGTTATTTTTCTGAAAAAGGAGATAATAACAAAGATAAAGAGATATTTCTGATAAAGAGAATAACAAAAATTGTGAGACGTTTCGCAAGGAGATCCACGTAAATGGTTTTACATTTCACATCTATACTTATCCCGAGTTTATCTAACCTTTTTTGTTTCAACTTTAACATCAACGTTAACACGAAAAACACTTCGAAACTCGGTCGAAAATGGAGTGAAAGAGGTACGTTTTACGAGCCCTGTTTCCACCTAGCAGTAACATTTTCAGTAACGTTTTCTTTCCACATCTCTTGATTGTAAGATCCCCGACAAGGCAATAATCTACGCGCGGAGCGAATGCACGAGATGGGGAAGGTTTGAAGCGATTTTCGTGTTTGCGCCACTAACGTTTTCGCGCAGTGAACAAGTCCTCGTCTAGGGGTTGGTCTCTCCTTCTCTTCCAATGCCACCCCTACCCCCCATCCCACCCCTTACCATAGTCTCGTTTGTTTGCAGACTCTTCTCGAACTGAGACTCGAAACTTTTCCATAGAGAGCGGTGCGAAAGGATTCTGAAATTCTCCACGGAACGGAAAGAGGAACTGAGTACAACCGAGAATTCGTTGGCGTTATGCTTATAGAATGTTACCACAACTCGTGACCAAAGTAAAAGGATACGATTCTAAAGAAAGGGAAATTTCATACAAACAGGGACTATTTACGAGCGTTTTAAATAGCGTAATAATATTTCTTGGCAGGGATCCAACACGATTCGTAGTGACCAAAGAAGATTTCTTTCGTAGTCGCGAAGTACTTATAAGAATCGGTCCATTAAATCGGAGGGCAATACGATGTGTCAGAGTATTTGCACTCATTCTACAATTCTTGTTTGAATATTGATCCATTAGAACATTCAGCATATCGTCAGTGAACTCCTTCTTCCCAGGGGAGACATCTTCCCATTGTAGATCTCCGTCTTAGCTCTTTCCAATAGCTCTCCTCGAGTGCGCAAGGATCTTATGCCAAAGTCACATCGGCGCAGGAGAGAAGTTTATATAAATGTCAGTTAATGAAATCTCGCTCCTCAACGCTACGAGACGAGTACCGTCAGTTTCGAGGGGACACAATTTCTCGGAAGCTTCCTACTACTCTCTGAAGCGCAGAGAAGAGAGAAGATCTTGCCGTGTTCCTAGCTCTCATCGACTCTCTTCCGTCCTCATATTCTTTCTCTCTCTCTCTCGCTCCTTATACATTCTTCCTCTCCGAGATCGTTCCCTGCTCACAGTCTCTTTTGAGACATCTTCGAGAAGAGGACTGTGATTCGGAAAGACACTATAAAGCAGCCGGCACTACTTGACGAGGCAGCTGTTTTGTTTCCTTAGTTGCAATTGTGACTGAAGCAACTGTCTTATACTAGACAAGAACTAAGACAATGAATGAGATTTTCGTAAATCATTTTCACGTAAGTTGATCGATTTTTAAACCCCTTTAAATAGGAGACCGACTTAATACATCATGTTGTTTTTCTCACAATTCTTTAAAAAGATAATATATGGTTTGTATTATCTTCAATTTAAAAAAAAATTGTGTACCAGTTAATAGTATTTGTATATGGTTTGAAATTATGCCAACTCATATGTGTAATACTCATGTAGATGCCCAAGTACGTAATAGTATTACATTCCTAGGCCATTTGACGACAAGATCAATCATTAATTATTAGAAACAAAGTCAGTCATGGTACATAAAAGTTAACTTTACGATATATTAAAAATAACCTAAGTTTTACATGAAATATTTAATCTTTTATGTTAAAAATTATTTTCTAATGAGAAAAGGAAAGAATGGTTGATGGCACGAATTAACCGTATATCTTAAAATAATTCGTTCTAATTAACGGAGAAAATGCTACTTCTGTGATGAATATAAATTCTGTGATGTATGTTAAAGGTGAATATTAATTTTGTCTTTCTTTAAAGCTTAGAAAATAACCTATGAATTATCTAATTTCAACGTCTAGTAATTAATCTTAACTACTAAGATAGTTATGTGACAATTTCAGACTTTTGTATTCAGTCCCGTTTCAGATATAGTTTTAAATATCACCACTTTCAGCTAAATATCAAAATTTGAAAGCTCGTAAAAATTAAAGGATAGTTGAAAATGGTCTCAAACGCCTTAAAGTTGGTTTTTTATATTTGTGGAGATAAAATACTCAGTTGTGTTTTAATTCATTCAGTTAAAATCAAATTTATAATAACATTATTTTTTATTAATAATAGATAATTTCACGTAGATTCAGATTAGTTCTGATTCTTCTTAAATGAATAGCTGCATAAGTAAAATCAGTTTTATAATTAACGAAATCTTTTACCTTCACGATATATGTGCGCATCCTTCTCAACGAAATTTCCTCTAGGAGCGAAAGTGTTTGTGATAAAAAATTGTTCTGCTCTCTTGAAGAAAAATTGGTCTGTTTTCCGAAATACCCATGGAAACTGTAACTGCATAATTAAAAACAAAATATGTCAGTAACAAATTACTTTTCTGTTGGAGGTTTTCTTGTAAATTGACTTCCTGTTAAGCATTATATACTACTGGTTTATACAGTTTTGTATCTCTAATAGGCTTTCCCATGATAATCGATGATGCTTTTCCATGCAACTTCATACTTTTAATGGTATTCATTTTCGTAAAATTCATCTTCATGAAACAAAAAATTGAATAGTTATAACTGAATACTATGCTCAATGAATGTTACATTCTGGAAACAAACATACCCATAGAATGCAATTATTTACATTTCACGATTTTCATCCTTATGTTGTGGTTCAAACTCTTTAGTGATTCAATATGAAAATCAGGATGGAAAATAAATGCCTAAAAGTAAGACAACTCAATATTCAAGAATAAGCTAACATAATCAAACGTTGTTTGACCAACAAAGTGTATCATGAATTGAATATATTCTCACGATGGAAAAAAGTCCAGCATTAAATTTGTAAAAGAACAAATTAAATAAATGTTTAAAGAATAATTAATTTAATTGTAGTACAATTTGTAAAAGGAAAACTTTCGTAGTAAACTTATGCAAATATTTTAAGTGACTAACATTTCTATTCAATTGGTGAATGGGCACATGGAATTAAATACACCAGAGTCTATTTATTGTGCATGTATAGTTTTCAAATATAAACCATAAAACATACGTCCCTAATTAAGTGAAGTACTGTGTTTCACTAAAAATACAAAAATATTCTCTGAACTGACGTTCAACTCAATTTTAGAACTTATTTTCTGTAAGAATAAACTAAGTTGAAATTCTAAGAAAGGTACTTCGACGTCCCTCTGCGATAAAATATATTATTTTATAAAGTAAATTTTGATTAAAATATGATACTATACTATAATTTCAATTGCCGAAACAAATTTCTAGAACGGAGTAGTACATGAACTGGTGAATTGCCAATTTGGTTATTTCGTTATAGAATAAACGAGAGTGTTGTATATGATTTTTTTTGTATTTATTGCCACATTTGTTTAATTTATTGCCCTCAGCCTGTGGTTAGTCGGCAACAATGCGTAAAGAATGAAACCCCAATTGCAAAATATTTCTCGTGGTAAGTCATAAACAGGACAAAATCGAAAATCTATCCGTGGAATGTTACGGGTGAACCAAGCTCTTGTTTACTATCGTAACACCAAACGTTCAGTTAGTGAGAAATCAGTAAATATTCTGTTTTATTCATCGCAAAAAAAAAAAAAAATGTTTGCATAATTTTTTAAAAATTTTAAATATGTTGTACTGAGAGTACTACCCATAAATAATATCTAAATATTTAATACAAATTGTACTAACAGAAATGTAATTTTAGTGTACGAAGGTTAGTTGATATTCCACGAAGTATAGCCCGTTCAATATTTCGGCATGATAAGAACATTAAATAAATTTCCAATGTTAAAATGAAAGCACAGTGTCCAATTAAGAAGTCTAATATCGCATTATTTATTGAAGAATTCTACTTTGATTCAAACGTACCATGTATATTTCTAAATGAATATTTGGTGTACCAATTCAGTTTTTAATGACAAGACATCGTGGCAAAACCGCACGTTTTTTTTTCTCAGTAATATTAAATGAGCTACAATCATTTGTAACCGAAGCATGAATGTTTTAGTTTTCATAGTGAAGTACAGCTAGAGGTTACTTTTCATGCCACTACGATTCAGCTTGAGTATCTGGGGTAACTCGTGGTGCAGTGGTTAAATCACTCGTCTTTTATCTCTGATTATCCAAGAAGAATTTGCTATTGTGTACAAAACGTATGACCGGTGAGTTTTCTTGAGGTTCAATCGATTTCATTCCATCACAACGAGCACTCTCATCATCTATGACAATCACCAATATTCACATCTTCTCATTCGCCCGTGTAACCTTCGTCCATTAAGGATATTGATAGTAGGGGGAAAACGTCGATTGAAGGCTGACTTGAACAATCTCAGCATCAAAATGCCGAATGAATTCCATACAATATATAGCCCTCTATGTAACTCACTCACATATTTATAGTTGACAAATATTGATGCTTCTACTAGTCGTAGAAACACGAAATTCGGTTTTTCGCGCAGCTATAGAATAGCAATGAATGACAAAATTCAAAAAAATCGAGAATTTTAATTTTCAAGCACATTATTGGGGGAAATATTACGCCAAGCAAGCGAGCATTAGCTTGTGGATGTGCCATGTAGCTAAGCCAAAGCCACCTCGATTACAAAAATATAGTAGCATGGCAACGCACATCAGCACAATCGTATTAGGATTCATCGAGGATAGTGTATGTTATTTTAGGTTTTATGGTCGTGATTTGTATGCAAAAACTGTAAATTTAAATATCTAGAAATGGGTCCGTGAGTTTTTCGAAACTTTTTTTATCAAGTATAAGGGGGAAGAAATAATTTGCATCCTGCTAATGTCACGATTTTTTATTTTTAGTGAATCACATGAACTTTTATATTTATCAACTCAATTTTAGTGCATACATTTTGCTCATTTAAATGTATAAAGACTAGTTTCTGGTAAATACATTAACTAGAGGCACTACCTTCGCGGAGAGTGTCGATGTAGAACTGGCGTTGGCGGCAGAAGATAACAAATCCTAATATTATCCGGTGAAACTGAATACACCATTTTAGACCAGACTCGCAGCTACCAGTCTTCGTAAGGACTGTCAAATAGTAGTGCACATTATATAATAGACTGTCATAACATTTTTCTTCTCTTCTTTCTCGTATATGCCACCGTTTTATGAAAAACTATTACGCAGAATGTCCCAGAACTCCACTACACATTTGGAGGGATGATAGAGCAAATTAATAGTAAAAAAAATCATTAAGATACGTATGTCCGGAAATGTCTCCCGAATGAGATATAATGACACAAAGACGGAGTAAGAACCCAAGAAAAAAAGTGGGTCAAGCGCTTCATTAGGGGAACTAACAAACATTATATCGACGTTTTAATTTCATCAACGTGAAGACGTGAAACGCTGTTAATGGGCAGAAAATTAAACATTAGTGTAATTTGTTAATGTTGAACATTGAACACATATACCACTTTCCCAATTTCCCAAAAATAGTCGCTTTATACCCCTTTCTGCCTTGATGTCATTTTCTTTCCTTGGGAGACGTTACAGGATATGCGTACCTTCATTAATTTTTGTTCATACTAATGTGCTCTATCATCCATCCAATTTTTTTCGTGGATTTCTGGGGCACTCTGTATAATCGACGTTTCACAGAATTGCAGATAGCGCTGCAAAGTAGTTGGGGATCGCTGTCACTCCAACTGCACTAAGAAAGAGAAGTACGAGAGGTCACGGGGGTGGAAAGGGGATGTCGGGAGGAGTGAAGCCGATGGTGCAGCCAGCGCTCAGACCAAGGGACGAGAGGATAAGAGGAGGAAGGCTGCTGATGTTGAGGATTCTGCACACAAACTTTACCGAGGAGCCTCTCCGATGAGCTAGGGATCCACTCGTCGCTTTCAGAGGGTCCTCTTTCTTGGCACCGAAACAACGAAGGCCACTGCCCAGAGACAGCAGCGCTGTGCTTCACTACACACGCCAATGGTATCGTCTTGCTGTACATTGAATACTTCAAATAGGTAGCTCCTTCGTGGTCATCCCGTATTCAATTCTCGGTGGAGCTAGAATTCCATTTCTATGTCTCAATTCATATAACTGTGTTTGAAAAGTTCACCCTCTGCGGCTTACAACCGCAGTTGTAATACTCGGATTCAGCGATCTAGATTCTATCTAGAAGCTGTTTCCCCCAAAATGTAAACACAAAATTGAGACATACTAACGCTCGTCATTTTGGTCCTTAGTTGGCCGAAACGACAAATACATACATACTTAAGGCAGGGAAGAATTGTCAAAGGAACTACCTCCACGTAACTATTCTCAAGAGAATGTGATATTTATAAAATTCCAGTAACATTCATACAGAAAAATGTGCTCTCAATGCACTTTGATTAACGCAATTCTACGTCAGATGAATTGAGAGAACAATGAACGTATTAACTCAATTCATTTATACGCAACATCATCGATATCTATTTCAACAAATTCTACTTTTTACTTTGCAATTTCACGTGTCGATACTGTGCGTCGATAACGTATTGTAGTAGTGTCTCACCCGCGATGCGATTTGTCCGATTACTGTTTCACTCGACTTCCAGGAACAGACAGGTATCGCATTGCTACCTTAACAAGTAGCATTTTGTCGTCATCCCGTCAGGTCTAGGAGAAACCTGATTCTTCCGTTATAAAAAGCTATGGTTTTGAATCTTCTTATTCGATCCCTAATATCGCACGCTTGATCTGTATGGTATAACGCAACTNTCTTCTTATTCGATCCCTAATATCGCACGCTTGATCTGTATGGTATAACGCAACTCTCTTACACGTTAGCAAAATCAAACCAAAGAGTTTCAATCAGCCACCAGAGACTCCTGATTTATAAAAAAATCTGCTCTCCACAAAGACCTAAGTATACATTTCATTCGTAAGTACATTCACGCCATTTCACATGAGTTTTTTTTTCTCTCTTCCTAACATCCTACCGTTTCTAACATCACACTTCGTCGGCAAAGTAGGTTTGCTTATTCCCAGACTACGTAATCCTCTTCATTTATACTAAGGTTGCGGGATAATTCGAAAACGAAGTATTATTACTTGACCACGAAGAACATAAAAATAATCAGAACGTCCCCATTTGATGCAAGGTTGTCTCCCACTTTCACCTTTGATGGTAAGTTTGTTGAACAAAATGTGTCATAAACACTTCTTCTCAAGTAAGATGTCTCCAGTAAACGCTCAGGAACTCACAAAAAAAAAAAAAAAAAAACTCACCATACCTAATAGTAATTATTCCCTAATTATTCATGGAACAATGTCAAAGACTATTTTGTCTGGCTATCAATAATTGCTATTGAAAGCGACATTGACATAAATTATCTCACGCAAACATAATTATAAAGTTTCTAGCCGAAAGTGAAATTCATGTAGACTCGTAAGAAAATAACACAGTAAATCCATAAATACATGAAAGGTTGTAATTTACTTTTATCTCTAATACTGTAAATCAATCAATTATTTAAAGCATTATTAATGTCTTACGTTATACTTGTTAATATATCAGCTAGGATAACATTCCAAAAGTATATTGCGGCGAACCAGAAGAGAGAAAATATTCGTATGAAGTAGAATCGTATTTCTTAAATAATCTACGGAAGAGTTACATTAAAAGTACACTGTTGTTGGAAAGATGACAAACGCGACGTTCAGAGTGACAGACATTGTCGACGTCGCAAAGAAAGTGTAGTCGGATGGTGGGGGGCGCGGTGGGAGAATAACATAAATGGAAACTGGAACGAGGAGTGGGAGCCTTGCAACAACCACGGCATACTCTACCTTCCGGCGGAGGCAGCCTTGATACTGCACTGCCCCTCAAAACTAGCTTCACTGAGGCTCATCTGGCACATGCCCCTGAACACCCGTTCCACTATCTCTTTCCGTATCCTTTCTCTCCATGGTTCTCCTTGTACAAACTGTTAAACCCCTGCTGAACTAATTATCCTCTGTCCATCTTTGCCGTGTCCAACAGACCTCTGTATGTAAGTGTAGATATAAATATAAATAGACTCTGGTCTCTGCTGTTGGTTGTCCGTGATAAAATGAGACAGAATATACCACTTATAGAAAAGGTTATTATAAAAAGTTTATAAGATTGTATTCGTGACGTGTTATGGTCAATAGGTTACTATAATTTAACCCTTGAGGACTCGCACGACCGAAAATCACGGGTTACTTGCGAGGCGCACTTTGTTCGCCATTATATTTTTCAGGTTTTTTCACATTCCAAGTCTCAATGGAATTGTTATGATACTTGGTATGCACTGATATCTATATATTTAAAGTAGATAAATATTACTATTTATAATTGTACAATAAATAATTAATGAAATCATACAGTTTTTAGGTAGAATGTTAAAAATATTGCAATGCTTTTGGGAAAAAAAGTTTGTGTAAAATATTGCATTTAATCAGATTAAATGAAACAGACCATACGAATGATAATTTACTTTTGTTTAATGTTTGTAAATGCATTATTTACTTTATATTTGATTCTCACACAAAATCGGGTTAAAAATAACTTTGCAATATGTTTCTAAGTACATGTTTTGCGCATTTAACTGTCGTAATTATGTTACATGCTCTACCATTTTTCGGTCATGTAGAAGAGAGAACTTGACAGTTTCTAGAGGTATCATTCACTAGTATACAGAATATTGCGTACCAAGTCATCTGAGAGTGGTTCTTGTTACACACTAATTTCCCCTTTTACCCCTTGTACCTATGACAAAAGTGTCCACTCGCCCTTTGTCTTGTTACAGTCAATAATAATGACCGTTGATTTCATTGATGACATTGATTTCATTCTTATCTCGCATTGTTTAAATTAACATTACTGCATTATACCTTGTAGATACATGTGATATCTCACTCACGGGCAATCTCCTTAAATGTAGAAAACTAAACACTAGAAGCAAAGTCCACTCAATGCGCCGATCGAATCCTCGAGGGTTATTATTTGCTTCCCCCACCTCCTTCCTGTACTAACACAGTAAGTACAGGAGTCTTTATGCAATTTCTTTCTATCTTCAATATTCGTGATTATAAATACAGCGTTGGTTGAACTATTCTGTGACGGTCGACAAGTAAGCAAGCTGACTTTTCAAGGCCAGAAGACCAAATAAATGTAAGAAGCATAATTTAAAAAATATTATTCGATTTATACTTTCATTCCCTTTAGAAGGACTACGTTTTTGTCTATGTTTCGTAAGCACACTTCAGTTTTACCCCGCTAAAACCCTTTTGTAACCTCCATGTCTTCTTGTGTTTTTACTCCATCTACAAGAACCGTAACAGCCCCACAGCGGAGCAGAAAACGTTACGACTTGCAGAAGGGAAAATATGGAAAAAGGGCGCTTCCGCTGGGAAAAGTCGTTTCCGAGGCCCTCGCATCGGACTCCCAAAGTCGTTATTACGGACTTTCGCTCTTGAAAATTGGCAAGACATTTTGAGCTTCTCTGCTCAACGACTCGGCAGGCGCACAAGCGGCAGCGGTGGCAGCAGGAGCAGCCAACGCCGTTACAGCAGTCAGAGACGAAAATGAAAGCTGGAATCAATAATTCGACGAGCAATGCTCTAGTAGGTGACCGCTGTGGGCCTCCATCGATGGTCGGTGCACAGGCCGAAGCACAGGGGGTCACAGCGAATGGAGAAGGGCGCAGTGCGGGAGAGAGGGCTGCTAGAGAGAGAAGTTCTTTCCTCCGTTGCTCTGCGCGGAAGACTTGCCCTGAATACAAATCGGACACTCGACTCTGCAGGCGACGGTAGGGGTGATGGGGGCGCCGGCCTTCGAACAGATGGGAGTGCAGGGAGAATCAGTTAAAGCTCGCCGCAATTTGAAGGTTTCTACCGGTTTTTGCGTTGCCATTTTGATCACGCCCTCAGCTAGATTCTGTGGTGGCGGATTGAAAGCTCCCAACGCTCAGCGGCTAACGTGCGTATCACTAACTTCTGTATCGACTTACATTACCACTAGAGAGTACGAATGAATTCTTCTCGTACTTATAAATTTTTAAAACTAATTCCGAGTGTAAAAGCTATGCATTTATAATGATGAAGTTTATATCTATACTAATGGGGGATTTATTTCGAGTCAGAATTAAATGTAAAGTAATCTATATTTACTTTCATTAACTATATGCATGTTTCTTACAACATTTAAAATCTAGTTATGCAAATTACAAAGCACGCTATATTATACAAATTTATAGTTACCATAAAACCTCTTCATACGTATTATTTAATGAAAACCAATTAAGAATTTTTTAAAAATATGTGATCAATCGTCATTTCAAACGTTGTCGCGTTTCAACATTTGTATATACTGAACGAAAAATAGGAATTATGGAGTCTGTTTTAGAAAATCCCTGTTAGAAAACGATCTTTCTTCAAATGTGGAAGACGAGATGTGTAACTTCTTCTTGAAAATGATGGGCTGGATTGTTACACCCGGGTCTTTTAACCCTAATCAAAAAATTAACCGCTGCGCCATACGTTCGATCCTTCGACGACTACTCACCATTTCCATCAATGGCTGAATATTATAAAAAAAGTGGAGATCAATTACTAGCAGAAAGGGACCAGATTTTGTCCATATATTGAAAAAAACTGACGTATTTCAACGCGATGAATTTGCAAGGGAACTTTCAAATAAATAAAAATATCTTTTCTCTTCAATTGTTTATTTGTTTTGCTTTATAGACAATTTCAAATTTGTTTGATTTACAATAGAAGACGTTCATACACTTTTATAACGAGCGTCGTTTTTATTGGAAATTGAAAGTACCAGTATATTGGATGACCAATAATTCGGAATCTATGTCTAGTTTACATGGTTTACTACAACACGAAGATGCTATTCTCTACCGCTGCAGAAATTGCAAAATAATATCATGTTAATGTATACTGTGGATGTTAATTAACCCACATGATTGTTTATCGAACGAAGCTTTTGATGAATTTTATCAGGAATATTTTTGAACAGTAATTAAGCTGCTATTATTTTGAAAATATAAAGTATATTTTGCAGGGAAATATTTTCCTCAGCTAAATATATTCGTCAAGATTGTATCAAAAGTAACTTGCTTCTAGCTGAAAAATTCTGAGCTTTTCTCGTCAATATTAAGGGGTGGATCATATCTACAAAATATTTACAAGGGAACTTGCATAGCGTCAATTCGAATAATATTTTCATAAATCAATGCAATTTTTGACACATTTAATAATGTTCTTACCAGAAGAGATAAGTATTCTTTTCTAAGAACATCGAACGGATGAAGACCATGGACAAACATTATTTTTGCCAATGCACACTCATACTATTTTCTGTTGTTGTTTTTTTCTCTGTCACTATTTACCCGTTTTAGCAAACACTTCTTGATGTGAAAGAGCCAAAGCATTGTCAAAAGAAGGGAGTAAATAGAGAAATTCTTCCTGTTCATCAAAACATTGTGATTCGTATATGTAATTATATTTTATTTTCATTTCTACTTATATTGAAATGCAAATGGGGTTGAAACAAAGAAACTGACATATATAGTTTCTTGTTTGTAGAAGATCCTTGCATCTTACTAATGGGTGAGTAAATTAAAGATTATTTCATTCATATGTTGGTAATTCTATATATTCCTACTGTATTCTCATTTTAAATATTTAGACATCCAAAAACAATTTTCAATTAAAGAAATATGAACCCGAGTGAATAATTCGTGCACATGTGAAAAAAGGTAGAAGATGACGAGAGAGTAAAACGTACCAAATTGCAAGTAAACGATTTTAAAAAACTAACTTTCACTTCAAGTACAATGATTGACAAAATCCTCTTACATTACTTTAATATCTCTATCATTGGAAAAGAACAAAAATGTTCGAGGATTCAAAAGGAACCAATTTTGTTCAGGGATGAACCATTTGGAACTGGAGAATTTGGCCGTGGCAGCATGTTAATCTTTTGCCTCAGACAATACTTCCCTGTCGATCAAGGAGAACTGTTAGTCATACTAGCCAATGTATATACATAAAAACTTTCAAGTGTATTACTACAAACTTTCAAATGTATTACTACGTATGCTGACCTTCGGAAGAAGTTAGATCAACTAAAAATAATGTCCCTAAAGATAGTAAAAAAAACGTTCAATACAACAATGATTTTTATATTAATATTTTAAGCTATTTTACCGCTGAAAAAAATTATTGCTTTGTAATTTTTTTGTTAAATACAGTTTGCTAGCTTAAGAATAAAGCTAGCAAACATAACTTAAATGAATCAATATTTATTAATTCTGGTTCTGGATTATAGAACATATATTCTAATATTTTATTGTTACTTTGAAATATTTATTACTTACTAATTTCATAGAGTAAAAGATGTTTTTGCATCTTCTGTTACTAAACGTCGTTCTGAGAGAGCAGTGTAAACTTTGGTACAGTCCCAAAACATAGAACTGATGTCACTACTGGTTTTCTTTTGTGACAATAGGCTGCATATTTCTACTCCATAAGTGGAAAATTTGTGCCCCTGCTGATACGAGTCCATAAATCTTCATAAAAAGTTACTTAGTAAAAAGTTTACACTGCAAGAACGATTTTCAGTAACAGTAGATGTAAAAACAATTTATACTGTATGAATTTAATAAGCAATAAATTTTTCAAAGCAGCAATAAAATAGGAGAATCTATGTTCTATAATCCATTGATTCATTTAAGTTATGTTTTCTAGCTTGATTATTAAGCGACTGTATTAACACAAAAATTTACAAAGCAATACATTTTTGGCGACAATAAAATAGCTTTAAATACTGATATAAAAATCATTGTTGTATTAAACATTTGTTTTGCTACCTTTAAGGACCTCTGAAAACAAGTCTGGGAGTTCCTGGAATTAATTTCTCGTGAAGTAGTTTTCAGTGCCAATTTCCAGATGTTTTATTTTTTACTTTCAGTTAATAGAAAATACCATAAATATTTTGCAATACACAATTTTAAGCTCTAGAGATATGACTTTTAACGTATATGATTATTCCACGCTACAACAATTATAATTGTAATTTCCACAGTTTTAATCATTTGTACTTATTGTTAGCACGAGAGGACTGTATAATCACATTGTTGGTGTAATTACGTACGAAGGGTTTTAACGTTATCATTGAATGAATCCATGAGGGGGAAAGCAGAAAGGACAAAAAGGAACACGTAGAACGACTCTGTTGTTGCTTATTAATTCCTGATGAATAATTAAACATCTGAACTTTCTTCTTTTCATAAATAACCTTAGTCAAAAGAAAATACCGTACGCAATAGTTGTTAAAAAACAACATTTCATTTTCATTTAGGAATTGAAATTTCATTCAGGAAACTATTAGGAATTGATATTAAATAAATGTGTTTTTANTTTCATTTCTGCAACTAACAGACGTACATAAAATTGAATGAGGAAACTATTAGGAATTGATATTAAATAAATGTGTTTTTAACATAGTAGTTATATATACTAACCATGTTTATATGAAGAACTTTTCTATACAATGCTATCTACTTCAATACCTCTATTAAATGTGAAAATAACTTAACATTCAGGAAAGGAAATGGATCTATCCAGATAAATACATTTCTTCACTGTTATCATGTTCAATATATTGAATAAAACGAACTAAATTGGTAGATAGTTTTGAAATGTATGCCATGTACCCATGATTAGATATTATTGATTACAGCTGACGAAATCTCAAATTGTAGAATAGATGTTTTGAAACCGCAATAATCTACCAATATTGGTCGTCTACAGATATTGAATACAGCCAGATAGTTCTTGTGGAGGTTGGGGGAAGAACTATTCAACATGTATTCCATAAAATAAATTTTATACAACAAAAATTATTTCACATAAATTACAGCTCATCATTCATAATTGTATAATTATTATTAAATTATTTTATAATAACAATGGAGAAAATGATTTATTTAAAGACTTTATAAGACTTTCAAAACATTAATAAAACAAAAGTATTATTTTAAAATCCGTTGCATTTGGATCAGTATTTATATTTATTGAGCGTTTTATTCATGGTTGACAGTGTAAAGGTTACACTGTTAAAGTCATGTGTAGGCCTGTAACTCATTTCGTACGGTAATAATAACTAAAATTATTTATCTTATAAGCAAGAATATATGAAAATTAATTTAGAGGTACTGGGATTTTGCAACTTTCTTTTATTTCTAACTGATGCTTTCTCCTTTCGGGTTCCGTACAAAGAAAAAGCATAATTTTTATGTCACTCTTTCGCAGTATTTCAACGCTGTGATTGTCCATAAAAAAGCAGGAAAAGTTTTAACCCTATCTCTCTCTCATTCTTTCTTCTCGAAATTGAACGACCCGCAATATCATGAGTATCAATCAAAACTGATTGTGTTTATTTTATGTTCAAGAGAGAGACCGTAATTTAAGCCCCGGCATGATATATTCACGGTAAGCTTTCACAACTTTAATACAAACACACTCCATTTTTCCTTCAATTTCGAAATCTTTACTATCACAGAAGAATTGGACCGAGAGTGCGAACAATTCAGAAGAAAGGAAGCGTAAAACAATTTATGCTATTCAGGCGCAGGAAGAGCTCTTGTTTGCTTCGTCATTCACAGCGGCCCCTCTCTCCGTCTAATCGCTTCTTTTTTTTTCTTTTTAAACTCCCTTTTTCTTTCAACGAGGGAAAAGGGGTCACAAGAAGAGTGAGCGGCGCTCATCTCGACTGCAGCGAGTTTGGATGTCCTCTCTCTTCCCCTTCTCTTTTCCCCTCGCTTCCCTTTCTGGAGTCTTTCTGGTCGCTCCTTCTCAAGGGCTGCCGTCGCCGGTGCGTCTTTGCGAGTCGCGAGAGGAAAGCCTTGCTTTTAGAGGGAAGCGTGTAAAAGTTATTTGATATATGAAGACCATAAGTTGTTCTTCAGGCAGTTTTTTACAGAAAAGCGCGCTTTAAGGCGAGATTTAATTCGAGGCACTCGTCCCTGGGCGCCGCGAGATGTGGTGGAACGGGATGTAGTGAGGATAGCGATGAGTGAGGGAGAGGATAATAGTGAGGTGAAGGTAGTGGTTTGGATTAGCTTTACTCTGGTGAAGCGATAATAGAGTTATCTCTAGCTTTGCACCGGAGGACGGAGACAGACGAATAAACATAGGTGTGGAGGAAACTAGTGGGGACGCAGATCCTCTATGCCAGGGTCAGGGTTGGTGATTACCCGGGAAACTGACTATAGAGGGTATAGATATGTTAATACTAAACATAAATTTATGAGTTATCATTCCCAGGATTGAGGATTGTTACGACGAAATACAATCTGACATATTTAGCATCACTTATTTTATTTAAGCAGTATATTATAGGAAAATACTGTATGAATTTGGTGAATTGAACAAGATTTATCAAGATGTGCATGGGAACTGCTACGTAACTAAAATTCCAGTTGAGTGTGTATTTTAGTCCGTACGAATGTCTATAACAAGTTTTTTGTGCTTAAATTCATTTCTATCATCACGAAAATTGTTTCAGATATCAATCCTACGCATTATGATTAAATTCAGCTAGATTTTACACCGATGGACTATGAGATTATTTCGATTGTAACTTAGTTGATATAAAACATTTCTCTCCTGCAAGAGATCATCATTGCGTAGAATTATATCTGAGACTTCTAACCTACAAAGTAAATGGATCTAATTCAAACTATGAAAAGTTGGTTCATTTTTACTAGATTGCTGGATGAGTTACCTTGAAAAGACATCCCATGAAATCTGGATATATTTTTGACAAGATCTCGCTTGGTCACAGGATTCAGTTTAATAGGGAAGCGCAGAGCGCACCATCCTGTGCGATCGAGTGAGATCGTCCTTCATCCCACCTAATAGTACGATATTTGCTCACTAGTTTCGCGAACTGTTTCGCAACGTACTTTCGCTAAAATATTCTTTTAAAGCACCGCAACTGTGTAACTCAACTGCTTTTGCTTAAGCAACCTATAATCTCAGACATCGCAATAATATTATCTTTATTCAAATATATATTTATTTGAAAAAACAGACGAACGTAGAACTTAAACAAATAATTATATGTTAATGTAATTACATGTTAAATGTAATAAGTGCCATCGAGCTCATGATTCCCGTCAATGCAGATCGAAAGAAAAAGTAAGTAGCTGTATAAATTGTGTTAGAAAAGGTCTTAAAGTACACAATCATAACGTGACTGATTATATGTATATATCCCCAATACATGTTACGGTCTTCAAAATCGAAATTGAAAGAACAAACTACAGCAAGTCATTTTATTTTCAAGTTCTTTTTCTTTCTATTGATCCAAAATGTCTAATC
This sequence comes from Laupala kohalensis, assembly GCA_002313205.1. Lineage (NCBI taxonomy): Eukaryota > Metazoa > Arthropoda > Insecta > Orthoptera > Trigonidiidae > Laupala > Laupala kohalensis. Next base: position 2,580 of record NNCF01132393.1, on the reverse strand, counting down.
TTGACACTGCTAATAGGGATGATAATTGTAAATTTTGCCCCGAATCTGACTATAACGATTTATTCCATTTGACGGAATTTGTCCACAATAATGTAAAAAATCTTAATGTAACGTTATCCAATGAGGGAGAATTTATATTAATACTACTGAATATCAGAAGTTTTAATAAAAAATTAAATTCTTTAAGTCTTCTCATTGCTAGTTTGATCAAAAAACCTGATGTAATAACATGCACGGAAACATGGGAACATAAACATCCCTCTTTTCTAAATATTCCGGGTTATGATTTGCATTACAATAAAAGCTGTTTAAACCTATCTGATGGCGTCGTGTTACATATAAAGAAAGATATAATTGCAAATGTTGTCACGGTTTCATACAACAATCTAAAAGTTTTAAATGCTGTAGTTAGAATTAATGATATTGAACAAATAAAAATAACTGCTATGTATAGGAGTCACGAACTAAAGAGGAAATAATTTATTGATTGTACTAGACTCCTTCAGGAAAACACGAAAACAGAAAATCCTTTCATTGTAGGAGATTTCAATATTGATTTTTTGAATATGGAGGATGAAGATTCTGATAAATTTTATAACAACTTTCTGAAATGTCAATATTTACCAAAATTCTCGTCAGTGGCCAGAATTATAATAATGGTAAAAGTTCTTTGTAATATACTCTGTAAGTCTAACAGTTTGCAAACAACAGCTCATAAATTTGTTTATAGAATAAGAGAATATGAACAGCTTTTTCTTACCGTAAAAACAGAATTAGTTCGTAGAAAAAAATAGACAATCTAATTCTTCTGTTAATTTCCGAAAACTTGTTAATACATGTCATCGTGAGAATTGGACAAATACGTCAAATTTTCTAACAAACTCCACGATAAATTAAGACAAGCAAAGAGAAATTTCGAAAAAAGAAAGTGTCATCTTGATAGAGACAACAAAAAATTATGGTCTTTCGTGAACGAGAAATTGGGCAAAAAGCATGACATGAATAGAAAAACTGATAATGTTGTTGTTGAAGAAAAAGAATATTATAACAAAATCGATATTGTAAATCAATTTAACAATATTTCAGCACTGTCGGTTCCAATCTATCAAATGTAATTTTACAAACTAACGCAGCATTTTCTTCTCCCATGCCACAGCCTAACGACCGATCTATTTTTCTGTATCCAACTGATGAAATATAAACAATTAATGCAATTAAATCTTTGAAGGATAAATCTTGCAGTTATGATAGAATCGGCCGTGAAAATTGAAAATTATTTCCGTTTTTATAAGTAAGCCCCTGGCTTACATTTTTAATTTATGCATGGCTAAGGGTATATTTCCCAAAGCTATTAAGAGTGCAGTTATTGTACCTATTTATAAAGCAGGCGATAAGTCTAATGTGTCAAACTATAGGCCAATTTCACGTTTACCAGTTTTATCAAAAATTTTCAAAAAATTGTTATTTTCAAGAATTTCTAAATACTTAGACAGTACTAATTATCTTTCTGATATGCAAATTATCTTTCTGATATACCTTTAGAGAGGGTAAAGGTACTGCTTCAGTTCTTGCTTGCGTTACAAATTTTATATACTCCAAATTAGATAAAATTAAACCTGTTATTGCTGTTTTCTTGGATTGAACAAAGGTCTTTGACATGGTTTACCACAACTTACTAACAAGTAAACTAGAGAATTGCGGTATGCGTGGTCCTGTTCTAGATTTATTAATATATTACGTAATTGGTAGAACGCAAGCAGTAAAAATTCATAATACCAAAAGGGTACCAAAGGGATAATATAAAAATGGTCGCAAGAGGAGTACCACAGGGATCAATTCTTGGTCCCATATTATTCCTAATCAATATTAACAGTATTTTCAATGTAGCTCCATATGGTCACATTGTATCATATTCAGATAATACTATAATACTAGTTTCAGAGAATACATGGGAAGAAACTGCGTTTGTTACCTATAATCACCTTGATATGGTCTATAACTGACTTATTTTAAACAATCTAACCCTAAATAGAGAATACTTTTTGTAACTACATTGATAGCACCGCACATAATTTTGATATAATATTAAATAATTGTAACTTAATCCGAGTACCATAGGAGTTCTCATGGACTTAATGACATAAATAAATCCATATTTATAAATTATTTGCGTGAAGAAACATGGAAAGATGTTTACAATTGACAAAACACCGACGACAAATTCTATGTATTTATCTCAATATTCCTAAAACATTACAACTCTAGCTTTCCCATAAAACGCATCCTCTTCTGAATTCTGAAAGTTGAATGCTCTGACCGGAATTACCCCAGAAGGTAATGCCATAACGTAAATGGGAGTACACGTTTGCAAAATATACGAAACGGGAAATACGTGGACTAACTGCGTTAAAGTTTCGGAATGCGTAAAACAATTTGCTTAATTGGGAATTAAGATTGTCAACATGACAATTCCATTTTAGGCTGTCTTGAATGTGGAGACCTAAGAATTTTGTATTCGTAGCAGTTTTTAATTGTGTTCCGTTTAAAGAAAGAGAAACCTGGGGTAAAGATTTTGTATTA
>NNCF01132386.1:21283-56126 GCA_002313205.1 Laupala kohalensis | reverse complement strand
AGCACAAGGAGGAACGAACTTAGTTTTCAGTGTTAGTACTAAAATATCTGATGAAGGGAACTGTAGTAGGTCATGGCAGTTGGCAAACAGGGAGAAAGATGATTCATTCCCGGTCTCTTAGCAGTGACGTCACGTACAAGTGGTCTGAGCTCAGGTCTTGAGACTTCGAAGGCAGTGTCTGAATCGCATTTTACTTTATTCTTATAAATTGTAAATTGTGCTTAACGCTCTATTTAAAATAACGTTAATTTATTGCACTGTACTACCAGTTACTGGTTAAAACTCTCTTTTTTCTAACACCAGAGCATTTTGTCATGGTTATAATCCAAGTTGTTGTATTTGTACCTTATATTTGTAATTTGATTTATGTAATTTTTATTGTAAAATATTAATTGCACTATTTCCGGTTTATTATTCTTTGTAATATGTTAGGCGAAAGAGTGGACTTGATCCTCGCCACTTAATAAACACATTATTATTTTTTTGTAGATAATTAACATACTTGTTTGCATATGAAATTTATTTTTGATGAAGTAAGTAATGTGTGCTATGAATGACTCATTGTGAAAATGAATGTTTTCTCTCATTTGTGTAAAAAGTTTTAGTGAAAATATTTCAAGAAATGCATAGTGACGGACGAAATATATATAAATAAATGTTCATGTTTTGTCGCCCGTTCCAATCGCACAGTATATTATATTTCTGCATGTAAGAATTTAAAAAAAAATCAAGTATCGAAATGGTTTTATCAAAGTTCAATAGATCAATTTTTGGTGGATGAAAAGAGTGCAAATATTATGTACGTGTCTGATCTATCTGACTCATTCATCAAAGTAGAGAGAAGAACATTAAAGATAATTCTTCAAATCTTGATAACCTGTTTGTTTTTATTTAAAACAATCAGAAGAGAAGGTTTTTCTAAAATTCTGATTTTTAAGGTATAAATCAGAATTATTAGTTTGATATGTTTTTTCAGATTTTTGTTAAATATCACAAACAAGTATCACCATGGTTTTTGAATGTAAATGAGCATTTATTGTCAACACTAAATTATATTAAACGGAAACCATGTCACATCTACCAAATTCGGTACGATGCCGGAAAGGGTCGGTGAGTCTCGTCTCATATATAAACGGTGTTAACCTGACTGACCATCCAACGACTTACTCATTCATCAAAGCTAAATCTAAACTACTACAGCTAGAAGCACAAAATTATGATAATATGCCTTTTAAACGCAAGCGTCTACTAAGAGTCGATTTTTCTAAATAAAAATTTTAAAACTCTGTCGAGAAGAATGTCAGAAATTGCATTATTTTATTGCATTGCATTATACGCCATATAATGGCATATATATTTTTCGCTATTCCTCGAGAACTAATTAAGATATCATCACTTTGTATGCAATGTGCTATTTTTGTTTATTTTATCTATAATAGTTTAATGTTATTAAAACTATCGAATATAGTGTCTTTTAACAAAAACATTAAAATACCACTTTCTCCTTGAAGCTATGAATAAGAATTTGAACGAATGACGTTTTGTTCGTCTTATTTCTGTTATAATTCTTTGACGAAACACCAAGACCGCGGAACTCAGTTTACCGCATCTATGATAGAATTTACCTAGTGGATAACTTGTGGAGACTCATTTTACCGCACACAATTATTGCGATAGTATTTTTTATTCGTGTCTGTTAGAGGTGGAGAAGTGATCAATCACTTGGTAATGTAAGATAACGGGTTACATTTTTTGTGATTTTTACAGAGACGTAAAATATTTGAATTTTTTGAGAGATTTGGGAACATTAGAATAAACTCATACCGGAGTACTTGTATGAAACTTAACTTTGTTTTGTTTTTTTATTTCTTTAGTGGGACTTTACGGCTCATGTCGACATCAAAGGTCATTGGAGTCCGAGAAACTTGTACAGGTAGGGAAAATGCAGTTACGCACTACAGAGAGCCAACATGACTCTCCCCGCGTGTGGGACTCGCCGAATGATTCAACCCTACCCACTAAAAACCCTCCTGATTTACAACACATCAAATCATATCTCACAACACATCAAAATATCAAAAGGGGGGCAAAAACTAAGGGGGGGAGAAAGAATAAGGGGGGACAAAAATTAGGGGTAGGACAAAAAATGAGAGGGATGAGGAAAAAGATGGAAGCTACCCTAGCCTTAATAGCGTCAGGATCGAAAAGGACAAGAGGTGCTCAAGGAAGGTCAGAAAGGAGAAAGGAAGGAGCCAGACACAAGTAAGTGGAAGTAATGCCAGACTAAGCTCGGAGCCCTGTGTTTGCCAAACACGTACTTACTAGATGAAAGTCCCCTGAGGGGCTACTTTTGTGACAGTAATACCCAACACTAGTCTAGTTGTTGTGGAATTAGATGCACAATTATTCTGGTGGATTATTTCACACTTTCTCTATAATTTGTCGTATGTTATTATATATTTATTTAATTACATTATATAATGAACGTTAATAGTATTATCTTTTGTCGTATATAAACATAGCAATTACACTACTTCTTTTTATCTATAAATTTTATTAAAATGAATTACTTTGTTCTATTAAAATATTGTGTCATAGAATTTTTGATAAGTATTTTATTCGTGAGTGCTTTGCGTTAAGAAGATTTTCTATCGTCGAGTAAGATGTAAAATTGTTTTTTCCTTCATTGAGGCATATAACAAAACTTTTGTAATATTTGTCCTAGCATTGCCTGAAACATTTAAATATCCATAGGCCCACGATGTAAGTGATAATCTTTATTACTACTACTGACTCTAATAGTATTTATATGATTAAAAAAGTAATTGGAATATAATTAAAAAATATTTGGACACATTTACTTAGTTCGTATTCTTTAATAATTTTCGCATTTGAATAAGTTTTATTCAACATATCATCTACTTTGTTGAAGGTAGTGGCTCTGTCATTCATAGTATTGACTTAGATAGCAAGCAAAAATTTTAAACAACCACTTTCTTTCAACGCATATCGTAAGTTGTCTCCCCAAACTCTTATTATGTTTATTCTACATGTCATGTAAATGAGTTTAATTTTTGTTTGTGAACTAGACTAAAGAATATGTACTCCTGCCGTGGGCGGAATCTTTTTATGCCACCATATTCATCGCATGTATAATCTGTGTTTTTCATTATCGGGAACGTATTGAAAACTATTCTATGAATTTGTTTTCTATTTTAAAATATTGTACCCCAACAAAACACTAAAGCGTATTTAAAACTAGCAGCACCGAAATGATATACCAATGAAATAACAAAATATATTAATAATTTTTTTTATAACGTATGTTGATACAATAATCATTACTATAACATTAGTTTCAATAAAATGTAAGGATATTTAATTTATTCAAACAAAGCAACTCGCAGAACTCATCAACATTAAATATTCTGCAACGAAGTAAAAACTACAACGCCACAAATAGACTACACAATGCTCTGAATAAATCTTTTCCTCATTTTGTTCTAGTTTGGTATCACATTTAAAAATGTTTGCTTCAATGTTGCAACACGAATTATTTTTATATGGCCCCTCCAAACCTAACATCATGTTACTTCTTCAATCGTTCCGACAGGCAAATTGTCTCGTTGGATAAAAGGAGTAGATGACCCTCCCCTTCATCTAACTATAAGAACTTTAAGAAAATATAAAGATCAATTCAATTCTAGTTTTAAAGTACAAAACATTATAAAAAAATAATTCCATTTCTACTTTTTACTGGAAAAATCAGTCAAACCTATGATTGACTGAATACGCAGAAGTGCTTACATTTCAAAACCGAAATATCTCTTTTAGATCATGATAGAGAAAACGTCAAATATTTAAAAATTAACATTTTACACAAAGTCACTCTTTTAATTTGAAGTTCTAAAAAAACATTTAAAAAAATGTATGAAAGTTATAATTACAATATTAAAGAACAAGGAATGCTCGCATTTCCTACATGAACTAATATATGTCAATTACTGTCTGATTACCCGCCGTTCCTCGGGATTTTTCTTAAACTAATCTACATTTACTCAGGGAAAAAAAACTATATGATCAAAATCGTTTTACTTACTGGTCTTTAAAAACATATCTATAACATGCTATTTTTACGTATTTATATTAATACAAATTTAAAACAAATTTTGACTGTATACACCATCTTGCGAGAGCCGCGTCGGTCAAACTTTCGCTTCCGAGGCATGACGCGGTTGCACTATTTCATTTCAATTCTTGTAAATTTTAAATTATTCGTCAAAATTTCACGATTTTCAGGTGTTTTAAAACAAATATCTTCTTCTTGATAGATTTTTTCTTTCTTTTACTTACATATATTGAAGTATTTTAACACATTTTTATAATGTTGTATCGATAATTTTGGTTAATTTTTGTCGATATACAAATGCTCCCGCGGACTCTTGGTTGAACTCTTTGAGGCAAAAAATATCACTCTTCAGTGTGTTCGCGTGTCTCAAAACTGTTGAATATCGTAAGTGAATATAACTTGCGCTTTCCTAATTTTTTCTACATTTCTAATCAAAAATCTTTTTTACTGCCAACTTCTGAAATAAAAGTCACCCTGTGTTCATCCCGGATATCTTAACTGTCTCTTTGTTAAATTTCATCGCAATTTGCGTAGAGAAATTCTGCTGGAGGCACGTACAGAAAAGCTGATAGGAAGTACCATGTCGGTAGAAAAAATTTCGAACCTTAAAATCAAAGTTTGCACACACTCCACTCTTAACTAGCCAAAGGAGTCGTCAACCACCACGACTTTGCACATGAAACCGATGAAGATGATACGGCATTTCTTGAACATTGCAGACGTGGTTAACATCTACAGGATAAAAAGGAAGGTGCATGGAAAGTTAGTCCCCACCTCTACACTGATTCTGACGTTCGATCGTTTGTCAATTCCGAAATCCATGTCTTGTGATTATACACTTCGTGTCCGCCAATATGTGCCGAACCCTCTGCGATGCTTCAAGGGATACTGGTTCGGTCACACTCAACCAGTGCAAATCATCATGCGATTTTGTGTACATTGCGGTAAGCTAGAACCCGAGTCGTCACCTTGCTAGTCGCTTTCGTGTTGTTTTAATAGTAAGGAGAGTCACCCCTCCAATTCTAACACAAATACGAATTATCAGAAGGATCTGATTTAGGTATAGTGTGTCTTTCTCTGAAATTACGCGTCAATACGTCCTTCAACACCCAGTTCTTCAGGGGACTTACATCTAGTAAGTACGTGTTTGGCAAAAACAGGGCTCCGAGCTGAGTCTGGCATTACTTCCACTTCCTTGTGCCAGGCTCCTTTCTGTCTCTTTCCTGACCTTCCTTGGTCTCCTCTTGTTCTTTTCGATCTTAACGCTGTTAGGGCTTGGGAATCTTTCATATTTTTCTTTCTTTATATTATGTTTTATTATTTATTTTTGGTAATAATTTCTGTAGTTTTCAGATATGTTGATTTATGAGTTTTCAGTTGTAATTCGGGAGAATTTTTAGTGGTATGATTGGGTCATTCGGCGTGTTCCACACGCGGGGAGAGTCATGTTGTCTCTAGTGCGTAACAGCATTTTCCCTACCTGTACAAGACCTTGTTGTCGACGAGCCGTGAAGCCGCACAAAAAAATTAATCACCCAGTGATTATAGTTAAATCTTTTGCATTAGCGGCTAACTATCCAAACCACGTACAACTTCCATTGGATTTGGAAGAAGAAAAGAAACCAAAGATGTGTGGCAATGACAAACAGGCATCCATTGACGATCCTATCGCCTTTAAAGAGGCAAATTTGGGGTGAAGAACAATAACACACTCCAACATTAAAGTTGTTTTACACAAAACAACACTTACCTCTGCGTCATTCTTAGCTTCAACGTCGACACCTCCATCGCCATCCACGTCCTTCACGGAACAAAAACCTGCTGATAAACTGTCCCCTCAACGTCCATCACAGGGTCCCCTCGGCAGATAACTTATTCGCCAAGTTCCGCAGAGCTAACTGTTTTGTTGCATCAACTTTTCTTGGTCGCCGACGTAATTAACGCATAAGGAGGAGAAATAGCGGACTTCTTATGTCCGAAAAAGATCATTCCAGCAGTGATCACGGCGACTCGCCCGGGGAGGGAACCACTGCATGGTCTGGTTTTATAGTGATCAACAGAAAAAACCAGACGTCAAAAAAGAGCGAATAACACCGAAATATGACTCTTCTTTCTTGGAATTTGAATAGCATTGATGTCCGTTTAGATGACCTTAAGCTCATACTGTTTCTTCGTGCTCCTCAATAGATTGTGTTCACGACACTCATCTTTTGCCAAAACACTCTTTTTTCTCTCTCGTGGCTATACCTGTTATATGTGGACTTAGAAGACGGTCTACATGCACACGGTAGCGTCACGGTTCTCATAGACACTTCATTCTATGTCAAAGAAGTCTCTATAACAATCATCTTTCAGACTATACGCATGAGAGTAAGCCTAATATCCCTTATATTTAAGGTACGTAAATTTATATACACCTGGGAAGTCACCCACGAATACTTGCTCACCTTAACATGTGGGGCCAAATTGACTACTCTATGCATCTCGACCATTTATTCACGTGACCAATAAACAATCAAGCACTCTTTTACCAAAAGCGATCAAGCATTTACCACAAGCGATGTGTGGAACCGAGTGATTAAGTCTACCTTCGGTTCTCAGATTCAATTTAAAAACAGACACATAAAATTGTCGCGGACGACGCTGTATTAAAAGTTACTAAACAGTTTGGATAGCAGCACTTATGATTATACTGCTAGTCGCATATTTTACGATAGAAAGTAATAAAATTTTACAAGAGACAATAAAATGCATTTAGATATACCAACGTTGCTCTCATTCTGCAGTAGCCTTCTTCAGGGCAATATCCGAGCCGATCATACCTTAAAAGTTGCTGTAACCGGGACTCGAACCTGGGATTCCGGCTCAAGACGCAGGTGTGCTATCCACTGCACCGCCCGCTTCGGCTACCAACTCCATACGCAATTTCCACCTGATCTGATCTAGTGAACCTGAGTTACATCCCCCTTCAGGCTATAAGTGAAATAAGGCATCTCCATGGCTAGTAGCTCTTAGGCCCGGTTTTCGCTTACCTATGCGTCTGATACTTATTTTCACTCACTTACGAGTACCTACTCGTGGAGGAGTGATTGCAATGTCAACAAACACGTGAAAATTGCGACGGACAGCAAAAATATCGTGAAATAAGATACGAAAATACAATTTCATTGCAAACAGTCGTTCGGTATTGACTCTTCGTAATGGTGCGGTCAGGGGTATCCACAAGGGACATGATGCAAACTGCGTCTTTGAAATTTTTTTGGGGGGTGTTCGAAAAATCGTAGTTTTAAAAAATTGAGAATATTTAATAGTTAAATAACATAAATACCTTAAAATGCATACATTAAAATTAAAACTATAATAATGTATTATTAATTTTCAATTTTTCCGGATATNATGTATTATTAATTTTCAATTTTTGCGGATATTTTAACATGATAAATAATTTCAATTTATTTTCAAAACTTATGAATAATTCGTAAAATGTCTTGCTGTGCCGAATTCAACGTACAATTTGAGAAACAACAGTTTTTGTTACACCTCTGAATAAGCAGACGCGAGTGTGAGATACGGGTCGGGGGTCATCTTATGTCTATCAAAGCACCGAGAGACTCATCGCCTTCGCGTGAATGAAGAAGTGACAATACATTCCTTCTTCTGTATCTTGCAATGGTGATATTACTCAACAGATTTTGGTGAGACCTTTGAAAACAGCGTTGCACTGAAGCTTCATTTCATAGCGTCCAGTGTACTCGTTTACCGTGCGTGATTGACGTCGGAACTGAATATCTCGTCACTTTATTCTATGTTTGCCGTTTGGAATCCTGTGTGTTTTGCCGTGTTTTTGTTATAATGCTTTTTCCGATTTATGTTGAATTAATCAATTTTTACTGTTTTGCCAATAGTTTTTGCATTTCTTGTGAGTTATGTACTGTTAAATACGACAGGTGGCGAAAAACAAAACAAACAATTCTATAAATTTAAAAAACGATGAAATAATCAAAATATATTAAACGATATGTAAGTCTAGAGGATCTTGAGAACAGTCTGAGAAAGCGTGACGCATTGCTGCGAGTGGTTAAAGGTATGAGCAGAGGTGTAACAAAAACTGTTATTTCTCAAATTGTACGTTGAAACTGGATTCTTTAATATAAATTTTGATCACGGATATTCGTACTCACACCCATTCATGTTACAAATTATGATCATATTTCTTGAGGATTCTCCTGGCCTTGTTTCTTAAAATCGAGTAAAAAATTTGCTATTTGCCTCATCCTTTTTCTTTTTTATGTCTTACATGTGATGTTTTGGATTTAGCGCAAAATAAGAAAAAAATGTCTAAAGGATAAAGTTGTAAAATATTTCTAAAGATTTGGAAATGAGTCAAAGCAAAGGTGGGGGAATCATTTTTGAAGGGGAGAGGGTTCTCTGAAATTCGCAGGGGGACGGTTACGTCATAGGATTAAGAGGGGCACCTCTGGGTGGATTTTTGTATCTTGTGTCAGTTTTGTGTCTTTTTTTATCATCTTTTGTTATAGTTTTCAAAAATTGTATTTTACCTCTATTTCACATATTTAATTACTAAATAGTTTTCAGGATTCTTATAAACTGATGTGATTGTTCAACAGATACAAATTGTTACTGTGCCTATATAGATATTTGATGCAAATACCACCTATTCTGATGTTATACGTACTTATTTCATATTTGTGCGCAAAATAAATAAAAAAAATATTATAACTTTTTCAATATTATACTTTGACATCTGAATTTGTACGTTGTATTAATAAAAATTGTAAAGCGCGGGTTTCGATAAGATACAGTAACTACTCTGCATGCAAATTCACATTAATTTGGTTCCTTCGTGTTGTCAAAATCATTGTGCGCTGACTAATTCTGAAAAGCAAATTATTAAGTTCACGGAATCTTATTCGGTTTTTCTAGAGAGATCACAACACCGCGTTGCAATTCTTTCTTTACACGACGTACTGGAGAAAGTAAGAATTATTAATAATAAATGGGTTTATTCAGTGATAAAAAATCGGAAATCCAAATTTTCAAAACAGGTTTCAATATTATGTACTTGTTTGTATCAGACAAACTACTTTATACTGACTCAGATCGCGGATGTCTACGTTTACATGTTTCAATAGTGATTATTATGACATGAAAAGTGTTGTAATGTTTCCTAAGTACTGACAATAGTTCACGTCGTATACAAGGATGGAGAAACTCTTTCGCAGAGGATTTGCATTTTTACGTTCTGTTGCATAGCAGTTAAATCGTTGGAATATTTACTACCACAGTGAAGAAAATAACCAATATAAAATGAACAAATTATACTGCATTTTGGAGAGGTAAAAAACATTATTTTATCTCATAAATTTAAATAGTATTTTCCTACTTATTTTATATATATTATGTGGTAAATTGTTGTTTTCCTTCTCCAGTGAAAATATTTATACTCACAAAAGATATTTATGAATGTGGAATTGATCCCATTTTTGTCCAATAAATTTGTGTAAGTTAAAATATACAAATAATTTTTAAATTTCTTATAAACGATATTTATGTTCACTGATGCACGTTGTAGTACATATGCAACGCCAAAGTTAAACTGTTGTGAAAGGTAGAATGTCGAATGAAGAGTATTATACAATCACGTGAATTAAATTTTTTACAATTCATTGCGGTGTACATTCTCATCCTGCCATACAAAATCAGTAACAAACTCAGCCAGTTTTTAGCACAGACTTTCCTCCTTTGTCTAGTAGGCCTCGATTTGATATTTTTGGAAGTAACTTCGGAATAACAGGTAATGTTGTTCTCGATCAAAGAACAGCAGGGGTTATCCAGTTGCGTTTTTGTTTGTAAAAAAAAACAAAAACAAAAGGAATGCTCATTCTTCTTTCTCTTTTGGAGTCTTATCCTTCAAACTTGAAACACATACAATCTTGTCATTGCCGTAATATTTTTTTTTTGTTTCAAACTCCATACTGTACTAAATAACGAGCCAGTAGTACTAAAACCTTTTCCGCATGCATACAAGAATGGTACAAATGGAACATGATATTTTATAAACAACTATCTCTAAAAAATATGGTTATTTCTCTATGTAGGCGTCTTCTCCCTATGTTACTTTTCCTGATGTTTATAGTTGGAGAATTGTACGGAACATCCACTCATCATTTCGGTAACCACACCTTGATTCCTGGTAATGGAGGCTAAAAAGCATCGGATACAGAGGATAATAAAATAAAAATCACTCGAAAGGGCACGACATTGAAAGGAAAAGAAGAGATTATTATTCCCAAACCTGCAAAATAATTTGGATCCAAATCGAGAAGAACATTGTGGAGGATCGTCATGGAAGATGAGCGTGAAATGAGGAGCGATGTGACTTTTATCGAATCTATTATGCGAGTCCTCAGGGTTGACGAACGCATCAGCAAACAGGTAAACATATTGTCAGCGCACATGTGTTGGGACCGCTTTACACGGTTCATTTTTCGTTCTGTTTCGTGCGATACACACCAGGCTAAATGCGAATTAAATGGAAATTTCAAAGAATGCTCTATATTTTAGCACGATTCGTACTAAATGACTGCAGCACTTCTAGCGATATCTCTGATAATTAATTGTGTGTTAGAGAGAGTTGCGTGGGTAACGTGGAGTGTTTCTTCTCGCACCGTTAGCTGAACTTAGGAAGTGAATCATAGTGAACCAAACATGGTATGAAACAGATCGCTCGTTTATCAGTGAAGTCTGTTTACATGTAAAAAGACATGATGTCAAGTACTACTTGGAAATGTACGAGGGTGCAAGGTTATGTCAAGCACACAACCATTTATAAAATTTTCAATCATGTTTTAAAATGAAGAACAGTATTTCATCAAATGTGGTGTATAATTTTTTTTGAATAATACACCATATTATTCAAAAAAATGTATACACCATATAAATCTTAAACACAATAACTATTTAATAAAAAGAATGTAATAGAAGATGAATATGCTAATGGCCTTTAGTATGAATACCCTAGTAAAATCTGTTACGATATATCAATTTTTCCCATATTTCAATATCCCTGCTAATTGTTATAGCTTTTTTGAATTGTTTTATTATTTGGCCGGTAAGGCTAAGTCATATTAAAACTTGTCTATACGATTTTAAATTGGTGACGTGTTAATAAATTTTTTGTATCTATTGCATGAAACCATCTTTACACGTTTTTTCTTGTGTTTTGTTTTGTGGAATACACTACAAACAGGATGCAGAAAGCTTGGGAAATTTCATGCATGTTTTTTTTTCTTCAGAAAATCTCGTACAAATTGATTAGCACACTCCTATTGCCATCTCTTTTTGTTCTCTAGCGCAGGTTGCGTGATGAGAAAAGTTGTGCTATTTTATAATGCGTAGGTTTTATTTAAAGATAGTTTTATTTAAATAATTACCCCGCAAGGTCGTAATTATGTAAGACAAATAGATAGATTGTTTTTTTTTCATAGAAATTAAGATATGCAAAATCAATCACCAGGTGACACATACTACTTTACTTTGTTTAATAATTTTTCTCTTTTAGGAATCCATTTTCGTCTCCTATTCCTCACATTCTGTTGTTGAATCGGAACCTCATAGCGAAGGGAACCCTGTGCTCGTCTCTACTACGAAAAATTCCAGAACTTTAGTTAATGCATTAGTAAAGCCACCATCCAGAGGACATATTCTTGAATTTATACTTCCTCTGTATATGAATTATGAAATTGCGTTTTATTTATTTACCTAAATTCTTAATTCTTCATACATCAACTAGTCCTAGGGAATATATGTTGCTATTTGGCCATACAACATTACAATGGAAACATCCACTAGTCATTGTTTTCCTCAAACTTTCATAGCAACTTCTGAATTGGAAGCCATTATTCTTCTCAACCTGAGAACACAAGAAATTTATTTCTATAAAGAAAATAGAAATGGATGGAAAATCATAATGCTAGATGTCTATGATTTGAAATCGTTTATGAAAATGAATTATGAAAAACGAAACAACATTATACCCCCTGTAGTCAAATACCAAGACGTTCTACTTCCAGACGGGTAGTTGGTTGCAGTAATTACAAATAAACATGGAGTAAATTTATACAATGGTCCTAATGTGAAAATGTACGAAACCTGCAAAGAGAAACGTATAATACCGGTAAGTATCATTCGTCACATTACTCCTGTTGCCTTTTCAAAGAAACGTGTGGTTTTTATTAGGGGTCACAATGATTATGCTAGGCATTCTTTAGGTGATCATTGGTGCGTGTACCAGAAAACGAGTGTCTGTATTCGATGTTTATGCAATGATCATCTCAGGAAGCTTTGTGGGTTCAACGCCACACATGTCTCAACGTATATTTCTGTCAAGCGCTCTTCTTCTGTCAGTAATCGTATGTAATGCCTACTCCGATCTTCTGTTGGGTTATCTCACTTTTCCCAAGTACCTTTCAAATGTAGACTGTTGATAAAATTCTTAATTCGGTAAAAGTGATCTATCTCCCAGAATCTGTACATAATGTACCTAGATTTTTCATATATCACTTAAGAGATAGGCATCGTTTACAAATAATTTACTATAATAATATTGAGGAAGTTGTGAACCACATTCATGATATTTGTGCCAATCAAGAATACGGAATAATGGTATTGCAAATAATTTTCGAAATTCTAAAAGAGCGATTTGTAAAATAAGAATCCATTGCATCTCTGCATATAACGCAAGAGAGTGTTCTCAGATTATGTAATACGTTTTATTCTCATCCCATGTTTTTTTGTTATTCTTATATATTCATCAATATACATGAGAGGTAATGCTAATGAACTCTGATATTTTCTTGTTTATAAATGATGCTCGAATAAAAGTTATTTTGAGAATCTGTTTCCTTGTTCATGAGTATTTTATTAAAAAGATGTACAATTATGATGGCACACACATGCTTTTGAACGTGGTAAATTAGGCTTTGTAAATTAATATCATTTGATTAGTTTGTTTGTGAAAGTCCACAAATCAAAGATAATTTTAAGGGAACACATTCAAAACTAATTCAAACTCAAAATGTCTAAAATAAAGTTGAAACATGTCATCACCAACATCGCGGTAGACTAGAATGAAGAAGACATTGTATGTACATTTGTTGATAAAAATAATTTATGAACCGTTAACATAATTTTTACTTCAATAAATACATTCTGTAACTACTGAATTAAATTTTTTTACTCCTTCCCTATGTGATGAAACATTAAGTGAAACTGATTATAAATACTGTGTACGTTTACTCCACTATAAACTCTACTGTTACCACAGTTTCTAATGATATAACTTTTCATCAGCGAATAATATTAAATAATAGTATAAAAATATTTCACAGTTATCAACATTCTCTTAATGCACTCAGTATTTTCCGTCCATTACATGCATTCTGGTGATTTATGCAAGAAACGTCAAGGAGGAGAACATTTTTGCAAATGTTTTGTATTTTCTGCACGTGGTGTCGTTCCCACGGGACAGAAAAGTTGAAATTTTAATTATGCACCCTTAGAACTAGTGAGAACATACATTATGTAATTATTTATACATGCATTGAATACAAACTTCAAATAATGAATTTTTGTTTTTTTTTACAATTTTGCATAACTTCTGCGTTATTGATTATATAAAACTTGACTTCAGCATCTCAAAAATAAAAACAAAAAACGTAAAGAATCAGAGAAAATTATGTATTTGTACCTTCACAAACCATAGAAAGGGGTCTATCTTTTTGCTCTTTTATTTATTTTTTTGCCATGTAGCGTCAACCATGCTTGTCGTATTTCATATTTCGGAATTAGCTCCACCAAAATCATTAAAAGCCACTGAGAAATCCAATTATATATTCTAATATGCGATTGATGTACCAAAAAGGAAATAACTATATGTACGAATTTTATTTGTTATTTTTAAATTTTTGACGATGTTACTTCACTTCTATGTGTTAGCAAATTAGAAATTCAAGAGTTCAAAATAAATTAGGAATGATTCAGAAACCTAACACCGAAATTGTTTTGTGGTTTAACCACCAAACGTCTGTACTATCATCTATAATGATAAAAGTGAATTATTTGTATTGTGTGTTGCTTGTAAACAGAAAAAAATCATGAGTTAAAATGATTGAAGTTACAGTGACTTAAACGAAAGATTATTCAAATTATCTTATGAGTATAATATTTTTACTAATAAAAGAGAATTCTATGAATTTTTTCTGGTATTAAAAGCGGTAGAAGTAATTGATGAAATTATTTTACAATTTTTTATGGAAATAGCTTAATATTGAAAACATAAGCAGAAATCAATTTAAATAGGCTACTAACAAGTTGATGTGAATCTTCACTCATGACATTTCACTGGAAAGCTTAATTATGGGTTCCCTGAGTTCAATTACGTTACGTGAGGCGGATAATCCACTGCGTGGCTTTTTAAATAAAGTTTCCTTTTGCCAGGTTGTTCAAATCGTAAGTACGTGTACGTCAAGATCAAAAATTGTGTGTATTATAGTTGCTCAAATGAAAATTGATTATTTAAGACGTAATTCAAGGAAGAGAAATAGCGGACTTATGTCCGTAAAAGATCATTCCAGGAGTGAACACGGCGACTCTCCCGGGGAGGGAACTACTGCATGGTCTGGCTTTATAGTGATCAACAGAAAAAACAAGACGTAAAAAGAGCGTATAAACACCGAAATATGATTCTTCTTTTTAGGAATTTGAATGGCATTCATGTCCGTTTAGATGACCTTAAGCTCATACTGTCCCTTCGTGCTCCTCAAGTAGTTTGTATTCAGGACACGCATCTCTTGCCAAAACACTCTTATTTTTCTCTCGTGGCTATATCTGTTATAGGTGGACTTAGAAGACGGCCTACGTGCACAAGGTAGCGTCACGGTTCTCAGAGGCGCTTCATTCTATGCTAAAGAAGTCTCTATAACAAGCGTCTTCCAGACTGTGCGCATGAGAGTGAGCCTAATATCTCTTATACTTACGGTACATAAAATTTATATCCCCCTGGGCACTCAACCACGATATACGGATCTTTCTCACCTTAACATGCTGGGCCAAAATGATTACTCTATGCGCATTAACCATTTATTCACGGGATCAATAAACGATCAAGCACCCGTTTACCAAAAGCGATCAAGCAATAACCACAAGCGATGTGTGGCAACGAGTAATTAAGTCTACCTTCGGTTCTCAGATACATATTAAAACCAGACACTTAAAATTGTCGCGAGCTAAGTTTTAGTAAAGGTTACTGAATAGTTTGGCTAGCAGTACTTATGATTATACTGCTAGTCGCATATGTTGCGGTAGAAAGTAATAAAATTTTACAAGAGACAATAAAATGCATTAAGATATACCAACATTGCTGTCATCCTGCAGTAGCCTTCTTCAGTGCAATATCCGAACCGAACAACCCCTAAAAGTTGCTGTAACCGGGACTTAAACACGGGAATTTGGTTCAGGGCGAAGGTGCGCTATCAATTGCACCGCCTGCTTCGGCTATCAAGTCCATACGCAATTTACACCTGGTCTTATCTAGTGAACCTGTATTATATCCCCCATCACGCAATAAGTGACCAAAGGTGTCTCCAATGCTGGTAGCACTTAGGCCCGGTTTTCGCTCACCTACGCGACGGATGCATATTCTAACTCACAACTTCCGAGTACCTACTCGTTGAGGAGTAATTGCAATGTCAACAAACACGTGAAAATTGCGACGGACAGTACAAATATCGTGAAATAAGATACGAAAATACTATTTCATTGCAAACAGTCGTTCGGTAAGGACTCTTCGCAATAGTGGAGTCAGGGGTGCCCACAAGGGACATGACAAATGCGTCATTGAAATGTTTTTGGGAAGGAGTTCGAAAAATCGAAGTTTTAAAAAATTTGGAATAATTAATAGTTAAATAACATAAATACCTTAAAATGCATACATCAAAATTAAAATCATTACAATGTATTATTAATTTTTTAAACCTTGCGGACATTTTAACATGATAAATAATTTCAATTCCTTTTCGAATTTTATGAATAAATCGGAAAAAGTCATGCTGTGCATAGGTATGGACCGCTGAATAAACTGACGAAAGCGTGGGTTACTGGTCGGTAGTCACCTTATGTCTATGAAAACAACAAGAGACTCATCCTTCGCGTGAACGAAGGGAGTGACAATACATTCCTTCTTGTCTATCTTGCAATGGTGAGATTACTCAACAGATTTTGGTGAGACCTTTGAAAACTGCGTTGCACTGAATATACATTGCGTTGCGTCCAGTGTATACGTTTACTGTGCGTAGTTAAGGTCGGAGCTGAATATCTCGTCTCTTTATCCTATTTTTGCCGTTTGGAATCCTGTGTGTTTTTTTGTTATAGTTCTTTACCCGATTTGTGTTGGATTAATCAATTTGTACTGTGTTGACAATAGTTTTTGCATTTCTCGTAAGTTATAAACTGTTAGATTCGACAAGTGGAAAGGACTTTACCAAAAAGAATTTTATAAATTAAAAAAATTATTAAATAATCAAAATATCTTGAACGATGCGTAACTGTGGTGGATCTTCAGAACTGTCTGAGAAAGCGTGACGCATTACTGCGAGTGGTTTAAGGTATGAGCAGAGGTGTAACAAAAACTGTCGTTCCTCGAATTGTACGTTGAAACTGGATTCTTTATTATAAATTTCGATCACGGATATTTGTAGTCACTTACACCTATTTTTGTTACAAATTATGCAACATTTTTCTTGAAGTATTTCCTGGACTTATTTCTTAAAATAGAGAGACAAATCTGCTAAATGCCTCATCTTTTTACTTTTTTATGTTTTACATGGATCTAACCCAAAATTAGAAAAAAAATTCAGATGGATAAAGTTGTAAGATATTTCTAAAGTTCAAGAAATGGTTTGGAAGTGAACCCAAGCAAAGGTAGGGGAATTTTTCGGGACAGTTTTCTCTCTGATATTCGGAAAGGGGGAAGATGCGTCATAGGATTAAGAGGGGGCATCTCTGGGTGGATTGTAGTATCTTGCGTCAGTTTTCTTTCTTTTATTTTATTATCTTTTGTTTCAGTTTTCAAAAACTGTATTTTCCCTCTGTTTCCATTTTTGAATAGTTTTCAGGATTCTTATAAACTGATGTGATTGTGCACCAGACACAAAGTATGTTACTGTGCCTATATAAATATTTGATGCAAAATACTACCTATTATGATGTAATACGTACTTATTACACATAAGTGGGCAATATAAATTAAATAATTCTTAGAACTTTTTCAAAACTATACTTCGACATCTGAAAATGTATTGATATTTTAAAAAATTCTAGAGCAGGTGTTTCGATAAGAGGCAGTAACTACTCTGCATGCAAGTCCGCATTGATTTGGTTCCTCCGTTTTGTCAAAATCGTTGTGCTCGGAGTAATTTCTAAAAGCAACTAATTAAGTACACGGAAACATATTCGGTTTTCTAGAGAGCTCAAAACATCGTGCATGTAATACTTTCATTACACCACGTACACGAGAAAGTAAAATTAATAATAATAAATGGCTTTATTCAGTGTTACATGTACGGAAATCCAAATATTCCAAAAAAATTCAGAATTATGTACTTGTCTGTCCCGGACAAACAACTTTATACTGACGCGGACCGTGGAAGTCTACGTTCACATGTTTCAATATTGATTATTATGACATGAAAAGTGTTGAAATGTTTCGTAAGTACTGACAGTAGTTTACGTCGTATACAAGGATGGAGAAACTCTTCACACAGCACTAGCAGTTTTACTTTTTCTTGCGTAGCAGGTATATCGTTGGAATATTTTCTATCACAGTGAATTATAAATCCAACATACAATGAACAAATTACACAGCATTTTGGAGAGGTAAAATACATTATTTTATCTCATAAGTTGTATTAGTATTTTCCTACTAATTTTTTCTATATTATGTGGTAAATATTTGTGTTCCTTCTTTAGTGAAGAAAATTATACTGACTTATGAAATTTATGAATGTGGAATTAATTCAATTTTTATCCAATAAATTTGTGTAAGTTAAAAAATGTAAAGAATTTTTTTGATCTCTTATCAACATTATTTAAGTCCACTGATGCACGTTGTAGTACATATGCAACGCCTGAGTTATACTGTTGTGAAATATAGAACGTCGAATGAAGTGTATTATAAATTTACGTGATCTGAATGTTTTACAATAGATTGCGGTGTACATCCTCATGCTGCCATACGAAATCGGTAGCATACTCGGCCAGTTTTTTGCACAGACTTTGTCTAGTAGGCCTCGATTTGACATTTTTCCAAGTATCTTTTGAATATCAGGTAATATTGTTCTGGATCATAGAAAAGCAGGGGTTTTTTAGTTGCGTTTTTAATTGAAAAAACCCAACAGAAATTCTCATTTTTTTAGAGTCTTATCCTTTAAACTTAAAACACATACAATCTAGCCATTGCAGTAATACATTTTCTTTCGTTTTACACTATATACTGTTATAACGAGACAGTACTACTAAAACATGTTTTCCATGCATACATGTGTGGTACAAATGGAGCATAATATTTTATAAACAAGTATATCTAAAAATATATGGTTATTTCTCTATACAGGCGCCTTCTGCCCATTTTACTCTTGCTGATGTGTACGGTAGGAGAATCGTACGGAACATCCACTTATCATTTAGAAAACCGCACCTTGATTCCTGGTAATGGAGGCAAAAGAGCATCGGATAAAGTGGATAATAAAATAAAAATCATTCGAAAGGGCACGACATTGAAAGGAAAAGAAGAGATTATTATTCCCAATCCTGCAAAAGACTTCGGATCCAAATCGAGAAAAACATTGTGGAGGATCGTCATGGAAGATGAGCGTAAAATGAGGAGCGATGTGACTTTTATCGAATCTATTATGCGAGTCCTCAGGGTTGACGACCGCATCAGCAAACAGGTACACATATTGTCAGCGCACATGTGTTGGGACCGCTTTACACGGTCCATTTTAAGTTCTGTTTCGTGCGATACACACCAGGCTAAATGCGAATTAAATTGAAATTTCAAAGAATGCTCTATATTTTAGCACGATTCTTACTAAATTACTACCGCACTCCTAGCGGTGTCTCTGCCTATTAATTGTGTGTTAGAGTGAGTTGCTTGGGTAAAATGGAGTTTCTTCTCGCACCGTGTTTCCTGGTTAGCTGAACTTAGGAAATGAATCATAGTGAACCAAACATAGTATGAAATAGATCGCTTCTTTATTAGTGAAGTCTGTTTGCATGTTCAAAGACATGACGTCAAGTACTGCTTGGAAATGGGCCGAGCGCGCATGGTACTAAGTCAAGCACACGACCACTTATAAAATTTTCAATAATGTTTAAAATAAAAAAGAACGGTAGTTCATCAAATTTGGTGTATAAAAATTGTGAANTATATATATATATATATATATATATATATATATATATATATATATATATATATATATATATATATACTAATGGCCTTTAGTATCACTTCCCTTGTAAAATAGGTTACGACATGTCAATGTTTCCCAGATTTAAATATCCCTGCTAATTGTTATAGCCTTTTGAATTATTTTATCATTTGGCCGGTAATGCTAGGACATATTAGTACTTCTCTATACGATATTAAATTGATGACGTGTAAAATATTTTTTGTATCTATAGCACGAAGCCCTCTTTACATGTTCTTTTTTATGTACTGTTTCGTCGTATACACACCAGACAGGATGTAAAATGCATGGAAATTTTCATGCATGTTCTTTTTTTCATCAGAAAGCTCGTACAAATCGGTTAGCACACTCCAATTGCCATCTCTTTTTGTTCTCTAGCGTAGGTTGCATGATAAAAATAGTTGTGATTTTTTATGATACGGAGTTTTCTTTTGTTAAAAGTTCGTAAATCAATCTTAGATAACAAAAATATGTATTAATCCAACGTATTGTTTAAATATGTAGTGTTTCAGAGAAATGAAAGCTCAGTTTAGGTTAGTTGATTGTTGCGCTCCCCATGCCGTTGAGAGGCAATTCAACTTAGCTACATTTATTTCTCGTCCCATATTACGTAAAATGCTCATTTCGGAATGTCTATATTCTGTACTCGCAGATGTCGTAAAGCGTTGTCATCCTTTTTACACCCATATCTTGTAAAGCAACAGAACGCAAATTGAATCTAAAATGGACCGTGCATTTTTAAAAGGGGTTTTAGTGCTCGTCAACGGCAAGATCATTAGCGCCCTTACAGGACCGTGTAGAAAAGGCTTTAGAAATACATAGTAATATATTTACAAACGTTATAATTTTTTATATAAATGGGAATTTGTATGAATTCAAGATAGTTTTATTTTAAATATTAACCCCGCAAGGTCCTTATTATACAAGATAAATTGATAAGTAATAGTTTATTTTTTCATAAAAACCGAGATATGCAAAATCAATCACCAGGTGAAAATTACTACCTTATATTGTTAATTAGTTTTTCTGTTTCAGGAATCCATTTTTTTCTTCACCTATTGCTTACAATCTGCCATTGAATCGGAACCTCATCGCGAAGGAATTCCTGTACTCGTCTCTGCACTAAAAATTGACAAAACTCTATTAAATGCATTAGTAAAAGCGCCATCCAGAGGACATATTCTTGTATTTATACTTCCTCTAAAAATGAAATATGAAGAAGCTTTTTCTCTCTCTAAACTCTTAATTCTTCATAGATCTGCTAGTCCTAGGGGAATATATGTTGCTATTTGGCAGTACAACTTTAATATGGAAACTTCCGCTATTCATTGTTTTCTTCAAACTTTCATAGTAACATCTGGAACGGATGCTATTATTTTTCTCAACCTGAGAAAACAAGAAATTTATTTCTATAAAGAAAAGAAAAATGGATGGAAAATCATAATGCTAGATCTCGATGATTTGAAATCGTTTGTGCAAATGAATTATGAAAGACGCAACAACATTAAACCCCCTGTAGTTAAATACCAAGACGTTCTTCCTCCAGACGGATGGTTGTTTGCAGACACTACAAATAAACATGGAGTAGATTCTTACAACGGTCCTGATGTAAAAATGTTCGAAATCTGTAAAGAGAAAGGTATAATTCCGTTAATTAAAGAACAGACATCTTACCAAAGCAATTCTACGCCACATATGCAACGTTTATCAACAAAATATCGGCAATCAGTTGCAACAGTTAACTTTGGAGGTGTAGAAAATTATAGATTCTATCAACATACCACGTGTTTTTACGAAATTAAAATGTTCCTTATCGTACGTAGAGCCCCAAAAGTATCATTCGTCACATTACTCCTGTTGCCTTTTCAAAGAAACGTGTGGTTTTCAGTAGGGGTCACAATGATTATTCTAGGAATTGTGTGGGTGATCATTGGAGCGGTTACCAGAAAGCGAGTGTCTGTATTCGATGTTTATGCAATGATCATCACAGGAAGCTTGGTGTCTTCCACGCCACACACGTCTCAACGTATATTTCTGTCAAGCGCTCTTCTTCTGTCAATAATCGTATGTAATGCTTACTCCGGTCTTTTGTTGGGTTATCTCACTGTTCCCAAGTACCATTCAAATGTAGACTCTGTTGATGAAGCTCTTAATTCGTTAAAAGTAATCTATCTCCATGAATCTCATAGGAATGTGTCTAGTTTGTACATATTTCACTTTAGTCATATACATCGTTTACAAATAATTTACTTTAATCGTGATGAAGCTGTGAACCACATTCATAATATTTGTGCCAATGAAGAATACGGAATACTGGTACAGGAAATATATTTCAAATTTCTAAAAGAGCGATTGGTAAAACGAGAATGCATTCGCTCTCTGCATATAACGAGGGAGAGAATTTTCACATCATGTAAGAGATTTTATTCACTAGACAATCACATTGTACATGAATCCCTGAACAGAATCACCTATCAAGTATTCGAAAGTGGTATATATGAGTATTGGTTACGTAATTCCAATATATTAAGAGGACATTCTGTTGATACAGATGATGAAGAGCCGGTTGTGCTTTGTTTGCGCGAGTTCTTTGGAGCGTTTTTTCTTTTGGGTATTGGGTTAATTCTTGCTTTAATGGTCTTTTTGTATGAGCTCGTTCAACACTTTCTTTCTGGTCTTCTTTATGTATGGCTTCTCTTCCGCGAGGGGAATACTTTCAAACCAATTTTTTGACTTAATTGTGTTTCGTTTTATATTCTTCTTCCTACTAAATGTGTTTCTTTTACTTGCAATGCATTTTTACGAATCGTTCCTTTTATTCGACTGATAAATTATGTGGAGTCATTTTTGTAAGAATGATATTAAAGTTGTAGTTGTCTGATCAATTTCACTCTCATGTCACGGAATTCGTAACAATATTTTCATTTAATGTTTTGTGAGTTCGAAGGATTCTATGATTGTGTTTCTGATAAAGTCTCGTATTGTTTCATTACGGCTCATATTTGTTGATGTCCTAAATTGTACTTTGTGAGTTTGTTGCACTGTATGTACTTGATTCGATTGAGTTGATTTCATGTAAAAGTAATTATTAAGTTTTCTATACATTTTATTCTTATCCCATGTTTTTATGTTAGTCATATATATTCACCAATATACACGAGAGGTAATGCTAATAAACTCTGATATTTTCTTGTGAGTGTTTTATTAAAAAGACATAGAATTGTGATGGCACACACATGCTTTTGAACGTGGTTAAATTAAACTTTGTAAATTAATATAATTTGACTAGTTTGGTTGTGAAAACCCACAAATCACAGATAGTTTTAAAGAAACACATTCGAAACTAATTCAAACTCAAAGTGTCTACAAAACAATTGTTGTAACAAGTCATCACCAACATTGCGACAGTCCAGAATTTGGAAGACATTGTACGTACATTTGTTGATAAGGTGAATTTGTAAACTGTTAACATAATATTTTCTTTAATAAATACATTCTGTAACTAGTAAATTAATTTTTTTATTTCCTTCCCTATATGATGAAACACTACGTAAATCTGATTATAAATACTAAGTACGTTACCTCCCCTATAAACTTACCACACTTTTCAATGATTTGATAAGTTTTTATCAATGATCGTTATTAAATAACAGTATAACAATATTTTTACAGTTATCAACATTTATTTAATGCATTTAGAATTTTCCGTCCACTTCATGCGTTCTGGTGATTTATGACAGAAACGTCGAAGAGGGGAAAATTTTCGCAAATGTTTTGTATTTTCTACACGTGGTGTCGCTCCCACGGGACAGAAAAGTTGAAATTTGAATTATGCACCCCTAGAACTTGTGAGAAATTGCATTGTGTAATTATTTATACATGCATTCAATACTAACTTCAAATAATGAATTTTTGTTTTTTCACATTTTCGCATGACCTGTGCGTTATTGATCACATTGCTTTAGCACCTCAGAAAAACCTAAAGAATTAGTGAGTAAATTATGTATTTGTGTCTCCACAAACCAAAGAAAGGGGTGTAATTTTTTGCTATTTTATTTATTTTCTCACCATGTTGCGTCAGCCTTGCGTGTTGTAATTCCTAATTCGGATTTAACTCCACCAAAATCATTAAAAACCTTTGAGAAACCCAATTATATATTCTAATACGTGATTTTATATGTCAAAAAACAAATAACTAAATGTACGATTTTTTTGTAATTTTTTGATTCTTCAATTTTTCACGATGTAAGTTCACCTCTACGTGTTAGCTAATTAGAAATCCGAATTCAGGAGTTCAAAATAAATTAAAAACGATTGAGGTACGTAACACCGGAATTGTTTCGTTGATAATCCTCCAAACGTCTGGATTATAATCTATAATGATAAAAGTGAATTATTTGTATTGTGTGTTGCTTGTAAACGGAAAAAAAATTTTTAAATGATTTTGAATTTCTATGGACTCTTTTAAAGGGTTTTTTCGACGAAAATGCGATGTATGGTTAATATCGTTAAGTGAATACTTATAGAAGATAAATGGCTGAAGAATCAGTAACTTAAACAAAAGATTATTCAAATAATCTTATGAGTATAATATTTTTGAGAGGCAATTCAAGAAAAAAAGAATGTCATTCATTGTCAAACCGACTAAAACACGCAGACTTGAATGACTATTTATTGGTTCGAATTTTTCAACAGACATTTTACCTCCTCCAGCAAAAGTGTAATTGGCTGAGAACAGTAGTGCACTGCTATGACTGTTCTGTCACACCAAAGTGAGTTCTAATCACAGTGACACTTGTGAACTCATTTTTGAAAATGGTTTATACCACAATTCAGCTCGTAATATCTGTTTGGGAACTATAATGAACGAAACCTTATTCATTCTCTCACATTGATTAGGATCATCTTAAAACATACGCTGAGCAACTGTCAATTCAGCAACGTAGCATTACGACACACATGGCAACGTGGCAGGGACTTAGTTCATCTGGCGACACCAGGACAATTTCCTATAAAATAATTTCTATACATGTTCGCTTTAAGTTTCGATATTTTAGTTTCTTCATGTGTAAATGAAAGTGTTCAATGATATATTTTACGAGGAATTTAGAAAAATTCTTTAAAATTTCTAGAAACATGTGCAAAAATATTTTATATTGAATTTAAAAGCAAATAATTTATATTTAAAGATAACAATAATACTAAAAGAAACTCACGTGTTCGTAATTATAGCCCAAGTATTAAAACATTATTTTAATAAAAATATTGAGTAGGAAACGGGTCTAATATATATCCAAACCATATTTTCAATAAATATTTATTCATAAAGCATCTAGTTTTACAACATTATACATTTGGAGAACAATGTTTACTAAAGAAGGTATATGCTTTATTAATTTAAACTAACAGTTTTCGTAGCAATAAAATAGCAATCGCTTCGTCCAATTTTACTAAGCTGANCCAATTTTACTAAGCTCCATAAACTCAAATTCCCCCTCTACAGAGTAACACGAGGCCGTCTGATCAGATAAGGTATTTTAAACCTTTCTTCTTATAGTCGTAGATGAAAGAAATAATTTAAACCTGGAATACCTCGAAAGAGAGAATTTGCGCAGGTGATTTAAACTTTCGCTTTACTTGAACGCAAAGGCTACTTCATTTAAAGGTTAAAGTATACTTTTGAAAAATATTCAAAAACTGTTGCAACTATTTTATTTTTCTTAAATATACTGTATTCATTGTGTAATTAGTATATGTTTAATCCGCATTATCGGTAAAGTTTGGTATAGATGCAGTGAAATAATTTCCACTCGCATCGCGTACTTTTTCGTTTAGCAATGGTATGAATCCAAAGAGTGTGTTTGTAGATATGTCATTTTAATGTTATTTTTAAAGGAGAATAGAAGATAGTGTCCATCTCATGTTTCTCATTGTATTTGGAATCTTCCACCCACACGAACACCCTTAGTCGCGAATTCACATCCAATGACGGTGTATCATTTTGCGGCGTTTGTAGGTGTACACTATTTCATATGCTGAACTTTCTTGTTACATTTTGTTTTTTATTTTTCCAATATTTTGATGGTAATAAGTGATACCATTTTGTTTATTTTTAACTATTGTTTTGAGTTCAGTGCTATATGAGTTGGAAATGTAGAAATAGTATTTTAAATATTACATTTTACACTTTCAGAATTCTTTGTCAAGAAAGATAAGTAGAGTAACGAAATAGCATGAAAAATACAAAACACTCAGACGCAAGGATATTGAAAAAGTATTATCTTTAAAAGAGTATCACATATTTAAACAAAATTATTAGTAGACGCAATTAACGTTTTTTAATAGAACTATGAAATTTAAAGGAAGAGAAAGATAGAAGTAGGAACAAAGAAAGAAGACAAGAATCTGTGGTTGTATTTCACAATTTCATTTGAATAAATTAATGAAAGAGATTTCAGTTTTAGTGATATTTGTTGTAATCTAAAACACGTTTTTTGTAATATTAATCTCGGATCACGATTTTATATGCTGCACGATTACAACAAGTGCTATATTGTAGATCATTATATTATTAGAACATGTAATTTATTTGTTCCTTAAGTAGTTTTATATTATTTATCACACGAGATATAAACTTTTGGTTTATTAGTTCATAATTAAGGCAAAAGTTTTCTAAAATTTAACAGATCCAAACCTGGTCAGAGCGTGGGACTTAGAAAAATAAATGGGCCCTTTTTTGTTATCAGTAGTGTACCAGTATTTCTTTGAATGTAAATGAAAATTTTTGTATCCTTTTCGAACAATAAATATAAATATTTGTTTATTTCTGTTTTCTCTGTGTAGTAATAAAAAAATTAATGTCCAGTAATGTTTGTTTCTTTGTAAATTCATAAAAGTATGTTCATATTTATTAAATCCTGGGCAACGCCCGGTAGTTCTCCTAGTAGTTTATAAAATTCCTTTTAAAAGATGTAGTCCATTGTTTAAGGCATTTCCTTGATTTGAAAATTGTGACAACAGATACGGTTTGTTTTGTTTAATTTATTTTGTTTTATTGACACAATGCATAAAAATTCACTCAGACCGCCAATGTTTCAAACACTCAAAAAGCATATTATCTTAAATCCATGGCACTCAATGTCTTTCATTTAGTCTTACGTAACTGTTAAAAGTGTGTCTGAGAGAATATTCCGTGTTTCCCACCGAGTGACAATATTTCGAGTCGGTCAGAGGGATATAGAACTCGAATTATTACGAAGATGTAATTTTTTTGAAGCGATATCTTCGAGGGATAAATTACTGAGGGATTCCCCCGGCGGTGATGAAACACCTAAACCAACTACTACGGTCCTTTTGATGCTATTACCTTTTTCTTATGAATTATAATTCGAAAGTTGAAAGAGGCACACTTCAGATTATTTTTCCTTTTTTAAAAGAGTTATTAGAAAGTTATTTTTTTACACAGTATTCAGAATGTCCACAATAAAATAATAACAGTATACAGTTGTGTTAAAAGTAGGAACACCTAGTACTGCTACACAATATTGTAAGTAACGAATTTATTACTTCCGAAGATATTTACAAACAGCATTACTGCAGATTAACACTTCTAATATGGACAAATACGGCCCTACTGAAAGCAAAGATTCATTCAGAACCCTCACAAAATCAATAAATTGGATTGTATTAAGAGTACGATGTTTTTCAGAATATGTAGGGATTGCAGCGAACAAAGAATATATTTTGAGTTGCTAAATAGGCAGTGCTATTTCTATTACGTAGACACGCCATCATACAATTTTTTTTAAATTTAATTAAATTTTAATTATAGAAAGCAAAGTATTCCCTTCAGCCAATCTAAACACCTTCTAATTAATATTCTAATTAATTTCTAAATCATTGTGTAAATTTGTTGATTCAAAATTCTAGAAACCGTAGTATCGCGGTTTTTTAATTTTTCACTTTGAAATGGTTGAGAAAAGATAAATGTTTTAAGATTTTTAACATTCTTGCACATAGGAAGGTGCTATATAGCATGCATATCTATATATGATTACAAACGCCTTCTGATGTGTGGTTTATAACTCATGAACATATTTTTATACTATATTGTTTCAATACCATGAAAATTGTTATCTTTATTGAAAATTAAGAACGATTATAACTAGATAGCCGATCGAAAAGACCCTCGCGTTCTCCTCTCCAGATTTTTTGAAAGTTTTGCAAATCCACACACCATGTCCTGCCAATACATAAAGCAAATGATGAATAGAAATTTATCAGAAAAATATATTAATGATCTATTTTAAAATTACGATTGGAAGAGAACCTCTTACATTATTGATGCATTTTTGCGAAATAACTCGATCCCGATCTTAACAGAAATATGTTTTATGTACAAAAATGAATATTATATCTTACATTGAGCTGCCTAATTAGTAATGACATCTTGAATTGGTGGAGCAAGTCTGCGACTTTCAAAAACGAAATATTTAAATATAAGTTAAAATTGTGTGCGAAGTGTTTCGAAGTGTTTCAAGTGTGCAATGTAGATAGGAATACTTCGATTGCGGCAAAAGAAGTCATATCACAGAAGTGTGTTTGGGAAACAATACAAGAGAAAAAGACTAATTATTTGTTGTTGAATGAAAATGAGAGACGGGATTCGAAATTCGAAATCCGGACGTTAAGCTTAGCGCGCTCATGCGCTTACCAACTGCGCCATCCCGTCTTCCATCCTCATTCAACTTGCGGGACCCAAAATTAATCTGCTACCTTGCTGTGAGGTTCACCGCAATTTAAGAGATTTCTATGTAAGAGGAGAAGAGCCTGGTAATAGTGATAAGCGAGGAAACGCGTCAGAAGGACGAGGACAACCGATGCGATTACTGGACGACAGGAAGGATAAGTAGGACACAACTACCGTTGAAGAAGTACAGGCGTTAGAACAATCAGGAAAAATGATATTCCACTGTGAAGTTGGAATTTAAGAACACGGTAATTGAACTTTTAGTAGATACTGGTGCAACAGTGTCTCTTATTAATATGGCAACATACAGGGAGATTGTGTCACAACACATACCATATATAAAATACAGAATAAATTGCATGAATAAACAAAACAGGATAGTCCATTTCGGGGGTGCGTGTTTGTGAAGGAAACGAATTAGTCAGTAACAATGAAGATTAAATTAATTGTCGTAAACTTGTAAGAGGTCAATAATATTTAAAAAAAAACAATTTAATCTATTTCAGTCCAAAATTTAAGATGCAAATGCAAGACACGTTATAATGATATAGAAAGAAATACCATTCAAGAAATCGACAAGCTGTCCAAAGAAAACGAAGGGTAGTTTAGAGACGGTTTAGGTAAATGCCAGGATTTTGATGCGCGAATGAAACTAAAACGAGATGCATTCCCCAGACACTGTAAAGCAAGAAACGTACCGTTTGCAATTCAAGAAAAAGTAGAAGAAGAAAGATATCGCCTTATAAAACAAGTGTTAAAATCAATCAATAGTGGCCAATGGGCGACATTTCTACTAGAGATACCCACACCAGATGGATCGGTCACGTTATGTGCGGATTTTAACGTAACCTTAAACCAGCATATTGAAGTTGACCGATACCCTATTCCAAGACCAGAAGAGATGATGGCACATTTACAGCAAGGTAAATATTTCTCAAAAATTGACTTTTCCATAATTCACGTTCATTTATGATGGCTTTCCCTTGGATGATGAATTAAAAAGGATTATTGTTGATAACTCGCAGCTAGGACTATTGCAGTACGAGCGATTACCTTTTTGGATAGCGTCGGCTCCCGCTATCTTTCAGAGATATTTGGAAAATTAGCGAAGCATATGCCAGCATGTGTAAATTACTTAGATGATCTCGTAGTGGAAGGCAAGACACCAAAGGAACACACAAAAAGAGCACAGAAAAGAGCACGTGTGAGGCATCAAAATCAATTAACATAAAGAATAAATTTTATTGAGGACATCGATAGGGCATTCCCTGATATTGATATTGTTTTTTCTTAGTCAGTTTCAGAAAATAATGCGACCGATGATAAACAGATTTCGAGGCAGAAAATGAGGAGCAACACGCCCAGCAAAATTCACCTGAGTATGCAGAAATGGAAGCAGAGAACCAGATGGTGTCACATGAATCCAGCACCAACATCGCAAGCTCACAAGCAAATGTATTTAAGCCACGAGTGACAAAATGCTGGAGACGCCCCTAATTGGGAGAGAGGTGTGGTAAACACCCATAGACAGCGTTCTTACGTGACGTCACGCCGGTGCCGACAGCGCTACCTACGCCGACGAAATACGGCGACCGCGGTACGCGTGACAAAGTGACATGTGCCACGGACCTAGATAGAAGCAGCACGGACAATGAGACAAGTGTCGCATAGCTTAGTATCTTACAATTTATATATTTCTATGCGAGTATTGTCCTTGTGTTCTTTGTAATAAATTAGTGATTATCACCTGCCGTATTCTCGTTCCAGTCCTTCCGCGGAT
This sequence comes from Laupala kohalensis, assembly GCA_002313205.1. Classification (NCBI taxonomy): domain Eukaryota; kingdom Metazoa; phylum Arthropoda; class Insecta; order Orthoptera; family Trigonidiidae; genus Laupala; species Laupala kohalensis. The sequence continues at coordinate 25,920 of NNCF01132386.1, read as the reverse complement.
GTAACAAATGTGTTTAGTCCTGCTAAGATCGTATAATACATTTTACTTTTTTGGATTATAGAAGAAAATCAGTAAAAATTTAATTATTTAGTATTTTAAATAGAACCATGCGAGCATGAGGGGGAAAGGGGCTAATTATGGAACACTTCCTTTTTCTATTGCAGTTTTAGATTCTATTGGAAATGGTTCATAACTTACGACTGAAACATTATTCCGGTTATATTATACATGGCGCTTAACCGTTAAAATAAAATTTTCTCGAAATCTCATGAAATACACGTCACAATTATTTCAACATAGAATTTGTCATAAAAGTGTTTTGTTTCAGATTCCTTAGTTATCTGACTACCCCTCCTTAAAAAAGAGCTCTAATATTACTGTTTTAACACGAGTGTATGCTTCCGTTGAAAACATTTAACTATTATTTCAAAATTGTGTCTACAATGCTTAATCTTAAACAGATTTTGACGTCTTCAATTAAATAAACCACATAGTACATGAGGCATGTCATTTTAAATCAGGTCGTAATCTTTACATATTGGAATCCTGACATGATAACGAATTGAGATTTGACCTACTGCAAGTATCATGGCACGTAAAAACATCCAAGACATAAAGATATATCGGTGTAAAATATTTTGATTAAAAAAATATTTTGACTTTGGTCACCCTTACGGCCTTCTCTACAACTATGTTATTAAGAGGCTCTCATTATTTATAACTTAATTGTTGTATTTGTTTCCTTTTCCGTGTCACTTTGCCATTGGAATTTCCCAACGTTCCCGTCCTTGCAACGACGAGGTAAAGGCACATCTACAAACCATCGAACTCCTCTTTCAATTTGTCTCGTATTTGGCAGACCTTCAATTAAAATTCCTGGAAGGCTGTAAATGTAGGTTGTGCATCTATTCGTAACGTCTTGTCTACTATCGCGTATACCCCGGTCGCTTTAATGGATTTAATGTACTCCGCTCGCTCTGCACCATCCCAGGGGCAATCCCAAACCTCATGTTCGTTTGTTCCTCTTCTTCTCCACAGATGGATGCCTCCGCATCTTGTAACTCTCTCTCTCTCTCTCTACTTAACATTCCAATGTCCGGTTAGTTTTTTTTTACGAGGAATTCATTCAATTTAAACCACTTTCAATTTATGTATACCAATGATACGTCTGTTATATAATTGTGAGTTACCTACCCTGACTTTGTCCAACTTATCTGCCACGCATCCATGAACACTTTCGCTACTGCCTTTTTCCACCCTTAAGATCATCGCACTATCTCGTATCCGTTGTAACACTATTTAGGAACCTCCAAACGCCAAAAGGCATGGTCGTTGAATTGAATTTCATTTTCTTTCAACATACACATACGGTTTTGCATAACCCCATGCAATAAAGTCAGATGTCATAATGAGACGCTCGACTCCTTTAGACAAGTGGAAAAAAACACTTTATATATTTTTATATTTAGTTAATTCAACTCTCAAGATGCACAAATAGAGACGCTTGGTTCATGTAATGTTTTAATATATTCGATGTGATCCGTAAAAGGCAGTTTTTCATCAAAAACTAAACTGAGAAATTTATGCATACACTGTGTACCCTTCTTATTTAAGTCACATCTGTATGTTGGATATTCCATGTATCCATACATATGACCGCTAATCTGATTTCCAAAAATTATTTTGTTTTCTAATTCTGGAGCTGCAACGTTTCTTCTTCGGTAGTTTTTACTATATGACCAATACTACGTTCTATTGAAATTTAGGAGTTCTTCGTCCAACAAATGTTTTGTTATCCATGTTTTTATTTACGCCAATTGCTATGAGTCATACACACGTGTCATCCTAAATAATGCTGCCAATTTTTACGGGATTAGATAGGCACTCGAAAATAGTTTTCCTTTCCTGTTGTAAATAATATTTTTTTCCCGTAAAATGAGAAATCCCTGTTACCGTGTCACAAATTTCTCGTAACAATTGGCGCCATTGATTACGTATTATTTAATTGCCTGTATTTCACCCCCATGGGTCAGTCAAATTTTTCTCTATTTAATCTAGCACACTGTGTAGACAAACTATAACACTTCACATACACTCTCAGGCGCTCTATTAAGGAGCACTTGTTGAGCAGTATGTAGTCCAAAGATATGATTGCATGATTCAAACAAATATCTAATATATTGTAGTTTAATGATTTTGTTCTTCGAAACTTATTTAATTTTATCGTGGAAATAAATGGGGTCGCCTTGAATAAATTCGACAACGACCGCTTTCTGAGAGCGATTGCTAGCGATATGTCTCCGCTACAAAATAAAACAAGTGTACTATGATAAGTGGGGTGTGAGAAAATATTTCCACGAATCATAGGAGTTATCACAAACCTTGTCAACTAGAACACGCGTCGATTGACTTTTTCTGGCAACCCTACCAACGCTCTGCTTTTCTTGCCTCGGTGAAGTGTTCCCGAGACTGGTCGCCTAGAGTAAAACGTCCTTAGGGATTAGAAAAGTTCGCTTTGAATAGTTACATAGTTCAGTTCGTGTTATCGACGACATCAGAAAAATATGTTTTTTTCTTACAAATGTTCCCAGACGATCCGTAGCCAGCTTTAGAGAACCATGCTCAATATGCTGCACGTCACGAAGTATCGTACATATACACAACCAGTAAATAGATCATGTAGAGGCATTGAGATCTAGTCAATATGCGCTAGACTTAATGCAAGGGACAACTGCCAAGATACGAAGATTTACGAGGCATCTAGCAAACAGTAATTCCATTATTGTACTAGACTACGGTTTACATCAAATGGGAAAGTCATAGTCTAACCTACCAAAAACAAACTTGGAGGGGACAGCATGGAAGTTCTTTTTATTACATGCCGAATGTGTAGCGACACGAAGATATATTCAAGTGTTACACAGAGTTGCCTCCCAACCTGTATGAAATTATTGCGATGCGCCAATCGTGAAGACACGCTATTGACTATGAAATTTTCATTAAGCTTGCAGCAATTTCGAAGGAATTTTTACTTGTATTTGTAACTTCCTTACATTTTCGACTTGCTTCTCACATCGCTCGGAATGTTTGTTATTTTAAACAATATTAGTTCGATTATAGAGTATTTCAATTCTAATTTGATGCTTAATTTGACTGAGCTTTTGGTATTGTATAGACCACTATGTATTTTAAATTGCTTCATTGGATATTTGAATTGGAGTATAGAAAAAATATTTTTGTATCCAAAAGTTTTTGTTCGTCGCAAAAGCCTGCATGTGACAAGAATCTACCACAAATTAGACATGTTTTTGAATTCTCCATCTCTAATATATTTACATTATCGATCCTAAGATTTTGTTTTGCTAAAAAACGTAAATACAGCTCTTTCAATCACATTACGTGTAGACGAAAGTTGGCGTGCACCATCCCACACCAACCTCACGAAGCATCAGCTGATTACAGAAACGCTGCCCCGAGATTTCAGTTTCCCTATGAGTTTGAGATTTATTTCGTTGAAATTGGCGTTATGGTTATTACTTCAATGTGCGGATATATTGAATTTTCTATATTTTTACATGAATCCTTATATATGACGTAATCTGATATTATATACAGTTTTTTCTCTTTGACATCGCGTTATGCGCTATATTTGGGTGAGCCATATTTTGAGGTGGTAACAAGTTATAACAGGGGTCACACTTTCTCTATCCCCCTTTTCCTCACATCTTTGTACTCCATTTTCTTGACACTTTTCATTCATTCTGTATGGATCAAACGATGATTATCATTATTATGTAAAAGTTAATTATTGGTTGTTTAAATGCGAGAAGTGAGACTTCATGAATCGGGTGTGCATGCGGAAGAGAGATCGGTAAAGTGAGACAACTCAGGTTATGGACGTCGAATCGTTGAACAACATAGCTATGTTTATTTTTGGGAGCTGACTCGCGCGAGAAGGAGAACATTGCGANATTGGAGGACATTGATTTGGATATATTGAGTTCGTTATTTTACCAACTTCTGAGAAGTGAGAATTAAACAAACTTGCGATGTCCTGAGGATTTGACACGATCTTGCCATCGTTTAGTAAAGAAACATTTTCTTCGCGATTTTCAGAAGTTGACGTGTAATTGTTAACAATATTCCACATGGCTTTCATCCGGTTGTTCGATTTTAGTATATGCCTTTCGTTTTCCATAACTTTAGCTGCATAGACTACTTTATAGACTACTGCATACAATATAAAATCAGACAAGTGAACAACGTAATTATTTCGAGACCTAGAACAGTAGCCATAATAAAAAACAGTTGAAAGTCGTAATTGACCGTCCACCGACAGTGGCGCTGCTACGCCGTAATTCAGAACTAGCGTTGACACTAATTTTCGCCACCGGTCACTGGAGCGCCCTGGCCGCGTACGTTTGAACTATGTTTAGCTATTACAAGCGTAGGCCCTTCGTATAGGCCATCTTCCTTCGTTCAGGGAAGGAAAGCTACTGAAGAATATTAATATATCTTCAAGGCGGAAGCTTCATTTTTGACGAACTGCGCATGCGCGTCCTGCACCTGTACGCAAAAGGTGTCCGTTCAGTCCAGGTGTACTTTCATCAGTTAACTGCAAGATCATTTTCGAAACA
>NNCF01132386.1:0-15953 GCA_002313205.1 Laupala kohalensis | reverse complement strand
TATACAAAACAACAAGGAATTATGAAATATTAACACCTTGCAGAGAATGTTCTAAGGTGTTAACATGCAAGAGTAAGATTAATCAATTCTCTATTATCAATAGTCCAACCTGAGATGGCATATGAAGAATTCACAATGAAGAAATTTCACTTGTTAGTTTCACAGAATAAAATTCAATAAATTCAAATATATACTCATCTGAAGAACAGAATCTTCCGAAATCTAGGTTCGTCCCGGGTTTCGGCACCATTTGTTCACAAATAACACACAGAAAATAAGCTTCAAGACTCCGATTCTCCTCACAGCTCTCGCTGCTGGTATCTGAAGCAACATTTCACAAGAATAAACGAATGCAATATGATCACTCCAATAAGATATACACCTATTGTTGAAGTAGAATTAATTTTATTGGTGCTTATAACAAACAAGATTTCATTGTCGTGAAGAATTACATGGCCTAGCCAATAATGTATACAAGTAACAAATACTTCACAGTATAAAGAATGCGAATGAAAAAATAAATGGTTCAATATGAAATTATAAGCATAAAACAATGATATACGATACAATACGTATTTTCTTCCTAAAAGGTCGGCTTCTCATACAACAGCAGGCTTAAAAAGTACAATATAAAATCAGACAAATGAACAACGTAATTATTTCGAGACCTAGAACAGTAGACATAATAAAAAACAGTTGAAAGTCGTAATTGACCGTCCACCGACAGTGGCGCTGCTACGCCGTAATTCAGAACTAGCGTTGACACTAATTTTCGCCACCGGTCACTTGAGCGCCCTGGCCGCGTACGTTTGAACTATGTTTTGCTATTACAAGCGTAGGCCCTTCGTATAGGCCATCTTCCTTCGTTCAGGGAAGGAAAGCTACTGAAGAATATTAATATATCTTCAAGGCGGGAGCTTCATTTTTGACGAACTGCGCATGCGCGTCCTGCACCTGTACGCAAAAGGTGTCCGTTCAGTCCAGGTGTACTTTCATCAGTTAACTGCAAGATCATTTTCGAAACACAAGAGAAATGTATGATTAATTAATTCCTAATATCTACAATTTAATAAATGAACCAAGAACAATGTATGATTAATTAATTACGTATATTTAAAATTTAATGCATAAACCAAAATCAAAATCCATCATAAACATTTTATGTGACGTATAGTGCTAAGAATTATCAAATCTAATTTTCTTTTACAAGCAATTGTTGTATATATTGCGAAAAATAATTAGCTTTAGTTTTTCTGAACCCGTAAAAGAAACATTAAAACTATATATCGTTTGTATTTTAAAGAATTTGGAAATGGAGGTTGTCTTGCGACGAGAAGCGTGCAGGCTGGCAATCTGGCTTCAGGAATTTAAACAGGGTGTGATGTGTCAAGTGTAATAACCGTAAGGGATGACACGATGGAAACATACTTGCCAGGCACACACTCTCTGGCGAGGTTTAAAATATAAAATAAATATTAAGTGTTATTTCGTAGGTGTGTTTTTGGGGCACTAATTTCTTAAGTGGAAGAGACGCAAAATTAGCAGTCCTCAAAAATTAATGTGTGTGGAAAAAATAAAAGCCAGTTATAAACAATTCTTGAAAGGAAAAAAGGATACTAGAAATGTTAACTTCATCGTTTCGAAGGGAACGCGCAGATATATATGGACGTGCCCTAGCCATTTTAAGAGGCGACGCAGGTATGTTGCGAGACAAAATATAAATTTAGGGGAGAAATCTTGTTAGAATTGTCGAGAAAGATACAATTATACTCTGTTTCGCAGAACTAAGAACAAGGGAATAATAGGCCTTTTGTAAACAATATTCTTGTAGAACGGGTACCCTATTAGGAATTTCGTATCACCGAGCGATATTCGGCAGCGTAGTAGTGTGAGAGAACAACAACTCAAACCAATCTTCGAGACTCGTAGTGTAAAAGAGGTGTTGATGAAAGTAGCCAGACATGTCAAAATAAATTGGCGACGTCAAAACCTCGTAGTAGGCTCGGCGACGGCGTGGAAACCTTCTCCAGCGAAGCTCCCCCGGTCGTCATTCACCCAGTCAATATCGCCGTCGTGGGCTGTATTCTGGTGACGCTCACACGGGACCCTCCCAGTCGCCTGCTCGCAGGCGCTTCCACTCGTACGGTGGCGCCCACGCAAGACCCTCGTGTGGCTTCCGGCTCCTGTCACGAACCCCAGTGCTCCATCCAGGCTAAGTTCGCTGTGAACTGCTTGCACATTCTTATAAATATGACCTCTGACCTCTCTCGCCTCCGGACTTACCCCACATTAGTGAGTCTCCGTGTGTTCTCACAAAACAATACCAGGCATCTTCCTTTCTGACTCCCCAGAAAAAAGAAAAAGATCTCTGACGGGCCCATCACATGTGTCCTAAGTACTAATTATAAGAATGTTTTCCCTAAACCCTAGCTCTAACTACACGTTCCTTTGAACAAATCCCTTGTCCTAATAACATAGGATTCGTAATCCTCGCCCTACTTGATTTTTCCTTTTCCCTCTCAATATCTTGGCCATCGAACCTTTCTGGCCAAGCCTTGGAAGGAATGCATTTCTTGCATGCTTACGCAGCATTATACAACACGCGCCGGCGCTCTTTCGAATGCTCTGCTGACGTCGATCTTTCCAACGACAATACTTGCGTCTCGCAGACTTCTGACATGTGCCGCACGTGCACTGCTGACTCTCCTGGCTCTATTTCTTTCTTTAAGAAATTTAATCGTGAATCTAAGTTATCAATCATTCCCTGTTTTAACTCTACTTGCTCATTAATTACAGCTCCTGCTTTTAACGTCATCTGATATCCCAGTAATTCCGTGCATCTCCACTTATTATTCCTATATCTCCAAATTTTGAACAATAGTTTTAAGAACCTAAGTAACTTAATTTTCACCCCATCGGGAATTCTCTCTGCTCGAAAACACTACAAAGAATTATTCTCTTCAATTTTTAACATTGACCACGTCCCTGGCTCGTGCTCAATGCAATTTATAATATTTTCGTCTCCTTGCGAAATTAACTGATTTTTTTTATTCTGTGCTTCCTCGGTAAGTTCTTTACTAGTTTTGAATCATTTACCCAAAAAACTGGCACTTCTCCAGCGCGATTGACTTTACACAATGTAAGCAACATTTCTTCCCTTTGACTATTAACCAGAACTACCTCCGGACCTACTCTTTCGTCAATTTTTTCTCGAAATACTCCTATTGCCTCCCCTGGAACCCCAACCTCCTTGAGCGAACTCATCGTTTCAACTCGAAATACTTTCTCCTCCAATTCTGAGACTTCTACCACTAAAATTCCAAAACCTTGGTCTCGCGCATCCCCTCCGTATTTACTAATAATTCCCTTATCAATGGCCTCCTGCCTTTCACATTTATTCAATTGTTCCGTCAGATATTCGTCCACATTCACACAACACGATCTGTCCTGATCGACACAAATAATCATTTTTATATCACCTGGCTCAGTACTACAATAGGTCACCTGACGTGGCTCCATTAAGGTCTCTCTCGCCTTCCCTACGTTCACTGTGACTTCTTCAATCCCTGAACTCACTGGCCCCTGATACATAAATAAAACTTGCGACGAATTCCAAAATTCATTTACTACACATACGTTATTTTCACACTAAAATTCCTCATTTGCAAATACGATCAATTCCCGCAATGAATCTATTCTACTACTATTTTCAACACAAAAAATCGCTCTGGTAGTAAGGGCTTCATCAAGTTCCTACATTCCCGACTATCTTGCTCCTCCCACATTTCCCAACGAAATTCTTGCACAGTTTTCACCTCGACCTCCCTAAATACCTGACCTTCACTCAAAGGTTGCTGCAATTTTTCAGAGATTTCTGACTCAATATCACCGAAAAATTTCACGATTTTTAATACTTCTTCTCCCGGCCGCGACTGATCATTAATTGATATCTCACATAAATCCTGCTCCCAACTAGATGAAAATAACGGTACTTCATGACATTCCGATAAAATAATCTTTCTGCTCCATGGGCATATAAAACTGTTGTATTTCTTAAAGAAATCCAAACCAATAAACCCGTCGTACTGTTTCGTCTCCAAATCAATAATTAAAAGATCGTGCTCATAAACTTTGCATAGCATCATTTACTACAAATATGTTCACCCTATTACTCCTCTCCATCATATTATTCCTTTGCCTACACGTTTCCCAAGAAAATTTAATATTCATAATAAAAAAAACATACTTCCCCTATATAACAAAAGAAAACATACGGAACCAACCCAAATTAATTCCCACTTATTCCTAACAAAAAATATTAATTCCCCCAATATCATCCTAAAACACAAAAAAAGTATCCCCAAAACAGAAGAACCTTGCGTTGTCTTGTCAGGACACACATATACATATACACATAAACACGCACAAGGCATTTTAAACTCAGAAACATTGGATTGGGTATGAGAAAAGTAACCTACTTAGCTTGCTGTTGCTAGCGTGGCCTCATTCCTCCGTCGCACGCACCAGCTTTGTGACGAAATTCAAAAGGAATTTCCTACAATTGACCTTTACTTATTTCGAACTTCTACTTTGCTACGTCTCCACATTTCCATTTCCTTCTGCAACTGCCAGATTTGCTCATAAGGAATCCCGTACAATGATCTTATGGTCGTATAATACGGCCACTTCCTTCTGCCTATGTCCAAAATACGTGCACCCAAAAGAACACCTCTACCCCCTTGTTTAATCATCTCGAACTTTCTTAAGAAAACCAATAAAAAGGAATATCCCACTATTTTAATCAATATAAATTAATAAAACTCACCAAAAAAAATATTAACCCACAAAACGATTCTTCGGACCCGCTTAAGCTTTCCTCGACATACTATAAATCCGAATATACTATCGACATACATAATAATAATAAAATTTAATTTCTCTCTTGAATACTACTGAACCCCTCGTTCTTCCAGATAAAACGGCATTTAACTCCCACAATAGTTCCTTGGCACGAACCCCATACTTTATATAGAGAAGAAGAAAAAACTGACACCAGACTGTTGTGTCATAAAATATCCCTATCCTATCAACATTGTCGTGGTCTCTTGAGAGCCTCTCCAGGATTTAAAAAAAAAACTTATGCCCGAACACCAGAATGTCGGTGATCATATCTCCCGAGGGTCGAAAGGAACTAACCCCAGACCTGACACCAGAATGTCGTGACCTTCCTTTCAGTCCAGCGAGCGGCTACTGGCTGGAGGAGCCAGACACAGTTAAGGAGGAAGGAAGGAAGGAAGGTGGTGGTGGTTCGTCCGGAAGAAACCCTAGTGCGCGAGAATAGGTGTTTAATACTTACTCAAGGTAGACCTAGGCCGTTCAGCGGAGGGTCACGGGTGAGACGGTGCAAAGTCATGGCGATGGGTAGAGTACGGTGTACTCCGGCTGGGCTTCGGCGTGAAGTCTGTCTAGAAGATGGAAGCTAACGAGAGTAACGAGAGCAAACCTTCTCTGGGCCATATATTTATATGAATCCAATCTCTACGTCATGCGACAGCCTGACCTACTCTCCGCTTAGACGTGCTAGCTCGACCTAGTTAACAAATGATATGTGCCACTTACGACACATTACTTGATTCTTTTATGAAACAATAAACTACTATTTATCAATTCGTCTAACAAAGTCAGGACCTTGTGGAAATTTGAAAAAAACTATCTTGAATTTATACAAGCTCTTATGGATAAGACTTCTAATGTATTTAATATTTTCTATATAATAAATTAAAACTTTTATGTATTTCTAAAGCCTGCTCTACGCGGTCAATTAAGGGCTCTAAAGACCTTGATATTGATGAGTCCTAAAACACCTAAAAAAATGCTCTGTCTATTTTACATACAATTTGCGTTCAGTTGCTGTACAGGAAATGGATGTGAAATGGATGACGCTTGACGGCATCGACGAGTACAGAAAATAGAAATTTCGTTATGAGTGTTTAACACGATGAGGGACGTGAAATTGATTACATCTATCCCTTTTCAATAAAACGTTTCTAAACATTTTCCATTTTAGACATTTTCCTCACGTAACACTTCGCCAGTAAACTTAACACACGTGACATTAACAAACCGAAACACGAGTTCTGCGTTGTCAAATCACAACGGAAACTACGGGACTCAACGACGTGCCACCAACAGAACACCATACTGATTAAACCGGCGTTTTTTCAAAACATCTGACTTAAAATTTATTCTTTAATTGAAAGAAAGAAATACAGATATAAAATACACGACGAAAGTAAAATCAGGGAGATCATGTTAACAAAAATTAATGAAAATATTACTTTCTCGGCGGGGAATCGAACCCAGAACGCACGCGTAATTATTCGAGACAATTTAAGATTGTAATCTATTTACTCTCTGTGAGTGTTCTACAGGGAAAATACAGTGTGGCATTTCCATAACATTAGGAATCACCAATTGAACTCAGACGTACACAAAATCATATATGGGCAACATAAACTGATTTATGGGCAACATATATCATATATGGGCAACACTTACCAAATTAGCAGAATTATTACTTATGGAATTATCATTCGTTATATTAATGGTTACGCAGCACTGTAACTAATTAAGTAAACCGTTTGTTGAATCCCATTACGAATAATATTTTTTAATTCATTTTTTTGGTCATGAAATGCGTGTTCATAACAATATTTTTGTAAAGATTGATTGAAAATCATATGACTACTTTGTGGACCATCCAAACGAATCTCGGTCACCCAGATATTAGTAGTTTAATCTAGCTGGAGCCGAGAAATTTTACTGCACGGAAAATTGAATGAAACTTAAATTCTGCAAATGAAACAACATTTTCTTCTATTTAGAAAGAACTTTATTTAACAGGATAATATGGCAGATACTTTTGCCCATCCGCTAGTTGTAGACAAGTTTCACTTGGTTTGGTATTAGTCTTAAAATATACAGAACATCAGAACTTCGATGTGTGGTACAAAAGTGCACCATTCCCGATGAAAATTGGTAATACCAACTGGGTAAGATTCAGAAGCTCTGACAAGTTTTAAGACTTTAAGACAATTAATTTCATATTTTTGAATGATATGATCTCGGAATTCTTCGTACATTTTAAATGATGTTATCTCGGAACGAACAGTTCAAAGATGAAATAATAAGAAATTGGCAAAATATATTTTATACTCTTAAGTTGTAATACTTTTCATTTGTGTAATTAATCCACCCGGTTACGCTGAAAGGGAGCTAATAAATTCTGGGACATTTGTGTATGAATGTATATGAAATGATTCACAAATATTTTCTTATAGTTGCAGGGGAGAAATGATATTTCGTGTTGCTTCACAGATTCAATACTGAAAATGCTCCACAACGAAAGATCCCCTTTCAAAATAAATATGCAAAGTGTTTCAGGAAACAGAACAAGTTTTATTTCTGATAAAAGTCAGTAACATGTAAGAAAATTATCTTGGTACCAAACGACAGCAGGTCAGCTGATTCCCTGAAGAAGGTACAATGTTTTTAGCCAAAACTCACGACTCTGAGTTGTAAGTCTTGCTGTGACAGTTCACAGCGTTTAATCAACTTAGTTCGGACGTTGAGGAAAAACTGATCCTCAGCAATCCGTGAACTTGCTTGTTGATGTTTCGGTCCAGCGGTCCAGGCGGTGAGAGCGAATGTTTCGTCTCAGCGGTCCTCTCGTTGAACGTTTCGACGCAGCGGCGGTCGGAGCGAGTGTTTGGTCCCAGCGGTCCTCCCGGTGAACGTTTCGGCGCAGCAGTCGAAACGAGCAGCGTTTCGACGCAACAGTCGAGGCGAGCAGCGTTTCGACGCAACAGTCGAGGCGATCGGAACAAGAGTTTCGTCCCAGAGAAAGCGATCCTTCTCCTCTGATAGCCCGTGCTAGACTGATTTCCAGTTCCGAATAACAGAATTATTTCACCTTGGTCACTTACTAATAGTCCGGCATAATTCTTTGTTGCGTAGTCTCTCGGCGCACGAGATCGTATGCGCACATGGAATTCATGGAGCTTATAAAGTCAATTTACCAGGAGCTTACAAATTTAAAAAGCTGGTGCTTATTTGACCTTGTCAAATGTGAACGCTTGGTATAAACAACGTTCATTTGTTTTGCAATGTAAACACAGAATTGCGTTTGCGTGTGATAAAGTCTGGGGGTGGTAATGTTCTGGGATGATGATTTGACATGAAGGATATGTAGAAGTAAGTCAAAGTCTTCTACATAGTAAACAAGGGAAATGTTATTCTCAGAAACATAATTCGCGTAATGGAAAAAAATTGAGTTAAGATTTCACCCTCACAAATTTCTCTAAAAGAAGTTTAGATTACTTAATATCTTACGCTTACTCATAAACTTTTGAGAAATATAGGTATGGAATTTAAGCTGGGAACTCTCCGAATAGTATTTCACACTTAACTATAAAGGACGTATTACATCACATCAAAACCCACTCAGGCACAGACGACGTACAAAATCATGTATTAGTAAAATCAATGGTATTCAATGTCTATCATTTAATCTTACATAACTCTTGAGCGTCCATCTGGGGCGAATGTTGCCATGTTTCCTAAAATCTGACAATAATTTAAGTCTTATACAAGGATGGAGAAACCCTTTAACACAGCACTTGCCTTTTTACTTTCTGTTGCATAGTAGGGATATCGCTGGAATATTTTCTATCACAGTGAAATATAAATCGAATATACAACAACATATTACACTGCATTTTGAAGGGGTAAGAGACATCTTTTTATCTCATATTATGTGGTAATTTTTTGTGTTCATTCTTCTGTGAAAATAATTATATTGATTTAAGACATTTGTAAATGTAGAATTTTTTCAATTTTCATGCAATAAATTTGAGGAAGTTAAAATATTGTCACAGGGCTGACATTAAGCAAGAGTTTCATAATATCTTTCCAGGGCGGATGCTTAAATCACGAGCTCCCATGACCTCACATCTTATGCCTCCTTAAAAGAACCCTTTCATGAAATGGTGTTGGCTCCTGATAACGGTAATATTTATTCAGCTGCTGCTTCCATGCTATGCAGGCTCCCAAACGCGTGTGCTCTCAATTAGAATGGACTCTGCACTTAGGCGTCCCCCGCCACATAGATCGCCCTCACCTTTTCCCCAAATGTATTTGAATACATGGGCCGACGCCCATCCCTTTCCACAAAGTACCATAGAGTTCTGTGAGATCCTTCCCTGTCCAATCCCACCCCCTACCACGGAGAGCTTTTCAATACTCCAAATATTCACGTGGAGTCCCCACTCTTATGAGGGCGGGCTCCAGGGTTCATTGCGCTCTCGATACAAACCCCCGCACACACCTCAAAGTTACTTAAGCTGGAGAACACCCATATCAACTCTCCTTGATCAACACCTTCTTAAGTGGGAACTAACAGGAAGCAAACACGAGGGTCAGATGTGACGTGCACGCAGCAGGGCGCGATGGCGTCTCGCGCTGCGCACTGCGGCTTTCTCGGAGAGCAGCCGACAACAGTTCTGATGACGATCTGCATTGGCGGTATTTAAAAGCACTATGGAACACTTTGACGGACTCTGCCGTCCTTCGAAGCCCATCAGGCATGTCGACTCAATATGTTGAATTCTCGCCCAAAAGGGCATCATTGTAACTGTTTAATCACAAGTCCACTTCGGGCACAATTCAATTATTAAAACTTTGTTACAGTTTACGTATGTGTTTTATAAACCCAACGCCAAAACCTGAAAAGAAAATCCATTTTGAAAAACCTCTCTGCCAAGCGAGTTATTCTATTAAATCTGGGGACTATCTCCTCCCGACGTTGGGACGAAGACAACGCTAAATATATATAGCGGGACCCGATGTGACAATATACAAAGGTTTTTTTGTTTTATCAACAATATTTAAGTTGATTGAAGCGCGTAATAGTACATATTCAACATCTGAGTTAATCTGTTGTAAAACATAAAATGACGAATAAATAATATTAATTAATTACGTAAATTGATTTTTTTACCGTCCTTTTGGTGTAGATCCTCACCCTGTCGTACAAAGTCGGTAGCATACTCAACCAATTATTAGCACAGACTTTCCTCCTTTGTCTAGTGGGCGTCGATTTGACATTTCTTGTAGTACCTTTGTATCCTTCAGGTTCTGTTGTTCTGGATCCAAAAAAAGCAGAAGATATCCAGTATGCTTTTATTTGTAAAAACCAGAAATTCTCATTCTTATTATAAGTGTCTTATCCTTGAAACTTCAAACACACCGAGCGTTGACGAGCGCATCAGCAAACAGGTACAAATCTTGTCAGCGCGCATGTGTTGGGACCACTTTACACGGTCCATTTTAAGTTCTGTTTCGTGCGATACACACCAGACTGGATGCAAATTGTATGGAAATTTCAAAGAATGGTCTATATTTTAGCACGATTCGTACTAAATGACTGCTGCACTTGTAGCGGTATCTCTGTCTATTAATTGTGTGTTAGAGAGAGTTGCGTAGGTAAAATGTAGTGTTTCTTCTCGCACCGTGTTTCCTGGTTAGCTGAACTTAGTAAATGAGTCATAGTGAACCAAACATAGTATGAAATAGATCACTCGTTTATCAGTGAAGTCTGTTTACATGTTCAAAGTACTAAAGTCAAGTACTGCTTGGAAATTCTACGAGCGCGCATGGTACTAAATCAAGCACACGACCACTTATAAAATTTTCAATAATGTTTTAAAATAAATTAAAAACTCTTTGTTTAATATGATAATTCATTTGTCGTAATGGGTCCCGTCTCAGTTCAATATTGAGGCGGTGTTTATCCCCATTGGTGGGTAAGTATAGTCAGACTTAGATCTAGAGGGACTCGCTTGGCATTGCCCTGTCATAGGTCTTAGTAGGAGGTTGAAATAATAACTCATGCACATAAGTTAGAGAGATTTACTGAATTGTTAAAGCCCTAAGTGGGCGTAAAGACAATTGATTACATCGCTGTACCTGAGTACGGCGTGAATTACAACGTTCTAGCATAGCTTGCCGTAAGGGCTGCTAGTGTCGGGATCCGACAATGTTCCAAGTTCATACCATCGGAGAGTTCATTCGCCGGGGTGCTGGAATCCACGGCAGTGGCCACGGTGACGGGTCCACTGCAGAGAGGTGACTCAATCGTACTCGGAGACTCGGAGTCCTCGTAGCCGTCGTCGAGAGTCGAGCAGACAGGAGAGCGAAGAAGACCCTTGCGGAGAGAGACTAGTAAGGCTTTGCCCATGGCTTAAGTAAGATCGAGGGGTGTTCGGGGGGTGAAGAATCCTTGAGCCAACACCCTGACAAGGTGGGGGAGGCGCGTGTCCGTAAGGATCCAGCGCTATGTTGAGATGGGGGGGGGTTTCTGTAGAGATGGAAAAGTTGCACACGGCCCATCGAGGAACTGGTAGAAATGGCAGGGCGTTGTCCATAAGTTAAGATGCGTTTATTAAGAAAGTGGGAGGGATCGTCATATGGTGGGGGATTGTATGGGATGACTGCCACGCGTAGTCACGCGGCCCTGTGTCACTTTCCGGGGAATTACGCATCTATCCCACATACAAAAACAGGAAGTGGTCCCTATCTCTCGCGGCTGGGCACCGCGGTTGAAGGAGAGGCTCTGTTGGGGGCAAGTAACCTGAATATCACTATCAGCCCTTCTAATTAGCGAGATGATAAATCTCGGGAGACTCCCACACCACGTGGCGAGAGGCCCTGTGAGGGAAGNCGCTTTGTGACATAACCCCCCCTCTAAAGCCGGCCGGACCCACGGCCGGTCAACGAACCGAGGACTCATGGAACATGTGGACCCCGACGTACAAATAAAAGCGCAGAGCGCATTAAAAGCTGAGCTGAAAGCCAAACAATAATAAACAAAAACCAAACAATAATAAACATACACCTGCGAGAAGGGGTAAACCCTCAAAAAGGAAAGCAGGAGCACATAAACAAAGTACTGAATACATAGTAATGAAATACTAAAATAGTAAATGTTGGATACATAATGTGGCGTGTGTTAACAAACATCACAAAAACAATACAGAAAAAATAGATACAAGTAAAAAGTACAAAATAAGTATGTCCTATGTCTTGCGAGGACATAAAGAATATTCTTGAGTACATAAAAATCTTCAGATAACAAAAAACTAACACATCAAGAAGTTTTTATAAGTTCGTAAAAGTTCATCTTGGAGCATTAAACAGAAAAAGTTCAATTGAATAACACCTTGCTTCAGAGCGGTGTCCGTAGACGAATTAGTTACATAGCAATAAGTAAAATAATAAAAATTGACAGTACTGAATACAGGGTACATGTCGTAATCATTTAATCTTGAGAGAATATACCATACGAACGAAACCAGAGTTCGCATTCAGTCACTTAAACTTAAGATAATATTGACAAATAATTGGAATTGTAAAACAATGATAATATGATAAAAACAAAGCATAATATGACACTGACAGACGGTCAGGTGTCCGCAAAAGACATGAATGTTACATGTACATAAGCAAGTGGACACATAATATTGAAAAATATGTGTCACTCATAGTGAAAGCGAAATACAGACATTGGAATAATACAAATTCCTATACATTTGAGCGAAGTACCTGACGCAGCAGGCAATGATCACACGAGTCGTAACGACATTCAGTGTGTCAGTTCATTTACTTCGTGGCGTAATCACTTAATGGACGGGGGGAAAATTCACATTCCCCACCATCGGATCGCGCGTCGCACTCTGTAGTGTCACGGCGGGAGATGTAGCTAAACGCCCCGCAGTGCTTGCAGAAGTACGATTCATGGAGTATGCCATAGGGGACCTGGTAAGTCACCCAGTGTCCTTGTTGGATGCACACCAGTCGCTTCGCTAAACGACAGCTGGCATCAAAAACGCAGTATCCATGAAGTTCCCCGATCCGAGGAAACTCCGCGAGCTCGTTCCGGCACGCATTACATGACATGGGCATGGTGCTTAAAACAAACAAAAATGACATAAGTGTCAAAATAATATAAACAACCAGGAGGGTAGGGGGAAAGCTCAGCCACATAGGGCGGAGGAAGAGGAAGGGCCACGGCAGCTAGCGGCGGCGAAGAGTTGAAAGAAAGAAAGGAAGGAAGCTAGAGGGGAGATGTTGGGGAGCGAAGGGATCAAGGGAGATCAGCTAGGAGGTCAGGGAGCACCTGACCGGGACCAAGGAAGGGACGGTAAATACCGTCTCGGTTGGGAGGGGGCACGGCGCGGGGGTAAGCCCCGAGCGCCGCGAAGCGCTGTCGCTCTTCTTGCCGGAAGCGGCGGCGCGCAGCTCGCGACTCGCTGGGCGCCTGCCGGATGACCGGGCGGCCCACGACCGCCGCTGTGGGGTCGAACGGAGCCGGTGCGTCTTCGTCCCAGCACTCGTCGACCGCTGCAGGGTGCGCGGTGGGCCGGGCGTCCGCGGGGCTGATTGGTAGGCCCGGTGGCCACGCCGCGTGGTAGGTGAAGGTCCGAGGCGTGCCCGACCAATCCGGGCACTCCGCGAGATGTTCCATCGCGGCCTCGCATGGCCCCCGATGGTCTGGGTTGTAGGGGCACATAAAGTACCCCTGGCCATGGAGGCGGGCGCACCCTACCAGGTGTGCTAAGTAGCGCGATGGCGGGACGATGTGTGCCCGGTCGTACGGACAGCGAATGAACTCTGGGTCGAATGAACAACACAATACGGAACATTAGGAAAAATTCACAAGCACGAGATTCCATTGGACCGAACATGTGTCCCTCGTGTATCCGGATAAGATAAGAATAAAGCTGACTAAAAATATAGAGAGAGACCCCTACACACGAATGAGTTCAGGTTTAGTAATACAGTACAAAGAAGGCGGATTATTCAAGTGATAATCGCGCTCCATAAAAACAATGTATACAAATTCTCAAGCAAAACAAACATTTTATTTTTAGTTTTAAATCTTTCGTGAATATTTGAAACTTATGAAAGTCTTGTACCACCCATTACAGATGAGCATAATAGGGTAGAAGTATTAGTTTGTTTGTGAAATTGTAGCCGTGGCAACCAGTGATGACGTAACAAGACCATAATTAAGGTCGTATATTATCATATATATGAGGGGGTTCAGGCAGGGGGTCGCGTCTGAAACACACCCGAGCTGACGTGAAACTACTCCCTGGTGAGGGAAATCCCGACGGGGCCTCGTACCCGTCGTTCGTCTCTCGTTTCCATCGGGGAACCCGTTTTGGCCGGCAATCGTAAATTGCCCATCCTAAATACCAAAGGAGTGGTACGTGAGCTACCAAAGCAAGATAACCCAAGACAACCGTCGCCCAAAGGGGGAGAAGTCTCTGAGGGAGTGGTGTGTGGGGTTCCTCAGGCGTGGTTGTGATCTTAATGTTTTCCGAGAATGTAGGAAAATATTGATCTTTATACGGGGGAAGGAATAGTTGCAGATGAGACGTCCAGGTAGCTGGAAGTTCGCGTAACAGCGTGGGCGTTGTATTTTTAGAAAAACACGGCACTTTAGAGGGGATTAATACATATCTTTGATGCGTCACGTTACATGCGCATCCAACGCGTAATCTAAATGCTCCATTAGCGCGTGCGGTTGGAAATGTGGTTTTAGAATGGGGGCACTGAACTACAAGCGGACTACTGATATGAGCTATCGCGTACGAGGTGGATGACGAAGCCTGCACTACCGGTGCTCCGACGTGCGTCTGGCACGAGAACCTGCATGACTCAGCGATAGCGCGAACAACTCCTCCCGAGAGAAGTAGCTGTAAACAGCGCTGCTCAGCTGACGACATCTGCGGTGCCGGATGTAATTTGCAAAGGCTTCGAGTGAAAGTGTCGCAAGAAAGTGTTCGTACAGCTCCTCCGCGAGGAAAGTAAGCAATGTCCCGAGCCTGAATATTAAGTGCACATGTTTGGTTCTTCCATGCGTAAGGCGTGGGAAGAAAACGAAGTGTGCGGTGGTCAGTTAACGAAGTACGAAGAATAGGAATGTAAGCGACGAGTAAGATATGCGTAGCAGTAAAAACACAGTCGAAGAGAGCAAGCGAATAGTGTCTAAGTAAGTCTTCACGGGGAACCGCAAACTGATAACCGGTCGCCCCAAGGTGACGGGCCAGCCGTTGGAGTGCTTCCCGCAAAGTCGCAGGCGCGATAAGAGTAGGGTGAAGTTTCCGTACTTGACAAGAACTAAGCCACGTGTGATTTGCAATAAAATTAACAAAAAATGCACTGGTATTGCCTGCGGCACGTAATGCTGACTCGGAAAAGTGGAGAGTATCCACTCCCGTGAGGTTTACCCAGTGTTCATCGGAAAACCTCGCTTTTACTTCGTGTCCGAGGACACTTCCATTAACTGGTGAATATAAATATCTTAATTGATTATTTTGTCCAAGTGAACTCACGTCTTGGAAAAAATATGGAGTTCGTGACCCGCCCTGGGTCACCTGTTGAAACCACACGTCTCTACTTCGGAGGTCTTCCTCCATGAGCTGACATGCTCTATGTGAGCACAACAGTTCACGTTTCCCGAAGTCTAAGAACGACTGAGGAATGACCGGTATCCAAAAAGCTAAGGGAAAAGTATCGTCATACAAAGACACAGGGGAGAGTGGGAGAAACTCTACACCACCTGTTATAATAGTAGCTATGGCGTGAGAAGGCGAATCGGACCAAATATCGTTCGTACCTAAATATGATTCAAATGTCTCGGTCGGTCTAGTGACCACCATGTCAGAACTCAATAATCCCATTAGGAAGTAACCAGGCCACTCTTTACAGAGACCGGCAGTGGGTGAGCAGCCCATAGCCGCAATGGTCGGGTTTCCTGGCCAAGCGCGGGTGAAAGAGTGCTCAATTCTTTGACCCGTGCTTTCAACTCCGGAGTTTTTCCTTACAAG
>NNCF01132385.1:0-17814 GCA_002313205.1 Laupala kohalensis | reverse complement strand
TCCACGTATTTCCCGTTGTGTATATTTTGCAAACGTTTACTTGCATTTACGTTGAGGCATTATATTCTGGGGCAATTCCTGTCGGAGCCTCCAAACTTTCAGAATTCAGAAGAGGATTGTCCCGACATTTTGCAAATCTCACCCGCGAAACTCTTGTAAACCTTTATTTAAGGAATTAAATATCTTAACATTTCCCTGCATTTATATTTATGAAACGGTCGTGTTTGTTAAGACCGAATTACTGAAGTGCCACTATTGCTTCATACGAAACAGTCTCGTTCACGAACACAATACTCGCAATAGTAATAATGTTCACCGCCCTAGAGTGTCAACCACTCTTTGCCGAAAAGGACCATATCGTTCGGGAATTGTTCAATATAATTCCCTGCCCAAAAGTATAAAATATATTATGAAATTGAATATCTTCAAATTCGCGATTAAAAATTACCTCATTCATCAGTGCTTCTACAATGTAAAATAAGTTATTGATTTTTATAAAAGAGAAATTCGTCTTGTACTTTATCACGGCATTACTTTAGTACTTTCAAAAAAACTTATAACAATTTAAAAAGTATTCTCTTGCATGCTTTTCTTGCATTCTCTTTTATGAGTAAATAATACTGCAATTTTTTTCTCGTGTAAAATATAATTTCTTTCTCGTGAAAGAAGTTGCAAAAATTAAAACACAGCAATCCATTTAGTTTTCCTCCAGTGCAATACAATTTGAGTGAATCCTATACCACACCAATGTGATGCCGTTCGAACCTTGAAGCGTAAGGCTCATGAGATAAACACTTAAATGTATTTATGTTTAAGTGTTAGATAATAATATGTATTCGTAAAATGTAAAACTAAATAATTCATTAGAACTTGTTTTAAGAACCACAAATCTTAGTGTAGCATTGATGGAGGTCAAAGTAAAGATGGGCCTAAGTTTAAGGTGTTGAAAAAAGGAATTATTCAAGAAATTATTTCTCGACAAAATAATACAAATATAAGGTAGAAAGAACATAAAATCTGAAATAGAAACTTCAGAAAATAGTTTACGTTTTAGAGACCTCTTCTCCACTATATCATGCAAAAATTCTTGGTATATTTAAGAAAATAGAAACACAGTTAATTAGGTACCCTTGAAAAAGTTGTAGCAAACTTATGTATTCCCTTCTTCTGATGTGCAATATAAGAGCTGAGAAATCTAGGCAATAATAACCACTTAACGTAATTTCGTTTTCCGTATTTTTTTAAATTCTAATATTGGCCGAGTTTTCTGATCTTTTAAATTCGCCAGAGAACAAATTGGATATTTATATCTTAATTGATCCTGTATTGAGAATTTTGAGATAATCTTGGTTTACCGCTAGATGTTAATTTTTTATTAATTTTGAGCTGGACTAGAAGATAAAGTCTCAAAAGAAAATCAATCGAGGTTAAATGTTCCTGTAAAGACGAATTCTTTTGAATGCTTGGAAATGATGAAGAGGAAATTCGTAGTCAATTATTGAAGTTAAAGCACAAGTGAAACGATGCACATTATTGACAGTTATTAATATTGTTCTGAAGATACTTTCGCTGTTCATTTAAATATTAATTATTCGATGTGTCGAGTAATTGATAATAATTTTATAAATATTTTGGAAGAAGAAATACCTTTGGGCAAGAAGAGTAGAAGCGGTTAGCGTACTCAGCTCCATTGCTG
Organism: Laupala kohalensis; assembly: GCA_002313205.1. NCBI lineage: Eukaryota > Metazoa > Arthropoda > Insecta > Orthoptera > Trigonidiidae > Laupala > Laupala kohalensis. The sequence continues at coordinate 16,118 of NNCF01132385.1, read as the reverse complement.
CTTGTTTGCAACTGGTCTTCAAAACGGAAGTGCTTCTTCTGAACAACTGGAGCGAGCCTCTGGCATTTCCGATTGTACGGAACGGCGTCTTTCGTAGCAGACAATGATGAATTTAAAAAAACCTAGCGCTCGTAAAAGACTAGAAAAACACAGAAAAAAGTGAATGAAGGAAATAATTTTTTTTAATTTTAAAGGAAAGTTTAAAATACACTTCTATAAAAAACATTTGTTCCTTTTTTTTTTTAATTGCTTCCCACCAAATGTAACAAACATTGGAAAAGAATCTTAAACTCTTAATTCAAAATAAACTAGCAAATTCTATGAGAAATATTTCGCTCTTAACTGCATTTCAATGCACTGAGTTGCTGGCTGGATGACCGGAAATCGATCTTCGGTAAGGTGGTCCCTTCACTCAACCGGGTTCCGGAATTACAGAATCAGTGCGCGCAGCCTTCTGCACTAGCAAAATGTGGGGACATCGGTCCGTCCGTAGATGGACCAGTGCGAGCGCAGCTTAAAACTAGTGCTTAGAGCTCGCGTCTGATCACTACCGTCAAGCGACAACTCTTTTAAAACAGATGGAATACATGATTACATGAAAACAAAGTTTTGTAGAACATTTTTAGAGCAAAATTGTTTTGTTTAATTTGGTATAGTGAAATATATACTATATTTAAGAAGCTATATAATGCTTTACCACTAAACTTACAAAACAATTAACACACTGCACCCATTTAGAAGAAAACATAAACAATTGTTGCAACAGACTCTACTATAGTATACAAGAATTTCTTTACGACAATAACTAATATGACAAACTGTGGCAGGAAATCATTAGAAGAAAGGTGCAAAAGGTGATCCATGATGCAAGAAAAAAAAGACGACATAAAAACTGCTTTAGTATAAATATAGATTTTCACTACATTAATGAAATAAAAGTGTAATAATAAAAATACTATCATAGATATCTAAATGGCATACATGATATATATATATATATAAACATAACCCACCAAGATGTAATTATACTTCAGTACTGAATACTAATAAAACAGTACTAAAGTATGATTGATACTTGGTGGGTTATGTTTATCTCTCTCCCCTGTAGCAGCGATTTGGAATCAAATTTGGGGGACAAAAAAATTTGACAATTTTCATGAACATGACATTTTCTGCATATTTCCACTAAGTACGATTTAAATAATGAAATAAATAAAAGGAAAGACAATTGGTGATTAGCACATCAGGGATGGAGTATTACATTTTTTTTTTCAGTTTTGTTAAATTTTTATGTTTTTTTTTAAAAGTGGGGAGCACTGCAACCCCCCCCCACACACACACACGTGCCTCTCTCCTAATCGCCACCACTGCACGTACCGAACTATTTTTATTCTTATCTTAGAAGTTTGCTGAAACGTTAAATCCACCTCTACCGTAGGGTCATTGATTGGAATTCATGGGATGGTCCGTTGCTTGCTTCCGGAGATTAAATTAGTTCATTGTGGTCATATGGAAGTCAGAACGTGTGCGCATAGACAGACAGACGAACGGTTGAACGCCTTTCCCAAAACCAATATTTCCAACAAAAATTCACGATTAAATATTATTGCAATTGCAATTATATATGTATCTCCTTACGGCCCACGAGGACCACGGAATGACGAGTGCAAGTGAGGCTAAGTTATAGTTAACTCTCTAGAAACATCGTGAATTTGAGATCGGAGGAACAGCGTCTAGATTAGCAGATTGCTACATTGAGTATTACAGCTGCGGTGGTGAGTCACAGAGGGTGGACTTTTCATACACCACAGCTATTTAAACTGAGACATGGAAATGAAAGAGGTTACAAATTTTATCTTGCCCCACCAGGGATGACTTGGTAACGAGCAATCATGCTGACACCGTGGCCACGAAGGGGACATATATATGACACTCTTGTTTTAGTTTTGGTGACGTATTTTGATTTCGAAATGAACAGTATATTATGAGTTCTTTTTTTATTAATTAGTCGTATTTCATTCTGTCTTCTAATTTAAAATTTATGCTGAAATAGTACTCTGTAACTACATTTTTAAGTTTTTAATGTAAAGTAAAAGTGTAAGTAAATTTACATCTTTAAGGTTGTTTTGTCTACGACTCACTTAACGAAAAAAGATACGTCATAAGACATCCAATAAATCAGTTTACTGCTTTCAGATACGTTGGTATGTTAGATTTATCAAGAAAAAACAGCAACAACAACAAAAACATTTGGTGGCATTCAATTAAATTTAATAGCATGAGTTATGGGATAGTAATAGGACCAGTTACTATTACAAAGAGTTATTACATTATAAACATAGTTCAGAATCTATATTTTAAACTATCATGTTCCTAGAAAGTAGTGATAATGGTGTCATGAAGAATGATAAGTGTGGATTTCATAAAGTGCGTTGAGGATGTTTTAACTCTGGTTTGAAATACATCATGTTATTTAACTGCACGTGTTTGGATTGATATAATACACTGAAATAGCCAAATAATGTTTAACAAAATCTTTCTCAGTAAAACTATCAATCAAATTTATAGATAAAGAAAATATTCCTTAAATTTTATATTCTTAATGAACTCGGAGAGTTACTTATGTATAGTTTTGGAAAATGATACCTTTTCTCCGATAGCATGATAGCCCTTAGGATTCGGAACTGAGTGTTTGAGCTGCATATAATACGTGATAGGGGATGGGCACTGGTCAGGAGGCCCCAGCACGCGAAAGACGATATCATCAAATGGGTGAGCAGCCTTAACGTTTGAGAAAATCTGGAATTCTAACCCAGCTTTAAGCGCTCGAAGTGCCAGCAGGCCGCTCAGTTTCCACTCAAACTCATGCCCTTGATCCCCGCTACTTGGATGCAGGCGCTGTAAGCCCTGAAAATAATAATAATATAATAATAATAAATATATAAAAAAGACCACGTGAAACTGAATTCAGCAAAAGCAAATGAACTCATGTAAAATAAAAGAAGTAAAGAAGGGTGTTGTCACAAGCAAATGATTTATTTTGTTCAAAACCGTTTTCGATAGCGTTACTGCTTAATCTTCTGTGGTCCTGCTTTACGATACGAGGTCTGCCATTTGCTTGGTTCCTACCACACCGTTCTTTATTTTTACAGGACAACCAAAATGGCACCAATTACAGAACTCATATACTTTGGGAAACTTAACAGAAGTATATACAAGATGAGCTATAAAGTACTATGACTGGCAACACTATGCATGAACCGACAATGCCGATACATTCTTTTTTGCAAGATGTTTGGGGAAAATTTTGAACTTCACTATGTGTTTGAAGTTACTTGTGTAAGTTTGAACTTGCTGCAGTGATTATTCGATTGTTGAGAGCGTCTGAAGTTGATCAAGTGCGTTACGAAAATGGATGGGACTAAATATGAACAATTTTGTGCCATCAGATTTTGTGAGAATCATGGATACATCTTTACTGTTACTTATGAAAAGTGACCGTGGGCGTATCGAAAACATTTTCTATCCAGGGCACAAGTGTTAGGATTAGAAGCGTGCTAGACAGTTCTAATATATAATAATAATAATAATAATAATAATAAAGTGCCTTTATTTTGCCGAGACCTAGACCTCAAGGTCTGCTCTTCCGTCTAACTTAATTAATTCCGTTTAATTAAAACTTTTACATTTTAAATACAAGATGAAAATTGGGTGGGTCGTATTTACATTTAAAACTAGGAAGCAATACTTGGAACCATCCCGGTAAAACCTTAAGCGATTGAATAAACGCAGCAAAACCTCAATCAGGATGGCGGGTTAGTGCCGAATATGGGTTAAAAGCAGCAGTCACAGTACAATATAATTATGAATATACAAATAGAAAAATATAGTGATTACAACAAGGAAATCAAAACAAATTATTACATAACGACAATATTTACAAGTTACATATTATAATATGATTATAATTTACTAGATACATATTACACAGTATTTACAAATTATATATTACATAAGATTATATGAAGCTAGAGTACTGAAGGAATGAAAGAGAGATAATGTAAAAGTAAAGAAGAGAAATAATAAAAGGAGTATAAGGTAAAAAAGAAAGAAAGAAAGCATACAAATGAAGGAGAATGAATAGACAGAGAATGTGGGTATAGTAAAGGGTATTGTTTTCCATCCACTCTGTAAGACAACGCCTGAAAAAAAAAAGTTTAAAGAGATTTTAGTTAAGCAAGAAGTTTGTTCCAAGAACGTGTTGTGTGTACTGTGAAGGATTTACTATAAAGAGTTGTGCCATGTCGAGGAATAGAGAGGAGATGTGAGTCTCGTGCGCGATTCAGTTTCAAAAATTTAAAACGTTTTGATAAAACTCTCAAATGTCCATTTTTTATTATTTTGTAAAGAAGAGATAGACAATGCAGCGTTCCTCGAGTGTGAGTGTCCTGGATTTTTTGAAAAATTCTCTCACATGGTCGTACTTCCTGAGATCAAAAATGAAACGAATACATGAGTTCTGAGCTTTTTGTAATTTACGTTTTAGTTTTTCCATCGAGTCAGTGAAAAGAAAGTCGCAGTAATCAAAGTGCGGCATGACAAGAGACTTAACAAGCATTTTCTGTACTCCTGTTGGTAAAAGATTACGTAACCGATGTAAAGCGTGTATGGTGGAGCAAACGTTTATACATGTTTCATCTATTTGGGTTTCCCAACTTAGCGAGCTTTAAATATAAATTCCTAGATTTTTCACGTGACTGCACCAAACGAGAGAAGTCTTATTGACTGATATATTGGATAGAGTGCAATTTGAAAGTTTACTGAGGGTTTTCTTTGAACGAAGCAATGAGCATTGTGATTTAGACGGATTTAAGAGGAGACCGATTTATTTTGCCCACATACTAAGTGAGGTGAGATCTTCGTTAAGTTTTTGCGCAATTGAAGTTATGTTAGACGGTTTGCCACTAATATAAATTTAAAGATCGTCGGCAAACATTTGAAGTTTGCTATGCATAAGAGATTTGTTGACGTGATTAACGTAAATTAAGAAAAGCAAGGGAACCGAGGACACTTCCTTGCGCAACACCACGCACCGTTTGAAGAGTAGATGATGAGTTATTTCCGGACACTAGTTTGTTTTCGTCCTGTTAAATATTCCGAAAACCATTTTATTGAAGGCCATCCGAAACCTAAAGTCTTCATTTTTGCAAGCAAAATATCATATTAACTCAATCAAATGCCTTGCTAAAATCGAGAAGGACAAGAATAGTTACGTCTCCCGCGTCGATCGAATTTCGAGCATCTTCTATAACATTCAACAAGGCGGTTCCTGTATTTCTATCTGAACGGAAACCGGATTGACATTCATTAATAATATATTTGTGATTAAGATAGCTCTCCACTTGATTCCGAACCACTTTTTCTAATATTTTCGACAGAGTAGGGAGAAAACTAATTGGTGGATACTCATTTGGTTTTGAGGAATGCGATATTTTAGGGAGAGGGTGCACCAAGGCAGTTTTCCACGCGGTACGGAAGCTACCACTGGTCCAATCCCGCAGTCGTTGCAACGGTTCCGGGACAACAATGAAGCTGATCCCCTCAACAGCTCTGTTGCAATATTCAATACAGGGTTCTGCTGAAATATTTCGTTGTAACGAGTGTGCCTTTCTTTGTATTTTAACGATTTAACGGTGCAACGAAATGCAACAAGTGTGTTTTTTCTTTCATGTGTAGTTATAAACTGAAGTTTGACACTAATTTTTTTTATTACACCTGCGAACAAAAATAAGAAAAATAGTCTGTTCCAGAGAGGAGACACAAGTAGCCTTATATACTCTTACTGAATCTAAATCCAGGGCTAGACCTGCTCTATCACTCTGCATTTTTATCTCCATCACTCCACAACAGCGATGGTCTAGTGGTCTTCGCTTCCACGATTCCGCTGAGCGGTAGAGTGTGGGTTCAAACCCTACTCGGTCGAGCTAGGTGAGGTTTTCAGCTAGGGTTTCCCTCACCTACTCCAGGTAAATGTCGGTTCGGTACCATAAGTTCCTAGGCATCCCCACATCCCTCCTTCCCAATTCTCTTTTCAAGTCCAACGGCTCGGTGGAAAAGCAGGCCTCATGTCGAGACCTACATGGAAGAGAGAAGCACCAGGAGAGGATTTTAGGTAGAATTTCTCATATTTTAGGGTAAAAGCACGCGCAGTTTTTCATAATGGCTTCAATCAGCTGTAGTTGGTCACTTTACTGTGTCGTCTGACAAAATGGCAGTTGTTTCGGTTCGCGCGTAGCTGAGAAGTATTCGAGGAATTTATAAGATGGAAACTTGCAATGTAATTGTTTCCGTGGATCTGATGCAATTTTGTGTTGAGGAAACTTCATTATGTAACTATTGAGCGGTGGCATAGTATTTTATGCTCTCAGTATGTGCTTGTGTTGAAGGACGCTTTCAAACGATCTGTGCATCGTTCTTCTACATCTGTAATTACTTGTTAATTTCCCTTGAATCCGAATAACGCACATGTGCGAATACGAAATTTTCTATCGAACTACAGCGATCTCCAGGCGTATGGTTTCTTTCTTACACTGAAGTGAAGTTACTTATTTTTTTATGAGAATTACACAGCGCAATGAAAAATGAAGGTGACTGAGTCATTTTCGAGGACTACACGTGTAGTAAGCAGTAATTGAGGAAAGATATCTCACAACTTGCTCGTAAACGGTGTTTTGGAAGCATTATTCTGAATGACCATTTTTAAGTTATCTTAATTATTTATTACTTAATTTTTGTATTTACAACCGTGATAGTCTATGGATGAAATGAGAATGTTAGTTAAATACTATGGGATGACAATACGGAAATAGAAAATCGAGCGTCATGTCAATGATAGTATTTTACAGGAACTGTCTGTGCATGTTGTATTAAAAAATATACTTTGGAACGCTGTACTCTAGCCAACATAGAAGACGCTGAATAAAAAAGAGATTCGAAGGTATAGAATATATTTTACTTGGGTAGCTTTTCAAATTAAACGTCTGCTCATCAGTGTTCGATACATAAGACCTGTCAGATCAATTATTATGTACATTATCATTATAATTACTATTTATTTCCAAAATATTTAGGACCATTACCACTTATCATAGAACATTAAATATGGATTAATGGTGAAGTTATTTCAGCTCTTCATTATGATTATTAATTTGTTTCTTAATTCAAGGAAGTTTTAGGCAGTTCCTATTGAAATGCTTGCACATGAGCACGCTCAACACATGACCTATGGAATAAATTATTATTTACATTAATACTAAAATTTTAATGTCTGTTTTTAGGAAATTTTAAAAGTTTTTAAATGTGTAGCTTTTATAGGTACAAATAAAATATGTACCAAATTTGGTGTTATTGTCCCAACTATTCTTTTTTTTGTTGATAAACTACTAGTTTTGTTTTGTTTTATGTAACTGAAGTATTGTTCATTGAGAAATAAGATATATAATTCCTTGCATGCAACCATTTTCATTCAGAAGCTACATTAATTAACAATGCGTTACCGTGGCAAAGCAATGTAACATTCTTGGTGTTGCCAGTCCCTATTGTTTTTCTTTATTCTTAGCATCTGTTATGTATAATTGAACACAAACACATGGAATGTACACTGTAACGAATATGAAGAAAAAACTACTCTATTACTTCTACAATTAATTAGAATTTTTAATCTGGAACACATAAAAGTAGGTATTATATATTGTAATAAAAGTCTATTTCTAGAGCAAATAACGTTAATTTTTCATGTGTTTGATTAAAATTAACTTTCATCTTTAAATAGTACTTCATGTGTTTAAGACACAAAGATGCGTTAGGGTTTCTGCTATGTTATTTGTTGTTGTTTTTTTGTGCCGTTCAGGGTTGACTGCTAGCTTCCTGTATGTATGTATTCTCGTTTCGGTCAACTTTGGACCACGACAACGAGTGTCAGTAAGGATCAGTTCTGTGCGAGTTTATTTACTAGACAATTCGTGAATTTTTTGGGGGAACAGCGTCTAGATATAATCTAGATAGCTGTATCCGAGTATTACAACTGCGGCTGTTAGCCGCAGAGGGTGAACTTTTCAAACGCCACAGCTATACGAACAGACGTAGAATTGAAAAACTACAAATTTTTCTTGCCCCGCCCGGGGATCGAACTCGGGATGACTTGGTGACGAACACTCATCATGACGGGGCTTAGTCTCGTGTATAATTTATAAATTTTCTAATTGTGTTTGAGTAATATTTGTTTTGGTTTTTGCTACATTTCCCACAACATTTGAATAAATTGTTCTACTTTTTTTACTAATAGATTGAATCTCTCTCTCAACTACATCATTTGGTTTATTACTAACATCACACTTAGGTCTGGGTGGAAATGGTGTTCGGTTGTGGAAGGCGAACGTGTGGTGTAGTGGTTAACGCCCCTGCGATCAAAATAGAGGTTCCGGGTGCGATTTCCGACTCGTCGCCTGTTTCACCTGACCGAAAATTGTCACATATCTTCTCCACGTGTAGGGTACACGGAAGAAATATGTACAACATCATACTTGTTTCTTATGGCTCGTATGGCTATGGTGTGGGGCACTTCACTGGTTTTTACTCATGTTAATACAATGTAACTTTTAAGTAATATTTTTCTAGATGGTAACAAGGAACTGCTTATGATCGTTCATGGTTGGAAAAATAAGTTATTGTTTTTTAAACCGATCACAGGGACTGTGACACTCCAATGGAAGGTTAGAAACAAAAAAAAATGAATGAAATATAAGTGGCATTTATATTTCTTGTGATATATTAAACAATTATTAATTAACTAAAGTTTAAAACTATTTTTACTTTGAATAAACTCTTTCATTATATTCTGAAAAATATTCTTACAAATTTTCCTTATAAGAGTAAAATATAAGTAAGGGTTAATTTAATATGAATAGAGTTTGGACACTTGTGCAACAAGATATTAATACATGAAACAGAGAGTATTTCTGGATAGGACCAATACTTTTGTCTGCCCAAATCATTTTCGATTGAGGTATCAAAAACACATAACAATTACAAGACTTTGGTAACAGCTAAATTATGCAGGTGATATCCGTACATTGCTAATGATTCTGAATTATGTTTTCATAATCTTCAAATTTTGTGATTAATATAGATTACTCATATAAGTATCGTTCTATTAAAAAACAATACACGCGTAAATATATCCCTAACTAGAAGACGCCATGAATGTATTTCCACACGGAGTATATTTTTACTTCACTTAGTACACATACTACATTTTCAGCACAAATCATTGAGAAAGCAATTCCTCAGAAGACATAGTTGAGTCACTACAATAATATATTAATGACGTTATGTACATCACAAACTCTTGTTACATTAATTGACCAGGGGTCCGTTTCTCAAAAATACAAGTTTGTAATCATATTCAGTTATTAGCGTCATACAAAGGTATGCTTGTTAACTTATTACAAGAGAATTCTTACAAATATTACAAGTGATTTACTTGAAACCCACAAACATTGTTAGGTTACTAACATTTGTAGCTAACCAACTTGTTAAAATAAACTTGTTATCAACAAAGTATTTTTACCAAGCTATAAGCATAGGTTAACAACCTTAGAACATAGGAAAACTTTCAAGGTAAGTATGAACTGTACCTTTGTGTCAGGGTATGAATTTAAAAACGCTTTAGAATGGCGCTAGAAAAGCTAGAATAAAAAGAGGGACATATTATAAAAATTTAAGCTATAGTAAATATTAAAAAGATAATATTATAAAATATCATAGTACAAATATTATAAAAAAGTAAAGGGAATTACCAAGAAAGTAAAATGAAATGCAAGGAGGTTGTAGCAGAAGTAGAGAAGAAAAAGAGTTGGGAGAAATTTACAAGAGAGCTGGAAGAGGATGTTAATGGAGGGAAAAGGCTGTTGTATGGACTTACAAGAAGTAAAAGGAACGAAAGGACCTACGCAAAACTGGTGAAAGGGGAGAGTGGAGAGCTAATGACGCAACTAGAGGAGATGAGGAAAAGATGGAAAGAGTATTTTGACAAACTACTAAATGTGGAAAATAGTGTTGAAAAGAATATTGTAGTACGGCAGGTGGAACTGGAAAAAGAGAAAGATATTACAATGGTAGAAGTGGAAGTAGCAGTCAGAAGGATGAAAACAGGAAAGGTAGGTGGGTTAGTTGAAATTAGTGGGGAGATGATAAAGGCAAACTAACCTATTGGGCTGCAATGGCTAAATGGATTGTTAAAGTGGATATGGAAGCAGAAATGTATGTCTTAAGAATGGGGAAAGGGAATAATAGTACCAGTGTTTAAGAAGGGAGACAGGAAAGCATGTGATAATTATCGAGGAATAACACTTGTTTCACTAGTAGCAAAAAAAATGGAGAGGATACTAGAAGGACGATTGAGAGAAAAAGTGGAAGACCAGTTGGAAGAGGAGCAGTACGGCTTCCGACATGGCAGATCAACAGTTGATGGAAAAGTATTGGGAGTATGGTAAAGACCTAGTGTTGACGATCCTTGATGTAGTAAAGGCATATGACCGTGTCCCCAGAGAAAAGGAATGGTAAATCATGGAAAGAAAGGGAGGTGGAAAACAAACAACTGAAATTATCAACGCAATATATGATAAAACTATCAGCTGTGTACACATTCAAGTTGGGGAAAAGGAATGGCTTAAGAATGTTACAGGGCTGAGTTAAGGAAGTGTGCTGGTAACATTATTATTTCTAATGGTGATGGATGAAATCGTGAAACAGACAACTGATGTGTATAGAGGACGGGAGATGAAGTTAATACTATTTGACGATGAAAATGTATGTTGAGGAACAAACAGTAACGATTTGTAAGAATAACTGGACATATTATATGAGAAAATTGAATATGGCGTGAATTTCAGCGTGGAGAAAACCAAGACAATGGTGGTATGTAGATGTGATGGAGAAGGGAAGGGACAAATTCATATTAAAGGGTAGAGAATTAATATTGTTGATAACTTTAAATACTTAGGAAGTGAATTAATGCAGAGTGCAAGAATGAAAGCAGAAATAAGCAGAAGGGAGCAACTAAGCAATGTATTCTATCTGTGTGTGAAAAATTTAGCGTGGAAAAAAGAGGTACCAATGAAATGTAAGGAAGTGCAGTATTTGGCATGCTAAACACCCACATTGACATTTGCATCGGAGACATAGACAATGACAGGAAGAGATGAGAGTAAAATTCAACCTAGCGAAATGAAGTTCCTAAGAAGTATGGTAGGGAAAACGAGAAGAGGCAGAGTGAGAAATGGAGATGTTAGGGAGGAAACTGGAGTAGAAAAGTTGAATATAAAAATTGTGAAGGGTAGGTTAAAAGGGTTTGGACATGTTAAGAGAATGGATTATGGAAGAATATCAAAGCTAATGATGGAGGCTAAGCTTGAAGGCATGAGGGCAAGAGGGGACACAGAGCAAGATGGATACACTCAATCAAGTCTAATATAAGAAGAAGGAACCAGGGCTGGAACAATATAGGTATAGAAGAAGAATGGTGGAAAGACAGGGGAAAATGGAGAAATACCATTAATGTATCAACCCGGCCTGATACTGGAAGAGAGAATGGATGATGATTTTTATAAAAACGTAATATGAGAAAATAAATGTTTCCTCCGTGGCTACGGTGTCAACGTTATTGCTTGTCACCAAGTCATCCCGGGTTCAATTTCCAGGTGGGGCAAAATAAAATTTGTGATGTATGAAAAGTTCACACTCTGCAGTACAACATACATACGTATAAAAGGGTAATACCACTGACTTACTGACTAATCATAAAATCTCACAAAATACTAAGGCAACTGACTTGAAATTGGACTGATATGTTCTTTGTAGGGTGTAGACATCCTCTAAGAAACGATTATACGAAAATACGCCCCCAACTGAGTGAAATTGGGGTTGGAATGTTTTATGGATACATCCCATTATAAATCTGGATTGTCTGGAGAAATTTTAACCAAACTTGATTCATAGATGACTCGACTAGCACTGTGTAAGTTGTATGATATTTTGTACTTGCGTATAATTATCTGTCCAAATAAATGAAGTAGTCTCTTGGTAATTGTGGAGCGTTTGCAACATTATCAAAGAATGATAAATTAAACGTCGTTTCTACGTTGCTCGTTGTTTTAATGTTATAAAGCTGTTTCGGCTGCATAGCAGCCATCGTCAGCAACGACCACTGAATATATATGTAGAGAGCGAGACTTATGGGAATTTCCTCCCATAATTCCCATACTCCGCCCTCGAATTCCCCGGCCACTTGAAGTGCGCCGTGCTTCCGAGGGAGTGCGTAGCCGTGGCTCAGGCTCAGGCTCAGGCGCGACAGTCACCGCCTGACTGCTCCGCCCAATGGCCAGTAATGGTGATGACGGAGGCGGCGTACTGGTAAAGAGTGCGACGAGGGAGAAGAGGGGAGAGAGAAGAAAGCAATCGAGCTTGAAGCATAAAGCAGTGAGTTCCTTGCCTCTTGCGATAGTGGAGCACTCGACGGTGGGCACTGCTTCCCTTCGCAGTGATCACTCGTGCAGCCAACAGGCGATCGAACGACGGTCCCAGGGGGAATCGAACTGCAACACGACGCGAGTAAGCACTGGGCACTACCCGCAAGGTAGTCGAGCGGGCTTTCTGCAGTAAACGCCGGGGTCGCACATTCTTGCCTACCGCGTGACACGGTGTCACCATACCCTTGGAATTGGTGGGGAAACCGACTGGAGACATCTGAAGACAGCACTCCGCTGTGAACGAGAGACGTTGCCGGCGCTTAGGACGAGGGTTCTTTTTTTTTCGGGGGGGGGGACTTTAGGGCTCGTCAACATCGAGGACATTAGAGCCCAACGAGGGTTCTCTCCTATACTTGGCGCGATACCTTGGTGCGTCCGCGGGACGTGGTGAATCGAACCACAACAGCGGCGGATGCACGCCGACATCGGGAAGTCTACCCGCTGGTTCGATTGCTACCACCTTTCCGACGACGCAGCTAAAGGGCTGTCCTTTCCCGATTCAGGAAGAAGAAACCTTGCTGACGGGAAAACCACTTGATATTTGTTAATTTATTTGATTTGTTTTATGTAGGAATAATAAATGTTTAACTTGTTGACGCTTGTTCATTGTCTTGGAGCATCATATAAGCATATATACAAACATAACCACTGTGCATAGACGAGGTGCTCTTCGAGTGGCCTGCGCATTTCGCACGGTCTCATATGATGCTGTATGTGTAGTGACCGGTCTGCCACCGATCGACCTGATGGCAGAGGAACGTACCAGGATCTACCGACGAGCGCATGCAACTCCTGATGTTAATCTGAAGATAGTTAACGAAGAGGAGAAACTGGAGACCATGGAGAGATTTCAACACCAATGGGATGCGTCGACCTCAGGAACATGGACCCACCATATGATACCAAACATACGAATGTGGACCGAGAGACAACATGGGGAAGTAGATTTCTACGTCACACATCTATTAACAGGCCACGGCTGCTTCCGATCATAACAGGAGCGCTTTAAGCTAGACGAGAATGCATCATGTCCTTCCTGCACTCCTGTCGGTGAGGACGCAGAGCATGGGTTTTTCTTCTGCTCTCGTTTTGACAACGAAAGGCAAGAAATACGGAGAATTCTGCAGCAAGAAATAAGACCAGAGGGCATAGTACATCTGATGCTTCTCTCTAAGGAAAACTGGTATGCAGTGGCTAACTACGCGGCCAATGTTTTGAAGAAGCTCCGATGTGAATAAAGGATTCGACGTGGCATAGAATAGTTTAATTATCTAGCCCATTTGCCCCTCGCGAAGTAATGCTTGACGGCGGTTCCGTGGGGTGGCATCAGAGAAATGAGAGGTAGTTTTTAGTGGGTAAAAATCCCACACACTGTGGAGCCCCTACTCCAATATCTTTTAAAGATTTTCCCCTACCAAAAAACAACAAAAAACATACATGGTCAGCTCAAGGATTTGTATGAGTTGACCACAGAAGCAGATATCTGTAAGACCTTTGAAAACCAATTTGAAGCCGTCAAAACTGGGAAAGTGACGGTCAAGTCCATCCGTAAGTCCTACGGGGGAACCCAGACAGCAGTGGTAAGCCTTCCAAAGGATCTTGCCAGGAAAGCAGTCGAAATGGGTGAAATCCGCATCGGTTGGTTTGTCTGTCGCATTCGGCATCAGGTCTCTTTAACCAAGTGTTACAAATGCTGGGGTTTCGGACATTTATCTCGAAACTGCAAGGGCCTGGTAGGTCCAAATTGTACTTAAGGTGCGGCGAAGAAGGACACGTTGCTAAGACGCGTGCCAAAACTCCGAAATATCTCCTCTGCGAAGACAGAGAGAAAAGTAGCCACCCCACAGGCAGTTCTACATGCCCCAAGTTCAGGGTAGCGGTACAGAGGACTACCCAACGACCAATATGAGGGTAATCCTACTTCACCTCAATCATTGTGAGGCCGCTCAGGACCTACTGACTCAGTCAGTTCGAGACCTAAACATAGACGTTGCTATACTCTGCGAGCAATATAAGACCTTCGAGACACCGACATGGATATCGGATTCGACACACCGGTCTGCCATATGGGTGTGTGGGAAACGTTTTGTCCAGGACTTTATGAAAACATCAAAAGCTGGATTTGTATGGGTTAAAGTTGGGGATATTTACATCTACAGCGTGTGTGCCCCATCTGGCCCTAACACCTCGTTTGCAAAGTTTAAAGCCTTGATTGACATGCTTGAAACTGACGCGAGACATAGTAGGCATCTAATAATTGCAGGGTATTTTAACGCTTGGGCTGTCGACTGGGGAAGCAGGATAACTAACTGCCGACGCGAAACACTCCTGGACGTTCTTCGATCCCATGAACATCGCAGCAGCTAACAGGGGGACTACTCCTATTTTTTGTAGAAATGGGAAAAGTTCCATTGTAGATGTTACGTTTATGAGTGAGTGCCTGGACAGAAAACTCCACTCATGGCGGGTAAGTGAGCACTACACGCATAGTGACCATCAGGCCATTGTCTTTGAAATAGGTGAACACGCAAAGACAAATGCAAGGCGTGCTCCACATCGTAACGGTACGTGGAATGTTCGATCATTTGATCGTGATTCCTTTGTTGTTATTATGGAGAGGAACATTGAGATATCGGGGAAAGCGGAATACATCTTTGAGCAAGGGATGGCACTCTTCGACAGTACATGCACGACCTCAATGGCGAAAAAATGCCAGAGGAGTAGACAGTCACCGGTAAACTGGTGAAGTGACGAGATCGCAGACCTTAGCATAACCTGCAACCGTACTAGAAGACTAGTGCAACGCGCAAGAGGGCGACCGGAGAATTTACGTCAATAAAAACGAACTTTTATGAGATATTTTGTTCTCTAAAACTGTGGACATGGCTGTCGCTTCTCTCTTACATGTAGGTCTCTCGTTTCACGGTCTCTGACCCTCGCCAAAAAGACATTAAATAAATAAACACAAATCTTCAGACTTAAAAAAGATAAAGGGGGAGGTGATAGAGCAATTTCGATTTCGGATTAAGCGGTCAAAATTTATAAGGACACATAGGTTTCGTCTTTGCAACAAACCGATTATTTTCTTGTTTTTTTTGTGCCTGTGTTATTAGGAAACGTGAGCTGTAATCTGCAATCCGTAACTGAACAAATAGCTTCGTTCAGAGCTAAATGTAAAACTCAGCAGACACATGTGAATGCTACGACATCGCTATGGATGCTGACGTCATCTAGAATGGAGCCAGTACACTCCATCTGTTCCGGGTATTCCTCGAAATGAACTTACCTTCACTCTCATTGCTGGTGGTAAATTTTGTTTGTAAACCTTAGCGCAAGTAATATAAGCCATCTTGACCCTGCAACATATAAAATTGGAATGAAACTGTAGGAATACTTAATACCATTACTGTAGAAGGGATACATAAAATGATTCAAACAAATCGATAAAAGCCCTGTTTATTTTTATTTATTTCTCCTAACTCGGATGTATCCAAACAGAGTCAATTTTTCATTATTTTCCTACCATTCGGA
>NNCF01132384.1:98844-123848 GCA_002313205.1 Laupala kohalensis | reverse complement strand
ATATATATATATATATATATATATATATATATATATATATATATATATATATATATATATATATATACATAAAATGTGATTAAAATATAACATTTAGACTTATTTAACTTATGAAAAACCTACTCTCAAACTCATGAATGTTACTAAATGTAGATTTGATCGGCGCAAAAACAATTAAACAACCACAACAATTGTATTTAAATTTCAGAATATTTCGTTGTTGGATTTATGCTGGTCTTCGAAGATGAAACTTTCATTATTTAGTAGGATTTCAAATTCTATGACCTGAAATAATATCACTTTAGAATGCATCGTCCTACAAGACAATCAAAATTTTGGAGAGCGATCGCAATATCAAATTTGTCATCACCCATCCATTTCACTCTTTTACTACGCGTGCAGAGGAAGTAAACTAGAATAACGGTGATTCGTTATTGAGAGCACAATATATTTTGCAGTTAATGAAGGTGTTAAAACCAGATGATCTTACACGCAATCACAGTGACCTGAAAAACAAATACTTTTGATGTGTTTGATTTGATGTCATCTCTACGTATTTCTATGGTCTCAAAGATACGTTTTTAGTGCGACATCACTTACCAGAATATTTTTTTCTTTAGCCTTGATATTTTTTTCATAAGAAGAAGAAATGATACCTACAGAAAAACCACAAAAATAAATATATCGAGTTACCAAAATACTTTTATGGTTTTGGAATTTATTATACGCCTCCGACGTTATTTTTTATGGATAGAATGTTTCTTCCTTATGACTCATTTTTCTTGTACGTGAAGTTACAGACCTCAGATACATGTAATTATATCCTTGATTGTAAGTCAGTCTAAAATTCGAAAGTTTCGCAGTCCGACAATTATTTTAATGAGGAAAACTCATTGGTTCTCAGATTGTGTGCCATCCCAGGATATATTGGTCTCTACGCTATTCGAGAGTTCTTCTGGAATGAGAGATGAGAGTGTGACTAACGTACATAAAGGGAATTGAAAAATAGAATATTACAAGAAACTTTTTAAATCGAAACACAAACAGAACAGTTAAAAATTTCAATAAGTATATACTTAAATCATTTATCGATATCTTAATGAAACAATAACAAATTCGTTTTTAACATAAAGTTAATGAAATGATTGGAAGATTCTACTATAGAAAAATACATGTTAATTAATAGTTTATTATTAAGGTTTTTATTTCTATTTTGTTCGTTACGAGGAACGTGCTGCAACTGTAGGTTGTGAATAAGGAATTCTAAAAATTACTATTTATCTTCATCATAGGTTTCACTGTGAGGGAAAAGCACACTTCTTTTTTGTTTATCGACTTGGAAACCGAAAAAAGTTGCATTGAAAAGTGTAAACAAATAGTAACCGAAAAAAGTTGCATTGAAAAGTGTAAACAAATAGTATCCCGCGAGATCGTAGTCCAAAAACGCACTTGAAGTTAGATTTTTTTCTACAACGAACATCTGTTTCACAACGAACATCTTGTGTTTTAAATGAAGTTTATAAAATATCCACCTAATTTCAATTCGTAGCAAGACATACAGAAAGTGCATATAACATTTTTCTGTACAGAACATTGTGTTCCAAAAGTATTAGAAGATAAATTTGAAATACTATATTAATATAGTTTTATTGAAATACTATATTAATATAGTTATATTGTTTGGTTATAAATTACACATTTTAAAGTATACCAATATTCTACTAATATCCTTATTAAAATGGAGTTTTCTTTCATATTTCTTAACTTTTGGTGAGTTCAGTAAACAGTGATGTGGTGTATAATCATATCACACGTATTTCTGGTAACTTCAATACAACAAAGTATTGCATAATTGTCATAAAATTTAGAAACTCTAGACTTGTTTTCCTTATTTTTATCATGATTCTATCTAATACTTTGTAGATTGTTTTCTTCTCAACGGAATACTCAAGAATATAGTCATAGGGTTATTTCAATTTTAAGAACTAAACATAATTTTTTCATGAAATATATTATAGTATACTATCATTCACAAATGAACACACTAAAAATACCGTTACTTACGACTTCATGTATAGAAATTATTTTATAGAAATGTTGATCAAAAGTACTAAAGTGTACGAAGACGTCGTATACTTAGGATATGTATGAGCACAATGGAGATTGAACTTCGAAAGTGTTCCAATTTCATCTCCTTCAGTTGCTACCAATGTTGCCAGATTTGTCGTAATGCAACGTTGCCGTATTGCCAATTGCTCAGCGGATGTTTAAGATTTTCCTAAGCAATGTCAGAGCATTATTGAAGGATTCGTCCATTCCAGCTTCCAAACAGATCTTTCGAGCTGATTTATGGTATAAACCAATTTCAAAAATCTGTGAGCAAACGTCACCGGGAATAGAACAGCGACGTAGCGACAGTAGAGCTACAGTGAATCTTTATTTCTCCCAGCCAAATGTATTTTTACCTAGAGGAAGTATAATTTTTGTTTTAAAAAACTACACATCTCTATCAATCACAGAAATAGACACCGAATTCAATGTGTTTTGAATCTTTGATTTCGGGTAGTTTTAAAAAAATTACACTTTTCGTCAATGGAACCATTGACATTTAACTTGCGAGAATCACAGACCTCTCAGGTGATATCATAGAGATTAGTATTCTCATACATGGGGACTCGCTTGGGAAGTACTTGAATGTGGATCGATATTTTCCAATTTTTGAATTCAAAGAGATACAGAAATCTCTTAAATTGCAATGGACCACACCACAAGGTATCAGATTAAATATACGGAGTGTATAAGTTAGCATTTGCTGAGAAAAGCATGAGTCAGAATTGGAGAAATGTTATTTGCTCAGACGAGAGTGATTATAAAATATGTGTGGCCGTATGATTTCATTACAAATGTCGATCCACTAGGGAGTCCCTTCAAATTCCCTTCATATCAAGTACTTCCTATTCAAATCAACGATTCAAAACACGTCAAATTGAGCGTCTATTTCTGTGATCGATAGAGACGTCGAATTTTTCAACAAACATTATTCCGATTCTGAGTAAAATCACATTTGGCTGAATCTGAGAGAAATATAGTTCCATTCTAATTCTACTGTCGCTACGACGTTGAATCGATTACCGGTGACATTTGCGCACAGATTTTTGAAAATGGTTTATACCACAAATCAACTTGAAATATCTGTTTGGGAGCTGTAATGAACGAAACCTTAATTCATGCTCTCACATTGCTCAGGAAAATCTTAAACATACGCTGAGAAATCAGTGATTCCGCATCGTCGCATTACGACAAATGTGGCTAGCAACTGAAGGAGATAAATTGGACCACTTTCGAATTTCAAACTGCATTGCGCTGATACATATGCTAAGTACACGACTCCCACGTATACTTCAGTACATTAGTACAACGTATTTATTAAATATATCCTATACATGGACACTTAAGTTACTGTATTCTTAGTTTGTTGTTCATTTGTGAATGAAAGAAATATATTACTTAGTATATTTCACAAGGAATTTTTAATGCTTCTGTAATTTCAATTAACCTATAATATAATATTGAATAATAATATAATATTGAATTGAAAAGCAATCAATTCTACATATATTTGAAGAAAACAATGAAAAAAAGAAATTCGAGAGTTTATAATTCTAACCGAAAAGTAAGTGTGATATGATAATACACCAGAACATTGTTTACTAATCTCACCAAAATATGTTAAGTTGGAAATATGTGAAACTATACTTGAATATATTACAAATATTGAGTAGGAAATGGATATGCCTTAAGTTGCCTAATTTATATCCAAACAATATTTTCAATAATAATACATTCATACAGCATCTACATTTATCATATTTTACATTTGGAGTACAATATTTAATAAATAAAATAGTTATATGCACTTATTGGTTTAAACTAACAGTATTCGTAGCAATAAAACAGCATTTGATTCTGTCTGTTTTGCTAAGAATAGAAAACAGGAGAAGAAAAAACTACACGTTTGATAGTTTTAGACACGGTATGAACAACAAAATTAATAATAGCCGCATTACTCTAATGATAATTAACAACTGTAAAAGGACGGGTCAAATATCATTTATTTAAAAACAATAATTTTCGAATAATAAAAAAGTACTTAACGCTCACCAAATTGTGTATTTCTTTATTTGTATTTTTTAAACCCTTAAAAGGGCTGTTTCTGGTCACTTAATAACGAGTCCAATACCCGTCACAATCTATCACGTCTTGCAACCGTCAAGGGATTTAATTTACTAAGGTGGACGCATAAGTCGTGCTGATAACAATTTCCTCCCACGCTTTATATACAACATCCCAGAGCGCATCAGTAGTCGTGGGAGATGGATCAGGCCAATTGTCAGTCATGACACTCTTCATCTTTGCCCTCACGCTTTCGATTAAGTTGAGGACAGGTACAAGCGGGGTCAGTGGAGAATACTCAAATTCTCCTCCTTTGCAATCCATTCCAGCACCAATCAAGACGTGTGGACAGATATAGTTATTCATCAGGATGCAATTGCCGCACCGAACGGACCATAATATCTCGCAAGATATGGAGATACTGATGCCTCACAAGACGACCTTGTAGTCTGTGAAGAACCCCTACACCGCGAGAACTTATCCAGTCCAATACTCGTCCAGATTGTGCTCTCTCTCTCTCACATACTCAGGACAATGGCGGGTTCCACGAGGTTGATAAACGCGAACAGGTCCGTCATTTGCAGAGGAAAAAAACACTCTCGTCTGAAAAAAAAAACATGTTTCCCCAATTTCGATTAATGTTTTCCTCGGCAAATGCTAACCTATAAACTCTATGTTCATCCGAAAGGGCCACCTTTGTTGTTTCCCTCCTAGATCGGAGTCCATTATCTCAGACGGTTTCTAACAGTTCTCGCGCAACCTGGGAAATTAGACAGACGGGTTAACTGTTATGAAGAGAGGAAGGATTATCCTTAGCCTGGTTTACAAAACCGGCGTCCTGGGCTTCGGTAGACACTCGCCACAATTCAGTGCAAGTACGCCTTCAAACCTCCCCAGATTCGCGATACTACCGGACCTACTTGCAAGCAGTTCTTCGACTTACTCCATATTGCCTTCCAGCTGCCGAGAAAATTGAAACTTGAAATTGGCACTCTCCACTAATGCAATCACCTTTTCCCTAACGGAGCGCTCGTGATGAGACATGGCAGTAGAATACTTCGCAAGTTTCACTTTGCTAAGCTCGTGTAAGTCAAGATCCCCCTCTACAGAGAAATACGAGGTCGTCTGATCAGATAAGATAAAGTATTGCAAACATTTCTACTAACAGTCGTAGATGAAAGAAATAATTTCAACAAATAACTATACAAAGAAAATTTGCAGTTTTATACATATTTCTATGGATTGACGAAATTTTGTTTTTAAAGAATATTTTAATATAAAGAATATTATAATATCTCAGTGTAATATGAACTAATGTGAAGTGTATTTGCCCCCCCCCCCTCAACTGAATGGGTGACATGGCTCAGGAGAACGAAGTTCTACCACGAGTGTTACGATCAAAAAGCAACTGGTTGAATCCCAGGTGATATATGAGAAAAGATTTTTGAAAGCGAATTCAATCATAAATCAACTGAGGATGTCCGTATGAGAGGTGAAATAAACGATATCTTCATGAAAGCACACACGATGATGAGAAAATTTAAATATGCTATTGTTCTATGTCGCGTAACGCGTCATCGCACCAACTTTGTTGGCATCTAAGCAGATAACAAGCTTTCGCAGTTCATTTCCGTATCATCTGGTATAATCAAACGTCTTCGCATTAGTTTTATTTTTGTTCAACGTGTTGAAAAAAAAAATTGAAAAGTACATTGCTAAGAATATCGAAATTGGACAACGTTTTATAAGTTCTTTATTATTTTAATATAATCTAGCTTCCTCAAGTATTAAGATTTTTTTATACAATAATCTCGCGTAACTGTTCTTTATTCGCACTTTGTAATGTGGGTCTTCCAATTCCTACTTTAGAAACACTTAAATTTGATATTGCTGATTTTGCATTAGAGATAACGTGTATTAATCGCCATGTGTGCCTTTAAATGAAACCTACAAGGACAATATCATTTACTAATATCAAACTAATTATAATTTAAAAAGTGTATTTTAACATTCTGACCGAATATCAATTAGGAATTATTATAACATTTTATTACTATTTCTATTACTTTCTTACACAAAGCTCCACATCTGTGGTTCAATTTATAACAATTTATTGCTTAAAAATTTATCACTCAAGGTGTTTCATTGATACATCACATTTCATAAATTCCAATTCAGGATTTATCCTTCCAATATAACACAAACATCATATAACCAAATTAAGTCATTAATAGAAAACCTCTTATTGATACTATGCATTTCTGAAATCCCAATCCAAAGACCCTTCCAAAAACATAAACATCATAGAACAAAATTAATTAATTAACTAAGAGAAAACCTCTATTTGACACCATGGCAATAAGAGCTCGTGTCCATTACGTGCGAATTTCCAGTCATTCAAATAGTTCTCACTCAGAAATTTAATACGTTTTATCATTCAGATTATTATTACGTGTTCCAACACAATATCTTTATGGGTATTACGACCTCGTCACACGATGTTACCAAAGTCACGTACTGTAGCAGATACCGTCCGTTCTCCATTTATTCCACGTGGCCACTGATCGTGAGCTTATCATGAGTTCAGCTAACAATTCCGCTTTCACATTAGTTCTCACCGACCTCCTGGTTCTCACTTAACTCACTGATTTTACACTCTCCGATTCTCAATATTTTACTCCTTTTTTACTCCTCACTCACTTACTATCCGTCACTTACTGCTTCTCTTACTGCCCCTTCTGCCGACCGCCGGTCTGTATTTACCACCCTCAGCGAGTTGGTATAGACTCGCTGTCTCAGCTGTTTCGTTCCTCGGTCACTGCAACAAGCCTAGTCATTGACTCTCGCCAGGTTTGCTTGAGTGTACATTGTGTGTCGTGGCGGCGGTAGCAGTTGTAATATAAAATTCTACAATTTTACAATAGTTTCTTCCGTAAATAGTTATTTGAGTCACACACAAATTATTTACTGAATTAAAATTACTTTTTATGCACTAGAAATTAATTATACTACACCGTAAAACACTCAAATACCCTCTTCTATTTGAATCATTTTTAAAAGCTACAAAATCAATTTTACCTTTGTCTCTCAAATGAAAAACAATGAACACAATGTATTATACATCTCTCGTTGATTAATAAAACAAGACTATCAATAATTATCAAAGCAAACAAAGATAATAAGTTACAAAGTTCTAGTGAAAATTGGTAGAGGATATGTTTTAGAGTGTGATCTAATATTGAAAGTGTTGAAGCATAATATTTCTAAACGAGTATAATGAATGACTGATAGTAAATTTGTCATTGCGATCTCCCTCCATAATTATGTTTGTCTTCTCGATCGATGAATCCTAAAGTGGTGTTATTTCAGGTTATAGAACATGTAACCCTACTGGACTAAATAACGGAAGTTTCATCTTCGGTGACCAGCATAAATCCAGCAAAAAAATCTGGAATTTAAATAAAAGTAATGTGATTTTTTAATTGCGTTTGTTCAGATCAGAACTATATTTAGTAACATTATTTTGTTTGATAATAGGTTTTTATAAGTTAAATACATCTAAATATTTTATTTGAATTATTACCTCTGATGGATATATTTATATATGATCAGTGCTTTCCAATTTGTGAGAGAGTTTTGATATCCGTTTTTTTTTTCATTCTTGTTCGTTCGTCATCTAATATTTCTGTTACATATCTTGCTATTAAGAAATAATTGCAAATAATATAAAATCTTCGAATAAACTTGGATCGACAACAAACAACACATCTTAATTGATGCCAATTTGCTTTTATTTCTTTATGCCATGGGAACCTTTGGACCTACAAGGAGACAGTTGACTTGATTTTACTAAAGAGAATTCTCAAGATATACGCTTAAAATCTAAATATTTCGTAAACGTACGGCTCGAATAACAAATTTGAGTAATTGAATCTCACAATGTACTCCAGATTGTATCGTTGTTTTTTTTTTGTTTTTTTTGTGGGGCTTTACGGCTCATGTCAACATCAAAGGTCATTGGAGCCCTAGGAGATTGTATCGTGGAACAATAACGATTTTTCTACATTACTCATCATTCAGTAACACAGTACTATAATTTCCAAAATAATCCATTCCATGGCATGTAGTAATGAGACCACATAATTGCGAATTGATTGAGTTTCAAGGAGAAATTAATTTTTTGTCTTCACAAGTTTTATTTGCTATAAATACCTTGGAATGTGTATAACTAAAAACTAAAAAATATTCCACTAATAATGATAAAATTCAGTATTTATAACCGCTAGTTTTATTAGGAATCTCTTCGTTGTTTCTCCTCTACCATAAGACCACAAAATATAAAAGTTTCTTTAATTATACGTTCAATATGTTAAACAGAAATGACGTGTCATTCGCGTCTCCGTGGGCTGTCCGGGATGAACACTTCTGCGATCTAAATTTCTATTTTTAAAGGCAGCAAAAATTGTAAACGACATTTAAATAGTCCGCATAAGTCACACAAATATTCCAATGAAAAACCTTATTCGTATAATTTCATATTTTTCTTCAATGCTTTCTGAAAATACGAAATTCTCTATTATATTGATGGTAAAAAAAATTATGTTCATTAGAGCAGATTTCTATATTTAAAATAAGTTCTTAAAATATGACCCTTAATCTGGAATGCTCAGACCAACTAGTTAAAATAATTTCATGTTTAAATTTTTATATATCTTGTCAACTACGTCGCGACTAATTTAATTTACTGTAAATTTTATGTTAAATGTCTAATTAATACGTTTATCTTTGCAAATATAAATATCCATGTTGGTTCGTAAAACGTTATATGCGGGTAAAGAATGCATCTAAATTACCATGTTCGTCCCCAGCAATTGAATTAAGGAATAATACTGCATATCAATACTAACATTTTAAATGAATAATGAGTTTTTATTATTATTATTATGTGTATCAAATAAATGCTGTTATTGTGAAGATTAGAAGTGGTACTCTGTTGAAATTAATGAGAATGAATTATATTTTTCCTGAATTTATATAAGTGTACAGCAAGAAAACAAGAAAGGAACAACGAAAGAAAAAAGGAAACAAGAAAAAGGTGAGAAAGAAAGAAAGAAGGAAGGAATGAAGGAAAGAAAGAAAGGATGAAAGAAAGGAGGAAGGAAGGGAGGAAAGAAGGAAGGAAATACGAGTGGAGAGAAGAAAGAAAAGAAGGAAGGAAATAAGGAAAGAAGAGAGGAGAGAAGAAAGAAAGGAAAAAAGAAAAATGGAAGGAAGGAAGGAAAGACGAGAGGAGAGAAGAAAGAAAAGAAGGAAGAAAAATGGAAGGAAAAAAGGAAGGAAAAAAGGAAGGAAAGAAAGAAAGGAGGAAGGAAAGAAAGAAACAAAGTATGAAAGAAAAAGGAAACAAGGAAAACAGAGAAAATAATGAAATTGATATATGAGAGAATGAGAGATACTCAATTAAATGCAATATTAATTTATATTGTATACTATTTTTTGGGATATTTTTCACGTATTAGTAAATTACTTAACTTTACCATAATTGAAATGTGATGTTATATTGTGTAATTATCTTAGTCAATCAGTGTGAATACAGCTCAATTTCATTTGAATATTTAATAAAAGTGATTTGTGTGTTTGTTATTTTTATTGAAATCTAAAATAACGTTTTTGGTAATATTACTCTCTGAGCATGTTGTTTAATTTTGCACTATTACAGCCAATAGGTTGTTTCATCAATATATTTCTAGTAGATGTAATGTATTTATTCTTTAAGTAGTTTAACATTATTAATATCACTAGAATTAACCTTTGATGTTGTTCATTCATATTTTATACAATTGTTTTCTATAATTTATGAATTCTGAATCACAGCAAAGAATAGTATAAAAGAATTGCAAATTATATGAAACTACGATAGACAATACACATCTTTTCATGCCAATGAGCTTTGAGTTCTTTACACCACTCAAAAATTATAGGAATAATAATAAATAATTCGTGATTCGAAATTTTTAAAATCCATACGATATCTTGCAATGATATTCAAATTGTATGATCAAAACAATATTTTTTTACAGTAAAACACAAACGGTTTTACAAAAACTCTAATATCTTTTATATTACCTAGCAAGGTTTTATAAGACAACAAATCTTGAAATGTCATTTAAATATAGAGAATGATAAAGTTTATTGAAGTTGAGAATATACAATTTTTTTTGTTAAGGAAGTTCAAAATGTGTATAATAAAAATTAACGAAATATTTATTTACTAGTGGCGTAATAAAACATTTTCTCTTGTTACGATAATTAATTTAATTGGGGATTTACTTTATCAGTCTTCTATTGGTCTGCCAAATCTGGAACAGTTTCAAGTTTGCCTACGATTGGTCGAACGAAAGAGAGGAGTTTCTCCCCCTTCCCAGAGACGTGGCATTGCAAACCTAACGGCTCCAAATATCCAAGACTGCGGGAATTTTTTCTCCTTTTTCGTCAGTTATTTTATAATTTCAGGAGTATACAATTTATCGAGGACGTGTTGGATTTGTCGCTCCGCTCCTGTAACTCCTGCAACTAATCATAGCACAGTCATCGACATAAAAGAGAGTCAGTTAGAATTAGAATTTATTAAAAAAACAAGGATTACAATGTATCGCCTAATACATCGTCCTTCCACATTCGTAAATCCCGGTCCCTCATCACATATACGTTACCCGGGATTTTAATTTTCCTCCTCTGTTCCTCTGTCTTAATGTCTTTCTTTCTGTCGTGCTGTTTGAGTGTCTCTTCCACACGACAGAGTTAAATAATATTTCCATCCTCTCCGCGAGGTGGTGGGCACTGTCCGCCTATTTCTGTTTTTATTACCTAACGTACGTTAATCATCTCTGTTATATCTTCCTGAAATTCATTAAATGTCTTTTCATTATTTAAGAGTCTTTACTGGTTCTTCTCATTATAAACTTCTGTCCGCTTCAGAATAGTCATAATTCGTCCACATTCTTCATTATTGCATTTGCATTCGTAAATAATATGTTTCACATCATTCTTACCATTTCCACACAAGCAGTCATCATTTTCAGCTAGTCCCATCCTATGTAAAAACTATTATATGTTGCATGTCCCGTCATCACTTCCATCATGATGGTGTTAGGTTAAAACTATTAGGTTAAAACTGGTATAAAAATATTCTAGTCTCTACCCACTGTTGCTTCATCCCAACGAATTTGCCAGCACAACAACAACTTCTTGGTTATTTTACTTTTCCATGTCTTATCTTTCATATTAATCTCCTCTCCATCAAGTATAATACTCTCTCTCTCTCTGTCTCTTACGTACAAGAAACCGTAACGCCAGCGTTTGTATCGCTAAATCCTCAGGTAATATCCCCAATACTACTTCTAAACTCTTGGTGGATTTTCCTTTTGTGGGGCTTTACGGCTCGTCGACATAGAGATCATTAGAGCCCTAAAAACTTGTACAGGTAGGGAAAATGCAGTTACGCACTAAGGAGAACCAACATGACACTCCCCGCGTGTGGGACACGCCGAATGACTCAACCATATCCACTAAAAACCCTCCTGAGTTACAATATATCAAAACATATCTTAAAACATTTCAAAAAATGAGGAAAATGAAAGATGCTCTAGCTCTAATAGCGTCGGGATCGAGAAGAACAAGAGGTGGCCAAGGAAGGTCAGGAAAGAAAAAGGAAGGAGCCTGATACAAGTAAGTGGAAGTAATTCCAAACTCAGCTCGGGGCCCCGTGTTTGCCAAACACGTACTTACTAGACTTACTTACGTCCCCTGGAGGGGGGGGGGGTAAAACCTTGGTGAAGACTGTTCTAGAACATTTATTCCAGGGGAGAATACACGAACGCAGAATACTTTGTAGACGCTTTTCTACATGTTGTAAATAGACTTTGTATTCCCACACACTTGAGCAATAAGTGAATATAGGCAGTATTACTTCTTCGTATATACTACGCACTTCCTTTATTCCAATTTTTTTAGTAATTCTTACTCTTTGTAGTCCATATAAAATCCGTTTCATTTTTATCGATAAATAATTTATATGTTCTTGAAATGTTAACCTTCTATCAATTACACTCCCAAGTATTTCAGCCGTTTAGTGAACTGTAAACACCAATCTGTTATATGGATTATCGGATATCTTCCTGCATTCCTTAATGCGTGCAAGATTCCTTTTGTTTTCGTCTTTGATGTAGATAACTTCATCATCATACGCATTACTTCAATTTTCTTCATAATTTTTTCTCCTTTTTCTCCAATCTTTTCCGGCTACTTTCTTCAATTAAAATAAGAACACCATCAGCGTACGCAGTAATTGTAGTATCCTCCTCGTTCATTTGTAACAAATCTTTATTTGAAACAATGTTCCAATAGGCGAGTGCAGAATGGCACCCTGAGGCCATCCTTTCCCGATTTTCCGTAATAGATGCTCTTGCCCAATAGCTAATAATACATATCTGTCCTCAAAGTAAGATCTTATTAAGCTTTCCATCTTCTGTTCCATATTCATTTCCTTTATAAAACCTTGCACAACCGTACAATCTACTCTGTCACTGCAAACATATACTTATCTGAGCGAGTTATAATATTGTTAATCACTCTACCTACAGCATCCTCCGTTGCACGACCTGTTATAAATCCATATTTGTTTTTACTGAAATTATCAGGAGTCAATTTTGTGTTGAGTTATTTAGAGATGCACATATCTAAAATCTTCCCGATCATCGGAAGCAGTGATATTGGCCAGTAGGATTTACATAATGTATTGTCTCTCATCTTTCAAAAACAACCTAACAACCACGTTTTTTCATGCCTTTGGGAAATAACCATAGTTATAGCATGCATAGATGATTTTCAAAATTTCATTTCCGAAAGTCCTGTATGTGTGTTTGATAATCTCATGCGTAATTTGATCCAATCCTGCGCTTTTAGTCTTACCTAGTGCCTAAATAGTCTCGTTTAACTTTTCCATCGTTATTCATGACGTTTACTCCGTCATGTCTCATATTCCCCTACTATGTCTTACGTATTCTCTTCTACCAATAATGTTTCTGAAATGGCCATTCCAGTGTCCAACCAAGTTTCGGTAATCCTATCCTTCCCTGTACATTATTCCATACATGTGCTCCTTTCAATCTCTCCAGGCTGATCACATAAGGTAGATCCCAAACATTATATCTTAAAATTTCTTCAATGAGCATCTCCCAACCCTCTCATTTCGTTTCTTTTGTCTTCTTTCTGAGTCTGCAAATATTGTTTTTTAAGTTTTCTCCTGTTTTCTTTATTCTTCACTTCCTTTTTATATTCTCTACGTTACCGATTCCTTTCTTTCTTCTTTTCCGTAATACTAGACTCTCACCACCTTTCCCCTTACGTATCGATCTCTTTTTATTCGGCAATATCTACGCACCTCCTGTAACATAGCAAGCTGAAGATAGTCCACTCGTTCGTCCAATACTGTCTCCTGCCTTGTGCTCACATACAATGCGAGTTGTCTATGCTCCTGATTATATAATTTCCAATTAATTCGTTCGAAATTATGCTCGATATCTCTCTTGCGGAGACCGTATATTGCAGTGTTTTATGATCACTGGTAATTCCCTTTCCTACTCACCACCTAGTCACTGCAAAATTCTTTTCCTTATTTTGAAGAGTAATATCAATTATTGACTTTCCATTGTCTGTTTCAAATGTGTTGATTTCAAATATATTACAAATCGACAAGTCTTTTTGATATATCACATTCTCCAACAGCTGTCTTCGCTCATTAGAGTTGATCACCCCTCAAAGTTGATCTGGTATTCCAGTCTCCTCCAATAACAACATCATATTTCCCGTAGTCATCTAACAAACATTCCGCATGTTGAAACAAATGTCTCCCTTTCCGATTATACTTAACGTACACATTTCCTGTCATAAATATCTTAACTCCATGCGTTAATAACACTGCTTGGATATACTTATTGCAATACCGATCTATTCGTAAGACATATTCTAGTAGTTATCAACATTACCGATTTCCCCCACCTATTTCGAAGATCACCCTATACGACTGAGGTATATGCATTAAGACTCCTCTACTCATATATGGTTCTTGCAAGAAACATATTTCAATCTTGTTTTGCCGTACATACTCAATTAACTCATTTGTCCCTACTATACCTCCTCTTAAATTTATTTGTATAGAGAGTGTTGGACAGGAATCTTTACAGCAGATGTTATGCTGTTAATGGCCACTGAAAATAAAGTCACACTCAGGACTGAGTCCTAACGGACGCCGTTCTCTAGAAGAAGGAAATCCGAGGTGTCTCTTCCAATTCTGTATCGGATGGATCACTGACTCAAAAAGGACTGTAACATCAGAGGAAGATGTCCTCTAAAACCCCAGTCATAGAGTTGTTGCAAAGTGTCATAATGCCAAGTAGAATCCTTTTCGATGTCAAAAAGTATTCCAACGACATGTTGTCTTCGGACGAAAGCATCTTGATCAAAAATGTTTCATAAAACACGTCTATACAAATAGAACACCTTGCCATTCACCACCAAAAACAAGAGTTAGGTGAAACACCAAGCCTGACGTTCTGATTCTATTCATAAAAATCAGTCATCATCGAAGGAAACTTACTCGAGAACATCATAATATAACAAAATTCTTTACTTTGCTACTTTGTAGGGAAGAAAATCAAACTCATCTTTGCGTGTGCATGTTTTAGAGTAAGAAGATGCTGGCTGTGTCTCTTGTTATCTTGGGTGTACATAAAGTGGGTTCAGAAGAGTGTTTTTTAATAGGTGATTTATGGCTCGCCAACTTCAATGTTATTGAAGCCGTTCAGCGGCGTGTTGCGAATTGAAAAAATCAGATCACTGCACGAATCTATCACTATCGAGGAATAACACGGTGAATTGTACTTTCTTTGAGAGTCGACTCGGATAGCATCCATGTTGGTGCAATATGAAACACTAAAATGTACGTGTAGGTGACATTGAGACCCACGTATTGAGGAAGAAACAATTTTCCTGCCTTCTAAGTACAACAAACAAATTCCTCTTACTCTTACTGCAGCTAGGACGAAGTTCAAATAGTCGTAAAAGTCGTTAAATTTGCCCCTTTCAACATGTAACCCATTGCTCTACTTATTGCGCAGGGTTTCGTCACAATCCGAAAACGGTTACGTATTCAGCATTTTATACTATTCTTAGAAACAAGCTTCACCTTTTCGTATTCTATATTAAAGCAATGTATGGACATGCTCCTCCAAAAGTAAGTAGTAACAATGGATAATGTATTTACGAGCCGAAATATAATTTTGCTCATTATATGAATAGATTAATAATTCGCAAGCAAACTAAGTCAATTATACTAGTAAGTATATCTGTATCTGTTCATGAAAATAAAAATAATTGTGGGTATGTTTGTCGACCATATAGACAAATGATAAATACTTCAAGAGCGTTGAAATTTTACAGTGATTTCGCGGATCACAGTTTCGAAATTTGATTTTGTTTAAAATTATATTTAATGAATTAGTAACAGTGTAGAAGCACAGACACCATACAATAAGACCTACAACTTCAGAATTGGCATTTACCAAGGTGGGTCTAAGTGAGTCATCCAGAAATATATTTTGGAAATTCCAAGAATTTATTAAGGAACCAAGATATTTATATTGAACATCAAACGAAATTTTATGTTCTCTAGTGTCGATACATTGAAGCCCAGAGCTTAGGAGACGGTTCTACAGCTCGCTATAATCAAAACCGTCCGGGGGGGGAGATGGATTTTCATCTATCGAGCCTTTCGCGACTTGGAATCGTCCGAGATAGGCATAGTTGTTCGGAGTCGTAGTAAATTCTCCGAAGCAGATCGAAATTACGGTTAAAAGATATTATTTCGAGTACGTAGTATTTTGTGTCACGTATAAAGCGCTCAAAGTGAAGCACAAAATGTCCGGTTGTATAACGCGAAAGTTAAATCGCGACGTGAGTTAAAAGCATAAATATGCTGATGAATACGAGAATTCGCCGCGGGCTAGAAGCCGTCAACAATAGGGCCGTACGGTGGGTCGTCGCGCCAACGAACAGCAAAGACAGGCGGCGTGATCAAGGTCGCAGCCCGGCTAAGAAGGGACGAGCGGTACGAGGCGATCAGCTGCAAATACGACGAAGTCTTATATTACGGAGGATGCTGTAGGACGAACGAGCTATTTCTACACACGATTTCGACAAAGATCTATGGGTTGTGAGTATCTGTCTTTGTGAGAGGAAACTTAATGGATATATCATCAAATGATAGGGACATGCAATGTTTGTATTTCGATGAGGTACAAGTATCTGTTCTCAGAGAACGGCCCATCGAAATAGAATTTAGAAATATATTTGTTTTGTAGAAGAAAGAAGAGCTTCAAGAATCATTTTAGATAAACTGTTTTAATTTTCTCTGCGCGTAAATTATTTAAAGAACTAATAACGTGCAATATTATGTCATTAACTTTAAAGAGTATTAGTGTTTCTTTTTATTATGAAATTTAAATGTACGAAAACATTAAATAAGATTAAAATTTGTAATTGTAATATCGCAGGGTAATATTTCTTTAATTGTGCTAGGAGGAAGAAATACTTGTACATGTTAATTCTGCTGCATAAGAGTTTCGAATCCTTATTTTTATTTAATCTGAAAGTGTCTGTGTAATTTAAATAATTTCCTATCATATTTTTTCAATTTTATATAAGGATACATTCGTTAGGGGATTTATTGAAATAAATACAAACAAAATTGCAGCGAAAACCGGTATAATTAGAATTTAAAACCCAGGGAGAAATGAAATTCAAACTTAGCGCCAAATAGGAGCGCGTTCTTTCTGCGCGTTGCGTAGATAAGTTTCAGAAGTCAAATATCAATATTGAAGACAATGTGAACTGACCCTTTGGGAGTTAGTCGCGCATAACTTTTGGTAAACACTTGATTGGCTATTGTCATAACGCGTGATTTTAGATAGCACTGGGAGTGGGGAGATGCGTGGAGTGAAGGAGGATATTCCCCAAGTATCTGTCTCACTGTGGAAAAACCGTCGGGAGAGACGGTTCGTCTTCGTGTTCAGCTCTCACTAGAAAAAAAACGTCCGAGGGAGACGGTTCTTTTTGTCTTGATCATTCTATTCAGGAGCGTCCGAGATAGGCGGAATTGTTCAGAGTCAAAGTAAAATTCTCCGAAGCAGATCGAGAAGACGTTGGAAAGATATTATTTTCGAGTACGTAGTATTTTGAGTCCAAGTAAAGCACCAAATGTCCAGTTATAGAACACGAAAGTTAGATCGATACGTGAAGTAGAAACGAAAGTACGTTGTTGAATACGAGAATTTGCCGCGGGCTAGAAACCGCGAACCGTAGGGCTGTACGGTAGACCGACGTGCCAGCGACCAGCACCGACCAGCTGCGTGGTCAAGGTCGCGCCCGGCAAAGGAGGAGCGGATAGTACGGAGGGGTCAGCTACGATCGGCAACGAAGTCGCCAATTTCGAAGGAAGCTGTAAAGTGAACGAGCTAATTCTACACACGATTTCGACGAAGATCAACGGTTTGTAAGTATCTGTCTCTGTGAGACGAAAACTTAATTGATATGACTTCAACTGATAGGGACTTGCAATGTATGTAATTCGATGAGGTACAAGTATCTGTCGTAAGAGAACGTCTCATCGATGTAGCGATTTTCATAAATGTAATTTTTTTATAGAAGAGAGAAGAACCTCAAGAATCATTTTAGATTAATTATTGTGTTTTCTCAGCATTTAAATTAATGAAAGAGGTCATAACGTTCAATGCTATGTCAGTAAATTTAAATATTAATGATAAATTTAAAGAATATTTAAACAGTTACACATTCTTATTTTCTAACATATCATGCATGCAACCCCGCAAATCACAAAGACCCCACATAATAAATTTGAATTACTCTCCTTTGGACAAAGTAAATCCTGGTAGCTTAATTGCTCCAGCCATGAAAATTTACAATTAATTAACCAGAGAGTACTGATGATTAACGTCCATCTTCTTCGCCCTTATTGTTTAAGTAATAACATTTGTTTACAAAAGTTCTGGGCTAGGGCAATAAACCGAACGTTCGTATCACTGTTTTCGCAACGAGATCACTTGGCGCAGCCAGCGCGTTATTTCCTTTGTGATTTAGTTTTTTATTAATTTTATTAGTCACCCGTGCCGTAGCTAAAAAACCAATAACGAGGTTACACTCGAAATATTTAATACATCTTGGAATATTTCTTGTTCTCTGGTAGTATTTTTTCTCCCTCATCGGAGTCACTTTCCGTTTCTTGCCAAAGAAGTGGCAGGAACGTGACTACTATCTAACATATCGTCAAATCAAGAACACTCCTGTCACATAGTTCTCAAAAGCAGTAAACATGTCCGTTGTCCGTATTAATGTTGTCATATCCGTCCAAGAGTTTACTCCCATACGCTTCAGCGTTGCGTACCAAACTTGTCGTTCTCGATCATTCAATTCACAATTAAACAAAACATGTGTGATTGTCTCTTGTGCCTTCCCACTCATATAAACGTCATCTTCGACAACGCCTCTCTTCTTGAGATACATCTTCACATGCGCATAGCCCATCATGATATCTATTGTTGATTTTTGCAGTTTAAACCACTTGTTGTAACATACCGCACATTCGGAATAAATTGTCGTAAGTCCCTACCTTCTGTGGCTATATTCCATCTGCTTTGCCAACAATCCCATATTTCAGTGCCTATTTTTGTCTTTCAATTCTTCATGTCTGAGTTAATTGTTGTTTTATCGAGTATGATCTGATGAGTACTTCTCATTGTGTATCGCAAATACTTTCTGTCTATATAGAGATCTATTGACAAGATCCCAAGATACACCAATATCCAATTCGTGGATACATTCTGATAATTTCCGTACCACAGTCGGAGGCAACACCGTTGGAGGTTTGGCAACTTCCTCTCGAAATATTTAAGCTTCAGTCTTGAGTACCACATTATACTCCCGTACGTAAAAACGGGCTGTAGCGCTCCGAGGTATAGTGTTCGCAATTTATCTATCGGCAGATTTATTTTATTCAACCCTACCTTATGTAGGCAATAAACAATCTTTTTTATGAGTGTACCCATTTTCTCAAGATGGTTATTGGATCCTAACTGCCGGTTTATGAACACCCCAAGATACCTGACATGTGACTTGATCTTCAATCTCTCTCCTCCAACACGAATAAAGGATCTCCTCAGTTTGCCCCCTTCTGTTTTGGACTCACAACCAGCCACTCTGTCTGTTCCATAGAGATTGTCAAGCGCACTTGGGCACTAGCGTCAATTACCCGTTGAAACGATGCACTTCCCCGCTTTACCAGATCAGCTCTACTATCCGCTGGGACAACCAGTATCAAGTCATCCGCATATGCAAAAAACTTATCCCCTTCATTGACAAGTGTGTAGAGCACCTGATTCAACAACACACACCATAGCAGTGGTCCCAAGTGACTCTCCTGTTGGCAACCTTTTTTAAGTTTTTTTATTAAGTGTTCCGTTCCGATATCCAAAACGTATCGCTCACTGAGATATGAGGCCAACAAACGCCGCAGAAATAGAGACAATCCTATCTGTTCTAACTCCTTTTGGACTGTTCCCCAGTGCACATCATTAAAGGCGCCCTTATAATCAATAAAGATGAGTAATTTGTATTTTGATCTTATCTTATTCAGTATACGTCGTAAAGCACAAAAGGCATCGTCGGTACCCCTCCCCTCAGTAAACCCATATTGGCTTGCATGTAATTTTTCTTCTACCTCTCGTCGAATCCTGCACGCCATGTACTTATCAAATACCTTCCCTATGACGGGTAGCAAGGTTATTGATCTATAAGACACTGCTTTAAAACATCCCCTGTTATTATGTCTATGCCAGGATATTTCCCATTCTTAATTTCCCCGATAATGTTCTTTACGTCTGCTTCAGTCAGTCTGTTATCCGTCTGAAATTCCAAATATTCGTATGTTGTTTCTGAAATAACTTCTTCGGTGCAGTTCAGAATTACTCGCAAAAATGCATGGCCCGTGTCATCCCAACAAGTTGTATACACCGTTTCATCATCAGGTAACTCTTTTGCGTTTTGTTTCTCCACCCATATGTTTGTTTCGCAACCGCCCACGTCCAATTACATATGGAAGACCCCATATTGACGTTTGGAGACACGTCTCTACATAGCTCATCCAGTATTGTCTCTTTAACTGTCGTATCCTACGCCTATACGTACGGAGACTGGAGACATACTTGTCGTGAGCCGCAACTATGCCTAGTGCAGTTGGTTTTTGGCGTTGACATCTTCTGTGAATCAGTCCCACTTGTTTCTTAAGTCTTATCAACTCCGTCTGCCACCAAGGTTTGCCTGGTCATGTACCCTTACCCATGGTCCCGGCGTATTCAGATACATATTGTTGTAGATCCCGCTGGAGATTTTCCACTCGTGAGACGATATTCATATTCATGTCAACACCATTATATCCTGCCACATACCTCTCATCCAACGTATTTGTCCCTTTTTATATTGCTATAATTTTTCTGACGTGGGAGTATAGGACTGTCGCCTATCGATTCGATGCAGAATAGAATGGTCTTGTGGTCGCTTGTTATTTCATTAGTGATTTCCCACAGTGTCGCTTTCGTATATCTCGTTTGATTCTACAACGTTATATCTATAATCGATTGTCCATTCGTTGTTTCGAACGTACATAACCCAAAAATATTCACCACCATTAGATAATGTTCAAATAAGAAGCGCTCCATTTCCTTTCCTTTCTTATTATTAACTTTATCCCCCGAAACAACGAACGGCCATTGAAATCATCGCACACATACACATCTTACCTTTAATATCGTTCTTAGTCTCCTATAGACCACCTGCGCTTTGCTGTCATACTTCACATAGACATTGACTATGATGGCAGCATCGATCTCTTCCCCTACCAGAACTGCTTTTGTTATTTCAGTAGTGTGGTGTTTGTACTCCAAAATGTCTAATGTCGTATTGCATATCAATATCGCCGGGGAACGATTCATATATTAGAGACCACGCAAACGAAGCGGCACATTTCACAATCTACCGCAGAACGTATATTGTTCCTGTAATAAACGCAAATCAATGCGTGTGTCCTCAACGTATTTTACTAACTCAAGTGTCCCTATTTTCCACGCTGCAAGTTTTTCTGTAAAACTTTATCCTTCATGACTGGTGCTGAGATGTACTATCTCGCGGACACGTAGGTATTCCGGACATTTGCCACTCCGCACATTATGGTCATACGGCAGACCTTTCCGTAAACAATTTGCGTACTTCCCGATGTCGGTCTTGTTTGTGCATGATTTGAACGCATGTCCTGGGTTTGAACAGTGACTACAGATTTCCCTCTCAGATTTGCATTCGCATGCAATATGACCACCTGTAACAGCGTAGTGGATCCACAAATCCATCTATACGATGCAATGTGTACCGTAAATACTCCTTTCCCCGCCGTAGTATATCCTCGTACCAACCCAAGTCTATATCCACCACCCACTTTTTCTTTTCTCTCTTCGTGTTGCCTATCTTTTTCACTACTCTTGTAGCCTTATATTCCCCACCATTCCTGCTACGCAACTGCTTGAGGAACTCTTTGTCTTCTTGCTCTCTCACATTGAAGACCAACAATTTTGTTGGTATCTTACGAATACTGATCTCTTTGTGTCCGTCTCTCTCCCCTATTTTCTCGTACATTGTCTTGTAACTTGTCTCATCCTCCATTGCTATCAGGACTTGTCCCCGACGTGTACCGCGACATACATCGATTTTCACCGTTGCGTTCTTATCGATTATGTCTCGCATATTCTTTTCAAGGTCGAGTTCTATACCAGCATCTGATTTTTCCCACGATCAGTATTTTTCTTTTTATAAGTTTTCTCTTCCTTACTACCTGCGCAAACGTGTCACCATGTGTATTATGCGTATCCTCCCCACCGTTATTTGGACAGCACATATCGCATTCAGTATTCCCTCCATTTGTTGGTGAATTATGCGGACCATATTCTTCCTCGTATCCCGATTTCCCATACTATTTCCTATCCTCGTCAGGAAACGGTCCTTCATTTCTACGTTATCTTGATCAAGTTTGGCGACAAGCATGTTCCACCTGTCGTCTATTACATTCGTCAGCCGCTTCTCGATACGTATATACATATCCGCCCCATCCACTATTTGAGGACCCGTCTTTAGTTCTTCCCTTATAAACTCTTTCACGTGCTGTTCCATCTCGTATTCTTTCAGTTGACCCTGTAGCGTTTCATTTTCCTTCTGTAGTGTCGCACAACTCTTCCATAATTTATTCACCGTATCTCGCACGGCCTGTTGGAGTTTTCCAGATACTTTATTATATTTAGCATCATCATGTAACCTGTGTAATAACTGATCCGATAACTCCCGGAGCGTGTGTCCCCTGCATCACCGTTTTCCAAGTACGTCGCGAGCGAGTTGTAACCATAGCCACGTCATCTCTTGTTGAAGTGTAGTCGCTGCAACTACTGCCGCTTTTTCGCGACGTGACTTCACTTTCTAAGTTTTCACGCCCTAGTTCACCTACCACATCCATTGTTTCCTTATATGAGCCACCACTCCAAAAGTATGTTCTATCTGTCAGCAATGTGTCTGTCGTTCCGAATGTTTGCCCTTGTGGGAATGCAGTTACACCTCTGTTGAAGTGCACTTTCGTGGTGCCGAAGTGTATGCCTTGGTCTCCTGCATTTCACGTACAGTTGATCGTTTTTGTTTCAATCCCATTCTCCATGGTGACTACTTATCTGACGCTCCCTGCCTCGTATTAGGTTTTCTCTCGCCACTATGTACATAAATACCCTATTTGTACTATCTCACTCAAATGTAAATACGCTTAGCGACACGGATCAGTACACGGTGTGCTCATAGTGCATTGATATGAGCCATCATGATGGTCTCGAGCACCACAGAATAATTTACACTTCAGCAGTCCCGTAAGTCTTGGACTCGTTCAAAACATAGAATGACGGATATTTGTCAACAAATAAACTATTCCAATTTACCAATTTTATGCTCCTAGTTTCCCCATAACAAGAAAGAACTTATATTCCCTTCATTGTATAACAGTTCGTACCAAACCCAGCACATTTCATAAGAATTTATTCACATTCATTACACACTTGTACTTGTTTGTCGTATAATTAATATAATTCTCTGTCAAGAAGTACTCACAAGCGCACCTCTTATTTTCCTCGGAGCAATTCCAAAACGAGCTTAGTTAAGAGCTGCCATAAACTCATAGGTTGTGTGTCCAGAAATCAGTGGTCAATCGTCAGAAATCACGTACTGAACTCAACCACCATCTTCCAACGAAACCTAATTGAATAATTCATTACTGCATTCCTCGTAACATACTCCACACCCAGTCTCACCTTCACTCGCACATTTTGTTCAGCCCGTAAAGTTTCTTGCTGTATCGTTTAATAGAGTATATAACCAGTACACATTAGTATATCCATGAAATGAACAGAACAGACGCACTACCCCAAATACCTATGTTGAAGCAGTACCTTTTTAATGTGTCGTCTTTCTAAAAGGTCATTGTAGTAGGCCTGTACGCCCGTCCCACAACCAGGTCATTGGTGGAAGCAGTCTACCACCACGCTGTCGCCCCGTTCAATCTCAGAGGCCAGTGACCGTCCTTGCCGCTTTCCAAGTTCTATTTCCTCCTTCCTTCCAAAAGAATCAGCCGGATGATGACGCCGTAATTGATTGGCGTAATGAGAGTTCATAGGCGATTCATTTCATCCGATTAATAAAATTTTCACCGCCGAGTAGTTAATTACGATTCCGAACGAACTTGCACCCGTATCAATCAAGGGACATTTTTCGCAAAAATTCGGTAGCCGGAATTAATTAACAGGTCAAACTGTTAATGATACTATTGAAACTCGAACTTTGAGTGAAACTTCAAAGTTAAAAATCTCCGAAAGGACTAATAATATGCTCGTAATCTCATAATAGTGAAAATTCTCTAATAATATGCTCGTAAATCTCGTGATAGTGAAAATTCTCGTAACGATCACGTAGAAATTCTCACAGTGATGATTCTCGTAGTGAAAAAATCGGACCATCTCCGCTCGTCGTTAAGTAGTAGATTCCCCACTCTGTCACTCCGAAGCTTGCGATCACACTCCTCCCTCTGTGGCGTCATGTGACCTATCTTATCCAATCAAGTTTAAATCTTACTCCACGTGGAGTTGCAATAATTGGTGGATTTTGCTGTGACGTATTGTTATCTACGAGACAATCGTCAGGCTAGATTTTTGTAATTTTCCTTGGCTTCGGAATTGCGTTCTTCCACTAATAGCCCTCCGACAATATTAACTAGACTCAGATCCTCATCTGTTATTGAGGCGACGTTTAATTTTAAAAGCTTTTTGAATTTAGTGTGCCCAACCCATATCTTTGACGCTCTTTTATTCTAGGCCCTACGACGATTCCTACACAGTCGTCTCCTGCTCGTCGTCCCTTCTGCTCTTCGTTACTCATTTCAATTGACGTTTAGTGGGCCTCGTGGCGTCACTAGCCCAACCAAAGTTTTTCCCTCCTTTAAGTTTTCCGTCCCTTTTAGTTTAGATTTTAATTATGCTTCCTGCCAATTATTTAATTGACGGATCGCGCGGCATGTTCCGCTCCCTCTCAAAACATTTATCATTTAAGAATAATTAAGAATAAATCGAATA
>NNCF01132384.1:1143-98764 GCA_002313205.1 Laupala kohalensis | reverse complement strand
TATATATTTAATATTATATATATATATATATGTTACTGTCTCAGACTCACGACCTGACTATAGTGAGATCAGATATAGAGGTCGCAAATATATGTGATCTTTACATCTATGATTTTCTAGGATGAGAATTATTATAACAATATTTGTTTCATTTCAATCTACAACACATATGGTAAACCCGTATTAAGTTATTTCGAAAATAAATTTATAATAAATAAGTAATGCTGTATGTTCTCTCCCCAAACCTGCTACGATCTCAATTGCTTATCAATTCACCTTTAGGAAATCGATATAGAGGTTGGAAGAAAATATGATGAAAAGTTCTGTATTTTCCAAGAGAAAAATCATGCATTTAACCTCAAAAAGAGGTATAATAACGATGATACAAGGGAAATTGGAAGAATCAATGTGCAAGGAAAGGACCATTAACTTAAAATCTATCTTCTAATAATAACGGAAATGCAATTGAACAGAAAATAGTGAAATTGGTCAACGGAGATCAATCAAAATTCGCGTATATATGCGCGTACTGTCTTCCTTCTTCTTCACAAGGCTTTACAACTCTGATGGGAAAGTTATGGCCTTCTGAACAATCTGCTTCCACGTCTTCCTATCTTTGACATTCTTTACGTAAATCATTTGAGACGTCCTCAGACCATTTCTTCTTCAGTCTTCCTAGAGGTCTAATACCTAATGGTTTCCATTCCCATACCTTCTTAACAGTTTTTTGTTCCCACTCTCTGCAGAGACGGCCAAACTAGCTCAATCTTGGAGATTTAATGCAATTTATTATATTTCTATTATAAATTAGTTTGTTTAACTCTGCACTTGTTTTAATTCTCCACTTTAAAAGCCACTTTCTTCTTTTGGAGGACCAAATATCTTCCTTTGAATTTTCCTTTCAAACACTGCAAGTTTTTCCTTATTTGCATCTTTTAACACCCATGTTTCACTATAATATGTTACTAGGGGTCTCATAATTGTCCAATATAATTTTAATTTCACGGTTTTGGTTTCTAGTTTGTTCTTAAATAGTGTTGCATTCGCAAAATATGCCTTATTGCACAGTGTGATGTCTTCGTTTATCTCATTCATACCATGAACTATGGATTCAAGAAATTTGAATGAAATAACTGCTTCTATTTGATTGTTGTTCACTTTGACATTTTCGGTCCTTTTGGTTTTACGGGAGCATCGCAGAAATTTGGTTTTCTTTTCATTTACTGCAAGGCCGACATGTGCAGATAATAATTTGAGCTGATTGTAAGTTTCAGTTAATGACTCTTTGGTCCTTGCGGTTATTAATATATCATCTGCGTATGCCATGATTTGCTATAAACGTGTGGAAATGTTCCCTCTTGTGTCCATTTGTTTCAAGACTGTGTCTATTACTATGTTAAAGATGGTTGCAGACAGAGGATCCGCTTGCTTGACGCCAGATAACACATCAAACTGACCTCATTAATAACTTCTACTCTTGCTTTGTTATTTGTTAATGTTTTCATAATTAGTCGTACAAGCTTAGGTAGAGCATTATTTAGATATAGGTAATCAGGTATTTCAAATCTTTTAATTGAGTCAAAGGCTCTAGTATAATCCACAAAAATATTGTAAAGATCAGTGCTATATTCATGACATTTTTCAAAAATTTGTCTGATGAAAAATATTTTATCTATTGTTGATTTATTTGGTCTAAATCATGTCTGGGTCTCATCAAGTTGACATTCGACAATGACGGTAAGCCTCTTATTCGCCAAGATTGCAAAAATCTTGAATGTTATGTTCAACATAGAGTTTGGCCTATAGTTCTCACAGTACAGCCTATCACCTTCCTTAAACATTGCGCATATATTTCTTTCGTTCCATTTAGTTGGTATTTGTTCGTTTTCCCATACTTTTAGGATTAATCCAAATAATCTTTGATCAAGTGTCCTGCCTCCACTTTTTATGAGCTCTGGGGGAATATTGTTTGAACCGACTGCTTTACCAGATTTTAAATTCCGAATTATATAACATATTTCGTGATATGAGGGAGATTCCAGTTCATGCTCTAGTTCTAATAATCCTTCTAGGCAGTTGGGTAAAACATCGCGTGTATATGCAGTTGTTAGATTTATATTATTTTTAAAATAATCTTTCCACCTTTCCAGTACTGCAGGTTTTTGAAAGGTAATGTTTTCTTCTTCTTTCTTACATACGGTAGGTACACTTGATTTTTTCTTTTGCAATTCCTTGGCTTCCTAAAAAAAATCCCTGTCTCTGTTGTTCTGTAGCAATCTCACTGGTTGATTTTATTATTTATCCAATCCCTCTTCTTTGCTGTACAGATTTCGTTGGCATGCAGTTATTTAAGTTTATACAACTCATAGGCAGCTCTAGTTTTAGCATGTATGTATCTAGATCTTGTCTCATTTTGCTCCTGTATTATTTGTCTGCACTCATTGGTCCACCATTCTCTCCAAACAGGTTTTTACTTCCCAATTGTTTTATTAGCAAAATCATTAACGGTGTTTTTGAATGTTATTCCATTTTTCCTTTACATCTTCTGCAACAGCGAGATCTTTAAGTTTCCTGCAGAGTTCTGATATTCCTTGACATTT
Source organism: Laupala kohalensis (assembly GCA_002313205.1). Taxonomy (NCBI): domain Eukaryota; kingdom Metazoa; phylum Arthropoda; class Insecta; order Orthoptera; family Trigonidiidae; genus Laupala; species Laupala kohalensis. The sequence goes on along the minus strand of NNCF01132384.1, from coordinate 96,164 downwards.
GTGGGATTAGACAAGCTGGCTTTATTCCAATTGCTTACATAGATAGATTTAGATAAATTAATAGTCAAAAAAGCAGTACAAGCTGCGTATGACCATGTGGAGGACAATAAACTAATTTACTCTCCGGAAGCACGCAAGGGACCATCCCATCAATTCCGATCAAGGGCCCTAAAACAGAGGGGGATTCAAAAATAGATAATAGATAATATAAAAAGATAGCTACAAGTTATAATACTAATAGAATGTCAATATGTTTGTAATTTAACACAAATAATTTATTTTACATGTACAAATTATTATCGAACTATAGATTATTCTGAGTATAGTGTTTAAAAATCATAAGAATTGAAATAACACTAAATTCACGATTTATCGTTACAATTAACACGCCCTTACAAAGCCTAGAGAACCTGTATAAGAAATCCCGAAGGAAAACCGGAGCAAAACCCGGGTCAGCATGGGAATAGAATTAATGTACACAACCATGCCGAAGTTGAGTACACATAAAACTAAATTAATATGAATCATAATATGAATCATGCAAGAAAATAGTTTTTGAAATAAGTTATTTTAAAAGTACTACAGCAATGGCGTGATAAAGTACAAAACGGATTTAACTTTTATTAAAATCAATAAATTATTTTACATTGTAGAAGCACTTTTACAGGAGGATGTTTTTAACCGTGGATTTGAAGATATTCAATTTCATAATATCTTTTATATTCTTGGGCAGGGAATTATATAGAACGATTCCCGAATGATATGGTCCTTTTTGGCAAAGAGTGGTTGACACTCTAGGTCGATGAATATTATTACTATTGCGAGTATTGTTTTCGTGAACGAGACTGTTTCGTATGAAGCAAGGGTGGCACTTCAGTAATTCGGTCTTCAGTAACATGACCGTTTCATAAATATAAATGCAGGGAAGTGTTTAGATATTTAATTCCTTGAATAAAGGTTTACAAGAGTTTCGGGGGTGAAATTTACAAATTATCCGAATTATCCTCTTCTGAATTCTGAAAGTTTGAATACTCTGACCGGAATTGCCCCAGAAGGTAATGTCGTTACGTACATGGGAGTAAACGTTTGCAAAATATACGCAACGGGAAATACGTGGACTAACTACATTAACTAAGATACGGAATGCGTAGCACAATTTGCTTAATTGGGAATTCTGAGAGTCAACCCGACAATTCCATTTGAGGTTGTCTTGAAAAATGGTATTTTCTTCTTATATATCGTAGGTGAAGAACTGTTCGCACTAAATAGTGATCTGAATCAATATTTGGGCCTCTTAGGGCTCTTACGTCACTTATGAGGTCTTTTTGGTTCTGTTGATCAAGACGTGATCAATTTGGTTCCCCACTGTTTGTCCGGGAGCATTCCATGGTCCTAGGTGAGTTCTCTTATGTTGGAATTGTGTGCTCATTATCGTGAAGTTAAGTTCTAATGCAAATCCACGTAGGAGTTCTCCATTGTTGTTTTATATCTCATGCAAAGTTACTTTGCTATATGTTTTTTCCTTTCCTAATTGCGTGTTCAGATCTTCTAGAATTAAAATAGTGTCACTTCTGGGAACATTTTCTAGTACCTGTTGCAGATCTTCATAAAACCCCTCTTTATTTTCTATTTCTTTCTCTTCTGTGGGGGCACATACACTGATTTATGATATGTTATTATATTTTCCTTTAATGCGAAATTTACACATTCTTTCATTACGAGGAACAAAACTGATGACATGTTTTTGAAGATGTTTTTAACAAAAAAACCTGTACCCGTTTGACCTGATGTGGTTTTTGTGCCACTTTAATACAGAGTAAATTCTTTCTTATTAATACCTCTATTTTCCTTTCATATTATTTCTTGCAATGCAACAATATCCAGTTTAAGTTTGTCGACCTGTTCGGCCAATTCATTCATTTTTCCTAGTTGCAGTAGGGTAAGAACATTCCCAGTACCAATATTCATAACCTTATTTCTTAGCATGATTCGTTGTCTGTCCTAGACACTTTTCCGATGCAGATTGTTGGAATTTTAGCGGTGGGCTTTTTCACAGTGGACAGGTCGCTGGCCTGACGCCCTAGTACTGACTACCTACCATTGCATATACTTGCAAGGCGTACTAGCGCACGCCTCGATATCATCCATAGATCCACAAACTGTTAGTTTTGACCATCTTTTAGATTATATGACTCCTACCGCGGCGCTCAAATCAGATGTTTACTCCGGCTTTTTGTTTGTAATTACCTCACATGACCCTACTTAATCACAATACGAAGTGAACATTTTAAAACTTTGAATTTAATTAATTAAATGAAGAGATGTACGTTAAAATTAAAAGATGTGGTGAGAAACGTCATTTAATTATTTATCATATTACAAAATTTGTTCTTCAAATTCCTTTTTAACGTAATCATGCACGCAGAAATTAAATAAGCCATTAAAATGATGTCCAATGTTAGAATATGAATTTTCGGGAAAAGACAAAACTGTGAAATTAACCTTCAAAATCCAAAGAAAATCAATCAGTCAACTGAGGCAACCAATATATTTGGAACAGTGAACGACATATCCATTTACAACCTCACCTACTAGTCGACCGATGTGCCAGTAGAGGCTCTGCTGACGCGACAGCAGCGGTACTGCGCGGCAGCGTGGCGTGTGAGTGAGGATGTCGTGGCGGAGACGAATGGGACAGACGTCAAGGTGACGTCACTAGCAGCGGTGTGCCGCGATACAAGACCTCGTCGTTGTGTGAAAAGAGAGAGAGAGGGAGGTGCAGAAAGCACTCACACTGCTCTTCGTGCAGTCTTCACCGCTTACATCACTGTCGCATTCACACCTTGAGCAACGTCAAATTCACCAACGCTGCCACCTGTTTCTGAGCAGAGTTTCTTGCATCTGATACAAAAACTGTTTTTTTCCTTATCATTATTATCCTTTGTACTAAAAAACATAGCTCTTTCCTTATATTGATTAGACTACTGAGTGACGTACTTTGAATTAGTATCTTTTTTAAACAAATATAGATATGTATGATCCTCCTTTGTTGGCGATCAGTGATTGTGACCTAGGTTTTTTATAATATATCTATCTATTCCAACAAATATTGTCGAATTGTCTAAGTAATTTTCTAGCTTGCGAAATACAAATTTATTTGCCACATACCCATTGTCAGTACCTTCACCACGACGAGGTAACTATTGTTACAAATACCTTAATGACAATGAACGCCCTGCCCCAGCAGCAACTGCTCCATCTGCTCCCACTGCATACTCTTGAGCACTGTGGTACACCAACAACCCCATCATCTTCCGTCGCGGTCTATGAAGCTCCTGCGGTACGCCACTGAGACAGCTGGCACTCTCATCCAACAACTCACTCCACGCGACGTCTTCTCACAACGGGCAGCAATTCGCAGCTGAGCTCGGGATATAATTCACAACAAATTTTAACTCAAGAAATGATCTCTCATAGGAAATATTTTCTTCACTTTTATGCGGTACGGGTCGATTATGCAGTTTTTGCCCAGTGCAACTGTATCATCTTCTATTGAGATACTTCAGCGAAAATGTTTTCGTATATTTTGTCCATTAATCTCTATTAAAACTTATTAGGAGTATTAAGTAGACTTTGCATGTTTCTGCTACGCATGAGGAGGATTTTCGGGTGACAATGAATGATGTATGAAATTATATTAGTTATAAACGGATTGAACTCAAGACCTGCAGATTACGATATCTTGCTAATTTCGGCAAGAGAATATTTATGGATATTATCGTTTGTTATTAAAAGTCTTAAATTAAGATTCCATCAGACATTTGTGAATAATTTTTGAAATTCTTGCAGGATCTGTAGCTTACTTGTGCAAATAAATGGTTTAAAATATACTTCGAAGGAAAGCTTGTAATATTTAACGAAGCAAATCAAATAGGTATGAGATTTGTTTCATATATAAATTAAAAATATATTTATTGCATCAAAAATTTGCCGTTTGACTGAAAGAAAAGAAACTTTCAAAGCATGACTAAAGATATTCACACCCAAAATGTAGGAGTTACTGAAGAGTCAAGATGAAATGTTTAGATTTTTTCAGTATTATTATATTTCAGTATATATTATCCCCAAAACCTAGTTATTTTGAAAGATAATTTAGGACAGTTGTGTATCCATGTATTTAAATACATATATTTCCTGATCACAAAATAACTCTGTTATTCTCATGGAAGCGGTAATTCGGTCAATCCGGATAGTTTTTTAAATGTAAAATATGGATACACTAACTGACTTGGTATTTTCTTCATGGTGAAAGTTGTTATGTAAGAACGAAAAGAAAATGACAACTTCATACCAATTATAATGTGAAGTATACTTATTTAACGTTAGTGTAGAAAATTTTTAAACGATCCAAACCTGCAGGTTATCACAGCGTGATAATCTTTCCTTGGCTGTATTCATTCTCAGATTGGTTTACTAGAAATAATGCAACTGATTCAACATATCTCATAATCTCTCCGTGTCTCCAATCTATAGCTCCTTCCTTCCACCACACATAATCGTCTCCAAGATTCTATCTCAACTCTGACCTCAAAGGAACCATATTTCCCATATTGTCTTCATCTCCATTCCATTCTCAGAGCAACCTTCCTCTTCCGCCAGTCAACGACCTGCGTTCAATACCTCTCCGTGCGCCCTATTTCCGACGAACTGCCCGTCGCTACCACGCGTCGCGACCCTTGAGAAGGATACAATCACCGCTTTTCCCGATGCTGCTGCTGCTGCTGCTGCTGCCGCCATCCGTCCGCCCGTCCGGTATGTATCACGCAGTGCACACAATTGCCAACAATCTTGCGCTGCCGCTATGGCTGGGATATTGCTCGTCGCGATGAGAGTGCACGCGGCGCGCAGCATTGTCGGCGCGTCCCGAGGCCGCGTCAGCGCTCTATTGTCGGCATGACGTGAATAGCGGGCGGGCAGCAGACGACCACCTCCGTCGCCGTCTTCTCCGACCGCAAGTCCCTTCCCCTTCTCCTCTGCCACTCCAACACTTTCACGAAGTACTATTGCGTTCTCTGGTCCGGATATTGGTCGGTTTCGCCCTCGCTCGTCCACGTCAAACTCGATCGAGATTACGATCTCAGCATACGGTTGCAGTTGACCAGTAATCAGTTAAGGCGATATACTTACATGATAAATAAAGGGAAGTTGTGATGATTGTAATCGAACTGAACTGTACAATATATTTCACTTGATAAAGTGGTTTAATTTGTGTAATGCACGTGAGTGTATGCTGAACATACTAACTTATGTATGTTCAATTTAAGATTCGTTGCGATTGGTTTCACTTGACTCGATATGAATTACGTAAAAAAAGTAAAAATCTAAAAAGCACGTAGATCCGAACGAAATATTTAATTCTACAAATTGACTTTTTCAATTTTATTGAGTCATTGTATGATACTAATTATATTCTTTTACGTGAATACAACCTCTTTCTCACAAACACAAGGATACGCAAATAAATTACTCTCTCTCACATTTCCTGTTAAACATATTGATGAGCAATTTTGGTTCTTAATACTAACATAAACAAAAAAAAATTAATTAACTAATTGTGAGTTGTTTATTGGGAAAACAGTTCACAATTATCAAGTTATTGTAATCATTAATTGTAAACACACATAATTACAACTAATGAATGTGATCAGAGCTCCTGCGGTAATCTGAATATGTTGTAACTAACTGATGTTTCAGAGCCGAGGGTTGGAAATCAGAGATATCCCCTTATATAATATATTCGATAGGTTGGGAGTTAATACGACAAATATTGTTAAAAACTCGCGTTTTACAGACAATGAGAAACACGCGTAGTTGTTTCGCTTTATTTCTAGACAGAATTATTTCCAGAACTTTCAAACTGTATGTTACACGTACATTACTCCACAAGAAGCGAAAAGCATAGGAGAAAATAGCTTTTTCCGAAACATGAAACCACATTTCAGATTTCTTTTGAATTGTTCTTTTTAAATTACTTAATGAAAAGGTTCAAAAAGAAACTACTCTTTTTCGGAATACTAACCGTCATTTCAAGAACGGAAAGCACACTAACTACCACAGAAATGAAGTTCCTCTGCAAAATAGCAGGTAAAACAAAAAGAGAAAAACTTTCGCATACTCCACTTGCAAATCCTAGAAAATGACATCAAATAGTATTACAAACAAATGTAACATGAATGGAAAACCCTAGAAAATCTTAGGCAATTCTGAATGATGGACTAGAAAGTAAAAGAAAGGTGGGCAGACTTTAGGAACCTGGAAACCACATGCAAATGAACAATGCAGAATGAGAGACTTAGTAACACAAGAGAAACGACACAAGGCTCCCCACAAGAAGAGATACCTGAAATGGCTGTTCCAACGCTGAAAGGAAGAGGGGAGAGAAGAAGCAGAAGAAGGTAGTAAAAATAATAATAACAATAATATTCATATAACTAATAATATTTTCAATTCACCACTTGTATACATCCTTTAATTTACAATTTTAATTCTTGAATAGATTTTATATCCCGGAATGATACGTAGTTAATATCTGACTTGAATTTCATTCAAGAGTGGTTGAAAAATACCATTAAATACACATCTTAGTGTTGAAGTGTCGTTGCTGACGATTGAAGCAATGGCAGGAAAGCTTTCCCTCTTCATGCTAATCACTTACCTATTATTTAAATATTATTGATAACTCCTTTCTTTATGTTTACTTTATCATGACCCCTGAAAAAATGTTTCATAGAATACACTGGTACAATTTTGGTATATTGTTAGCGTTTCATTCGGTGTTCTTGAGATAGTTCACTCAGGAAATATTACGCACGTCAATCGTTTAGCATTTTAGTGACTTCGCATTATCAAACTGGCTCATAACATTTACTGGAATGATAAATCAATTTATGGTATCAAAAATTGAAAATGCTTAAATATATTAAAGGACTATTTGGTTTTGTCCGCATAAACCAGTTAGATGGACCCGATTTACCCCGAGTTTTACAAGAAGATATTTGTTCACGTGCCGATTAACCAGTAAATATGAATTTTCAAATATTCCAGAGATGATATTTGAGGAATAAATTCTCACTAGTTCCTTGATGTATTAGGATTCTATTACGTGTTCAATAGTGCACATTCTGTCGTTCCTCAAATTTCCATACTGGAGGTGTCTACTTACAATCCTCACATGGATTTGTTACCCGTTTAGTTTTCTAATATATCTGCAAGACATTGATGGTTAGCAGTTGAAGTATTTCCTATAATATCACAAAAGCTAGAAGATATATTATATTTTCTATTCACATGAAACCTGAACTCACATTCTCGTTTTTCTCCATGAACTGTTTTTATCAAAGCTAAATGTAAGTGCTTAAACCTTCTTAAACCTTACAAGAAGTTACCCATCACCTTACGTCTCATACCCTGGAGTTTAAAACCATGAATCAACTGATGTAATTTAACCAACATATCAAGCAAATCAATTTTTTTTCACTCCGTATAATATCCTGTAGATATTGTACGGCATTGAAAATAATTCAATAGCTTAGAGCTGAAGAACAAGGTGAAACAAGTAGAATATCGTAAAACAAGTTATTGTTATAAATTCTTCGTTACTTGTTTCTGGAAAATGTGTGTTCAAGTACCACGATTCAGGAATTGCAGAAAATATACAACGGTGAGACACTGTCATAAATATTCATAATGAGGGCAGTTCACTGTGTTCGGTGACGTTCCGAGACTGCAAATATTCAAGGTTTAGCTGTGGATTTTACGTAGGGAATTTCCTTTGATATTCGTTTCGTAATTAGTCCCTTGAGAAGCTTGAAGGCACGCTGCAAAGTCAGTGTTCCCATTAAATCATTTTGAAATATAGTGGTTGGAGGTCATCCCTCTGCTTGAATGTTTTCCAATGTTAACGTTCTCAACATTCTTTGTCAAGTGACTCTATCATTTTGAAAATATTTTAACATCCAATATTTTTCTTTCATAGCGTGCTATAATGAACAAAAATTCTTTTGAAATATGATTTTACGACTACTTTGCGAGTACGTAGCGGTATATTTCTCTGTAATGATTGTACTTGTAATTATCCATTAGTCTCAGAAAATGTTGAAACAAGAGTTTATTTTACATGTTATATACTCTGTGGTAAGATTATAAAACACTAATAATTATAATATTTGTAATATACATATTAATCTGGGAATAATTGTATCTGTTACCTATTTGTATAGGTACGTATTGTACATGGTATGATTTTTCTCAAAAATAGGTCAAACAATTCTGATGAAATTAAATAATGAACGTTTTTGATTGGGTGAAATAAGGAATTGTTACATAATAACGTTTACTGAAGTGTTGTTTAAAGCATGAGTTAAAATGTTCAGATTTGAAAAATAAAAGAGATATATGATTGTGTGGGAATTATCCAGTTATTAAATTTATTTTGTCTGTTTTTTCACTAGCATATTAATTCAATTAATTATATAATCTATAATTTCTCTAATGGTTGACATATTGATATGAGACAAAACTTGGTGCATTTGTAAAATAAAATAATTTATATGGAAATATTTTTTATTGTTTAACATATTTATTAACACATTTTCGATAAATGAAGTAGACTAATCACCGAACCGGTAGTAATTGATATGCCAACTGTGACGGGCACTATCTCACTTTGGCCGCAAGCGGGTTGACTCGGTTCCCTCAGCTTTGCCTGACGTACAGTGAAGCTCTCGTATCTATAATACGATTTCCTGTGTTAAAGCATTGGAAGCTTAACTCTTCTCTTTTAATGTTGCAGGAGTCTTACAGGTCACAGTGTTACGGCGTCGGCTATAAATACAGGCAATGAGTCACATCCAATTATTTTAATGTAACTTTGCATTTATTACAAAAACTATCGCCATCTTTCGTTACTTTGCAATAAAAACTCTGAGTTATATAATTTTACTAAACTCGAATTGAGAAATTAAAGTATTTAAAAATAAGTGTAGGTTGTGCAACCATGCAACCCTGACTCGAACCGCCACTCTTTGCCATATCAACAAGTGCTCCGAACTACGAGGTTTATAAGAGTGTTAAAATATGGCCAACAAATGTTTAAAATCGGTTTGACTATAGATAATACAGATACGACAATAACTCATGATGGAGTCACTCATTTTGTAGAGAGTCGCCATTATTTTTTTCAGACCTCAAATATAATTTTATCAGGCGACCTCAACAAAATGTTGTTTAAACTGGCACCATCCAAAAAATTACTGAAAGAATTGAAACTAAAATTGTCCCGTCATACATTTTAGGGTTTCATTTTGATATGGAACCAAAATTCATTAAATATTTAATTCAAATTTAAAAATGGAAAAAGAGTAAAGTAAATGAAAATGGAATGATATTAATAAAGAAAATATTCTTAAAAGAGGTATTATGTTTTATGGAGTGTTCTTTGCTAAACTATATACTCCAAAACATTAAAAAGAAGTTGTACTTTTAATTTTTTTAAATATAACGTTTTTTGTTTAAACATGGTTTTGTTGTGTTAATGTCCCAACTTGTATAGAATATTATTTACATCACTTGTATTCATATTAACATTTTCTTGAAACACTTTGCGGATTCTCGGGTCTTTGAACATCGGAGAATGTCCCGTCAATGTGCTAAGGCGAGGACGGCCATACGTCCGAGAAGCTTTTAAAATATGGTTCGTCTTCTTCCCATGCAGTATTCATGGGTCTCGAATGACGCAAAGGCGTACATCGCACGCTCCAGATCAGATGCATTTTAAAGAGGACGCGAGATAGAATGGCAAAGAGATACTGGATAGAAAAGGAGGCACGCCTCCAATCGCTCAAGCTGACGGTGTTAGGGGTATTGTGGATCACAATTAATTCAGGGGTGTCCGTAGACAGGGTGATTTGTTTCATTAGAGTTGTCTTCATGAAGGATTAATATGATATCTGTAAAATAAAGAATAATGACGTCGCATGGTATTAATCTTTAAAAAAATATATTGATTAAAATACATTTAGTATGGGAAAGCGCTAAGAAAGAAATGTCTTCACACCTTGGGCAAAAGCAAAGAAAAACTATCCAAGGACATACCAGAGAAAACCGGGGATGAGGAAAGTACTACAAATACAAAAAACTAATATCGTAGTCGAATTAGATCTGTCGAGTAAAATGTCTCGTCATCAATCTAAGATACAACTTTTAATACTAGTTTTGTTTTTTTAATTATAGTTACGGCAGCTTCAGGATTTCGTTAAATCAAGTACCTCTGATAGTTGCAATTTCTTGCGCTTAAAAAAATTTGATACGTCATTTAAAATTAATGTTATAGATGAAAATTTGTGAATTGATTACATATTTTTTTTTCTAAGTAAGTTTTCAAAGAATACTTTGTGAATGAATACAGTTATTAATATGAATGGAAAAATTTGTGTACTGGTTTTCCATAGTTCAAAGTCAAGATGCGTAGATATGCCACCAAAGAAAATCACTACGAGGTGGGTGCACACAAATAGACAAACTTTAATGATTTTATAATTCTGCCTGAAAATTATATTTACAATTTGTTTTTATTTAAATGAAATTTTAGATTATTTTTTAATAAGAGTGAATACTAATGAAAATCTGATTTGTAACAAATAGTTATTTGTAAAAGAAGTCTAATAAACTCAGGAACAACTTGACTTGAAAGCAATTTGGCCAATACCTCTTTACTTGTACGCAGATGACAACGGTGCACAGCATTCAGATACTAAACAACAAAGCAGAGAGAGAAAAAATGTTAAATATCACTTTAATATAGCCAGTGACCGCTATAAAAATAGTTTAAAATTAATAAAAATTCTTGACAACAGTTACAAAGAAATGTTCATCATCAAATCATTATTAAATAAATTGCTTAAATGGGAGGTAAGATGTGTGTTTCAAACTGAAAACGATATATGCATGAGTTATTGCATCCATTTACATGAATTTTTACTACGTAAACAAATATTTTCAGAAGAAGTATCTTATCACATCTTCGGGATCTTTCAACATATTTAATATAGTCAGTAATAATGAATTTTTTGTGCCCAAAGGTTATCTCTTATATATGTTAATTGTCTTACATCATACAGAAATCTCTTAAATTGAGGTCAACCAGGTGACAGATTAATTATGTTAAATGAAAATGGGATGGAGATTCGAATTCGGGACTTTCAGCTTACCGGGCTGGTGCGCTTGCCAACTGCGCCATCCCGTTCGTCTCTGGTTCTAGTCTACCATTGACTTTTAACTTGAGAGAACCACAGAACTCTGAGGTTATGAGACCTACATAAAATATAGCATTTTCATGTTTCTGTTTTTACTTTCTCATAAACGTAGTACATAGAAAGTATGGTAATCGTGAAAAAATTTGAATCCGAGATTTTGCTGGAAATATCAAATTTGGTGATCCTTGAGTCTGAAAAAGTGGTTTTTGACATAACGTTCGTCCGTCTGTCCGTCTGTGCACAGCGATTCTGAGTAATGGGATGAATCAATATAATTCACATTTTGCATTTACGGTAGAATTTACTTGCTCTATTTTCTTTTAAATTATATCAAATAACATAGATGCAATGAGATGGGAAATGCACTTTAAAATTCTTCTAACAGGAAATGATAACACATCCCGAAGTAGTAACAAAATAGGAATAATATTTACAACCGATGAAGTGTCTGAACTTGATGCGTGTATTACATCACATGAAATATCTTCTGCCATNAAAATTCTGTACTGGAGATTACAACTCTGGGCCGAGAAAGAAAATAAACTCTCGACATTACAGGCTGGTTTTAGAAGCAACAATAGCACAATAGGTAATCTATTTATTTTAAACACGTTAGCCGAGAGAGAAACTCGAAAGAAACGCGAAAAGCTGTACAGCGTGTTTGTAGATTTTGAGAAAGCTTTCGACACTGTGAACAGAGACATCCTTTGGTGTGTATTAACGGACAAGGGAGTGTCAAAATAATTCCTATGTACTTTGCAAGCTTTATATTGCTCTGACAATGCATACGTTGAAACAAATAATACTACACTAACTCCAACTTTTCAAATAACTCAAGGAGTGAAGCAGGGATGTATTCACTCTCCGTTGCTATTTATATTATTTATTAACGATATAATAGAAAAATTATGTGAGGCATCCACAGATGCCCCAACAATAGGTGCTTCTCCTGAACAGAAACAGATACCGGGATTGCTATTTGCGGACGATCTTGTTCTATTCTCCACAACACCGTCGGGACTTCAGATAGGTCTAGATACGTTGGAGCTGTTCTGTGATAAAATGTCTCTACATATAAACATACATAAAACTAAAGTCATGGTGTTCAAAAACGGATGGATGTTTAGTAAAAATGAAATTTGGAATTACAAACGTCAACCTCTCGAGAAAGTTAAAGATTACACTTATCTAGGTGTCAAAATAAGCATGAACGTAACCTGGTCAAGACATATACAAAAATCAAAACAAAAAGGTATGTATGTTCTAAATGAAATCCAAAGAAGTACTGGTACCATCCCTGACATTGATCCTAGGATTGTAGTAACGATGTACACGTCACTATTCGTACTTGCAGTAGCGTATGGAGCTGAAATATGGGGTGTTGGGGATTGCGCATCGCTTAATTCGCTTCAAAACAAATTCTTGGAAAATACTCTTGGCGTACCTCCGAGTACAGATAACTGTGGTACTCTTTGGAAATTCGGAATTTTACCGTTAGAAGTAAAAATTAAGATGAGGGCCATTAAATATTGGGTTTCAATAAGAAACGGGGAAAGGTACAACAATATATACGATTGCTACGAGTTAACGTGTAACGATGGGTGGGATCAAAAAATTAGAACTATAATCGAAACTAACGGCAGACAGCTCCGACGAGATCTGATTATGAATTAATTATTCGGAGACTTGAAGATATAAACAAACAAAACATAACGGCTAAGAGACAGGAAAAGAGGTCACTAATCGTGCAGAATATTGTGGCCGGAGACTGGGGGCGAAAACCGTACATAGACAAATTAAACAAGATAGCAAGAGCAGGTTACGCTTGGTTTCGACTTGGAGGATGGAAATTAAGGAAATTGAGGGGGGATCGAGATTCGCAATGCCCTTTATGCACAGAACAAGAAGACTGAGTCCGCATTCTGCTAAATTGCGTTAACACTGAAATAGGTCGAAAAAAGTGGCTGCTTGAGGGGGGATACAATCGTAAACCAAGAAATTACACTTTAGCTTTTGAAATAATGCGAGATAATAGAATCTCCGTTACTTTACTCCTTGGCAGGTTTTTGAGTATGGTTCGAATAAACAGGGAGGCGGAAATGATGAAGGAGATTGACCAGAATGAACACACTTAATTTAAATATGTTTAAATTATTATTATTATTATTACTATTAGTATTTTAAGTGATAGTAGTAGTAATATTAGTATTCTATTTTAGTCTATTTTTAAATTGATTTAAAAATGTGTACATGTGCGAATATGGGTCCATGTACATGTACTTATATATAGGTAAATATGTAAACAAGATTTATTTGGGTATGTTCGTATGTATGCTTATGTTATTTGCCCTGAAGATAAGTATGTATTCTTTCTATGAATTTATTTGATTCTGCCGCCGAATTTTTTTGTTCTGTTACAGGTTTCCAGTTACCAACCAGATTGTGTTTTATGCTTAGCGCGCTTGCCCTAATCGTTGGTTTTCCGTGGTTCCTAACGGTTCTCAATGAACGAAACAGTCACTTAAGTAATATAACAATAGCTGAGATTAGAAATTAAAATTATATTTTAAAAAATAGCCATGACAGTAATTTTTTTTCTATTATAACTTATTAACATTTATTAATTTCTTTTTCCGCTACTGATATTATTTACCTTTCAAATAATCGAAATATTTTAATATCTCTAATTTTAGTTTCTGTTTCAGTTCATTGAGAGTAAATACTGGGGTATAGTATGCACAGCGCACGGTACATTTTAGGGTCTCTGTAAGGCGCACGGGTGTTAAGCCTTGCCATATATACTGTATATTTTTGTTGTTGTTAAAATATAGCCCTTTTGAATTTGAATGAATTTTCTTTTACTTTAAAACAACGGGTACTTCACATAAAGGTCAAAGTACTCTTTTGAATGAACCTCAAAAACGGCTCCAACGATTTTGCTTCAATTTTCTGTACGTTAAGTACAATTAGTATGCATTACATCCGCATGAGCAGTATTTCGCTTCAATGTTTGGTATAGATGCAGTAAAATACTTTGTCGCAGACAAAGCTACACTTACACATTAGTTTACTGTTTCAAGAAGCATGAATAATATTTAGCAGTAAAAATGGACCAATCAGACATAGAATACACTTTTCGTAAACTGAAATGAAAGATATGATCATGATAAAATACACTGCAGTTACGAAAATATATCAATTTCTGTCTACAACGGAATTATTTTTACATAACACTTTTACCATATTTATAAGAGTAATATGTCGCTATATGTTTTGAAATAATACTCTGAATATTCATTTTACTTTCAGATTTCAAATAAAAGAGAGTAATAAGTTCATCTAGAGAGTTCATAAGTTATTTGAGCATGAATAGAGAAATGGAAGACGACCAAAATATAGAGGACTACACGCCAAAAATGACCTTTCCTCTATAGAATATTTTCTCACACTATGTTGCAGACGGAGAAAAGTATATGAGAAAGAATGTGCAATTGATTACACCACTAGTTCCCTTTTAGGAACTCTAATGTGTGAAACGAAAGTGAAAATCGAACATGTGTCTCTACATTTTCCTTTAAATACGAAAATGTATGTCGTTTAAGTAAGATTTTTATACACTGAATTTCAACCTCTGTTCTGGCCTCATGAATACGACATTGAAATATTTTTATGCTAGTCTTTTTTTAGACACATTCGATTTATCAAACAAATTATTTACTGGTAGTGAGAGAGAATTAGAAAAGAGAAAACTACGAGTGAACTCTCGGTATCGCTGCCTGCGAACATTCGTTTACTTATCAGCGATTAGTAAAACGGCTATGAATTAAAAGCATATACACTACTCTGAATAGTCAATATGACTTTCAGGTAAGCTAGATAATTATCACAATAAAAACTAGAAGAATATATACCGAAATATGAATTATAAATTTTAAATTTCACCGAGAAGGCAGAGTAACCGAGATTTTTCCCTTTGAGGTGGGGAGAGGGGTAAACTTAAAATCTCCAGCACCTGGAAACAAATAAACATCGCGGGAGGAAACAATGAAACAGTTTCTATTGGCATTTTAGACCAAAATATTACCTTTCTTTAGTTTTTTAAAAACACTCCATATTTCGTGCTTCTGATCAAAGAAGGGCACACTATGTATATTACATTTTCCTAATTTTTGTTTAATCTTATTTATATTGGGGGTAGAAAAGTATATTTCTCATGACAGATGGTTGTTTAAAATGTTTTCTATTTTTAAGGTTAGATTTCCTGGAAATGTAAATAATTCAATGAATTTTTTCCACTGAAATTTGTTGGAAATAGCGCTGTTTGAACAGTCTTCCCACAAGAGTATTTAATTTTCCAGATTAAGTAATTTACTTCTGAGAGCTTTGCATTTTATAGTTGATTAGCTTCTTTGTATGTTGGAGTTAACATTGTGTATTGCTTTGTGTTTGGTTTATCATGACTAAAAAATATTGTTTGTTCCCAATTTCATGGCACTAAAGTGGTAAGATTTTTATTATTTGTTAGTTTGAAGGTTTCACTATTGTTGTTAGAAAATATTAGTTTTTTTTTATTCTTGATAAATTTTCTTAAATGGCTACGTGCGGACCAAACGATTGGAACACTTTTGTTAGATTACATGAATTTTCGAAATTTACACTTTTCTACTGGTACTAGATTCGCTTCGTTCATTTATGTGTACTAAACGGTACATTGTGTATCTAAGTTATCTACACTAATGAAAGTGAAATCTATTGAATGTCTGTGGCATAGAAATCAGAAAAAATACTCAATGAAATAATCTGAAATTTTTAACGCCATTTCTAGGAATAGTGAGAAGTATCATTAAAAATATCGGAATATTGAACACAAGAGGCTAATGTAAAATCAACAAATATACTAACTAAAATAATATACATTTAACATATTCTGTGCGTAAAAACGACGTTGGTACCTTTCTTTTGGTTTCCCAATACAAGGTATGTAGGCAATGAGTTTCGTCTCCAATGTTAAGTGGTGTTTGTTTACCCATTTCTAGAATTTTGGACGAGACATTACTCCAAGAACTTTTTATAAGTTGAGAACTGTGAAAGTTGAGGAGGATACGGTTATAGCATCTGTCTGATGAGAAATAATAGACACGACGAAAGTTTCAAGTATTTTAGAAAAAGCGAAAGTGTTGACTGACGGAAGTATTAAAAGAACCGTAACGTAAACATACTAAGAGAAAATGAACAAACATTTAGAGGAAGAGTTAAATAAATATTAAAGGAAAAGAAATAATATATAGGTAAACGTGGTAAGTGGTTTAAATAACATAAACTTTATTTTTATGAAAATTAAAACTGAAATATTTTTCAATAGTAATATTAAGATTACATATCGTATGTAGTATACGCAACTCAACTAACAATTCCATTTACTTGAAAACAAAAAAAAACAGTGAAGATTTTTGTATGTATAAATAGAAACAATTATATGTATTTTATGTACGTACATTACACTCATAATCAAAGAAACTAAAATGTGAAAATAATTTTCCAGTATCTTGAGCCATTAAAGTATTGTTCACATTATTATTTTGTATTCTTATTTCGCGGAATAAAATCATGACTGATACGTTCTCAGAAGCAGTCCTCCAGGTCATTCTCCCTTGTCGATGCCCTTGCTCATCATTACACGGGGACTTCCACAATTTGTTTTGTAGAAAACACATAACAGGCTCCACGTAGAACCTAGACGTTTGGAGATTGCAAATGAGATCAGTTTTAACCAAAACAATATAAAATCAAGATCTCCTATATCGACTATACGATTCGCACTCAACCTGGATTGGAGATTTTTACTATATTGGGTTTAATTTTGGTTCTTCAGAATTTCGGGTATAATCATATATAGTTATACTACTGTTTTTGAAAATAACCTTCATAAAACGGTTGCAATATATTTTAATTTTAAGAATGGAATATACATTGACCGACAACAGTAATTTCAAAAAGATAAATTATGAGTTTATAAACATAGTAACAGTACTCTTGCAATAATCAAAATGTATGTCGGCAGCTATAGTTAATACAAATATTTTGTAGAGAATTAAAATCTGCGTACAAAATCAACGATAAGATTGTTTGGAGTCACGAAAAAATTATCGGTACCAAGGTGTCTGAGATATTCTATAATTACACTACCAATGCCGTTTTATTCAAAATGAGATCACGTAGGGGCAACGTACCCTTAGATATGGGGATGTGAATGACAAGGCGTAAAAATAACGTATTACGTGATAATTCTAGAGTCGAACCCATGGTTCCCGGAGAGTTTTTAAGATGAATAATCATACTCCTGATGCCGATACCGTTCAGACTACATGAGGTGCAAGACACCCCTCGAGGGATTGGGAAAACAGTAACACGAAAAATTATCGAGAATGGACGATATTAGTGTCGTGTCCCCTGCTTTTAGGATTCCTGAGATAAATATAGAGACTTCCGATAGTATATCAGAGTTTAAACACCATTGTGGGAGGGGTGTAAGCAGCTCGAGGTTGGATTAAGGAGAGAGTGTCAGGTAATGATATGTATTCGAAAAAGAGAGTTATTTTTGTTTAATCCATATGTTTAGGGGTCTTTCAGTTAAACAGTGACATGGTCCCATTAAGTACAAGTTCACAACCTAAGAGGGGTTAAATACCCCTAAATGTTAAATGGTGTCTCTTAAGTGTTAAGTGGAGCGCTAGGCTAATTTGTGCTGTTTCGACTGATTTGTTTGTTTCACGAGTTGCATACTCAAGTGTGGTTTCTCTCAAGGATCTATTTGTCCTTGCTCCTGGAGGTTAAACTCAAAATACTGTAAACAATCAAGTTTTGTATTAAATTTGTGTTATTATGAATTTGTAAAATTAGGATAATATATGTAAAAAATTAGGTAAAATACAGATTTTTTTATTTTTTTTATTTTGCAATATAGATTTTCCTTTTTCCTGAGTAAATAAACATTGTTATAAGAGAAATCTCGAACAACGCCGGGTTCTCAGCTAGTGTATTATGTAGATAATGTAGTTTCTTTGCTGTCATAACAAATATTGAGAGGTATCGGAGTCTTTCGAGCTCCCCCACCGGTTACGTGCGTAGTAGGAAATGATATTGTCATACATCGATGTGCACAACAACGTCCTCAGAAAATATAGTGAAAAGAGAAACGACACTTTCAAATGTAGGGTATTAAGGACTTTCGCGTCACAACTGTCGGTCGATAAACGAGGGACACTGTTTCCAACCAATGAGAGCTCCTTACTTTAAACTTTTTTCACTCGGACAAACTTTTAATGGTCCCATTTTGCTCGTAGTATAACCTCTCTCTCTGCAAACACTCACACGTTCCGTGTCTGTCGACTTGTTACGACTCCCTTCGCATCCGACTTTCCGCAAAAGCTCTCTTCTTCCACGACGACTCCCTTCACTCTTTTGCTCCTCCATCTCTTTGTCGTGGTGTGGCTTCAGGTTTGTTATCCACTTCTATTCTATGACCGGTGCTTCCCGGACACTGTCACATAGTTCTCACTTACCCAACTCGACTTGTTTCAGTTCAATGTTCTCTTGGGTAACAGGTTCTATATTTTCGGGATTCCTCAGTCTCACGAATCTCTCATACTATATTTGATGGAAAAAGTAATTTTGTTCTAGTATACTTCCATACATCTAGTTTTCTACGACTCAAATCATTGCATACTACGATTCTCCGTTCTCGAAGTATAATAGTTTAAAATTTTTAGAAATAGCACAGGAGATTTTTTAAAAGTTTCTTCACTTCACTTTACTTAAGACTTTGTGTATCATTTTTTGCTGTCATTGTTTGTATTACAAAACTACATGATTTTTTTGTAAACTCGTCTGAAACATTATCAAGCACTGTTTCAATTTTCACACTGCACTGCAACTATGGTCATGAAACAATTTAATACAATTTGTACAAATAAATATATTGTACAATAAATCTATTTCTCCTCGTAAAATAACCCTGTAAACTACCCCTCAGCCTGAGCTACTAACCATGTTGTACAAAGTTAATAAATGTATTATTAACAGAATTGTCATGCAGTCTGGTGTATATGAAATATATTAATTTATAAATACTCAGTGTTTGAACTCGATGAATTTTCGATTAAAAGAAAGTTCATTACACGCACATTACCATCCGGTTGTACGTCTCATCAATGTTGATTTAAAATAACTCAGTATTATCATATACTTCTAAAAATAATTTAAATGTACTTAAGCAAAGACTTTTTCATAATTCGTTTATTATATTATACTTTTAATACTAGAGTTTTCTCACTTGATGTATTCCTGAAAAATTCAGATTCAGTGGAATGTAAGTTGTTAGATCTCCTAGGTTAAGTTGGTTACAAAATAATAGATTTTGGCTTTAGAAATCATTTCCAATAAAAATTAACTTATTATTTCATTCAAACTTCTAAAGTATTATTTAAAATATATTCTACAATGAAAATGCCAGCAAGCTGTAGATATATTTTCGTGTATTTGATCAATACTAAACCTTTTACTTTCAAAACCAATTTCTGAAATTTAGTAAACGAAAGTGAGACTCTTAATGAAATATGAAATGAGCTCATAATAAAAAATATTTTGCTTACACACCTAATATCAGTATATAATGGAGTAAATTTTTGCTTAAGAAATATTTATACCACTGTCGTAAAACTGATCACAATTAATTTATATTTTATATCTTTCCAAACGATTGAAATAAAATATTGTATAAGTGACTAGCAAGGATAAAATAAGCACTATAACCTTTCATTTGTGGCTATTGTGAGAAAGAACCTATAATAATTAAAGTTTTTGAGGAGACTTCTTGTGTAATGTAGCACATGCAGAGCAAAGTATGGTTTATGTTCATTGAAAGTAGAGATGGAAAAAAATAACTATTGATGTGATCTGCATGAGATATGAGACAAAAATTCACGTCGTAACTATCGAGGTTACTGAAGTGTCCGCTAGAGAATGGCAGTGCTGCGTGAGGCGACAACATGTAAGAATCATGTGAACTTTGATCCATGAGTTAATTGCAAAAGAATATTCAAAAGATAAAAAATTGGAAGAATGTTGGAATAAAAGGAATTAAAATTCACGTGAAAAGAAACAAGACGAAGTAAAATTACTTGTTTACAATTTTGATCACCAATACTTCTCATTAATCTTTACACGGAAGAAATCAGAATAATTTATTCATTCACTTCAATTACTGAGTCAGGTGTGTGAAAAAATTAAGAAGTGATTAACTTTTCTAAAATAAATCAACGCGGGGAATTAGACTGGTAAAACATATCGTGTCAGAGTGTTTTGATACGTTTACAACTACTACACTTATTCTCCTTATCATTATTACAATGATCATTTATTCAATTCCAAATAATATATATTAAATACTTGTTTTGTTTATATAATTTCTTTTATCATTCAAACTCCTAAAAATACAACATTCATTGAGTTCTTTGGTACAGTAAGTATACTGTCTCAGGAATGAAACACATGATTTCATTACTTCGTTTCATTTACTAGAGGATTACTAGAAAAATTTGCAAAATAGCGGTCTGACATGTGAGTACCTGTGACTACTAATCGGGTTACTCCAGATGAGGTTTATGCAGTTCACTAACCAGCTAATCAATTATGCAGTTCATTATGCTAATTCAATTTAGGTTACCATTCAATAAATTTGTATGCATTTCACAGAAATTAAGGTTACTTCTCATATTTCAATTCAACTTTATTATTCAAACCATCTCTTTACGAAGTAAATTGTAAAAGCATAATTTGTGAGAAAGTAAACTCTTCTTTCGAAGACTATTTCTTATAGAGCGAAGAAGTGAGTGTCGGAAGAGAATAGCGATTTTATTTTCCCTGCAAATAAAGTAGTTAACAACTTACAAAACAATTTGTTTGACAATTATAGGATCTGGAGTTTACAACTAGTACCAGTTTGGAGAAGCATTTGATTTTTATTAAAACTGAAGGACGTGCTTGTCCTAAATGTGACTTGTTCTTCGCAAGCGTAGATAGGGAACTCGGAATCGTCACGTTTCAGCGCTCTCCAGCCAGCTGATTGGTCGTCGTAATTTCCCCTCTAATTTGCCACATTTGTTTGTAGAAGAGTCTGCCATCCATCGTAAGTCGCTGGTGTTACGGATGACTTTGTTTATTCGCAGACCTCTGAGCGCGGCTTGCACCTTCGCGCCTCAGTTCACCCTCTTTCCCCTCCCAACCCTCCTTCCCACCATGTACTGCGACCATCGCTTGCTGCCTTTCGCCTCGCGAGGGGTTGAAATATCGTCGTCTGAGCGCTGACTAATGTGGAGAGTAATCAGGAGCGCAATCAGAGCTGTAACTGCAGGTCTAACTCGACAACGGTAACCGCGACACATCTATAGGAGGGTGAAATAATCAAATCATATGATTGATGAATTTCACGATTACAAATTACAAAGTACGAACGATTGCCCTTTAATGAATATTTATTTACATATTGATCGAGGTATTTTACAGAACTTAATGAATTTGCAGGCAGATTTTGGAGAACATAAATATGTTTTTCTCGTTAAACCTTACTGCTATTGTATGGAGGGAACTTGGGATTCTCAAATTCAAAGAATATTGAAGTGATCAATTTCGGAGGAGACTTACTCAAAGTGGTCAAAACATTAGAGTCCTGCAAATGCATTTGATCACAATCAATACTTAAATGTTTTTTTGTTAAAATATTGTAATAAAACGACAATAAATCTTAAAGAGTGTTCAATTGAGACCTACAATGACTCGAAAATTCACGAGGTGGGTTCACCCCTGAATATTTTCAGCGCAAATAAACCCGCGTTCATTTGTCTTGGTACGATTTCGAGTGTGAACGCAGAGCGTGTCAAGCAGTAACAAATGGCGTGGCACGCTTCAATGAATCATGCTTGCTGATGTGAGGTGGCAGCGACGGTTCCTGAAAGAGAAAGAGAGACAGAGATACAGATAGAGAAAGAGAAAGAGAAAGAAAGGAATGGAAGGGAAAGCGAAGGGCTCTAGAAGGCTGTCATCGCGTTTCGATCCCCAGCGGCTCTGGGCTCCTCTTCTCTCATCGCTTTCCTGCTTTCGTCCCCAGGCATCACTTCGTCTGATCTTCCATCCCATGTCGTTACACCTCATTCCCCGTTTACGTTCTCTGCTTTTCATCGACAAGGAGTTGATATCTTCCGACCCTGCATTACATATCTATTTACCACGTTACAAAACATCTCACTTCTCACTTCCTTATTTTCCTTCTTACGTTTCCATTGTTATTCATGACATGGGAAAGTCAGTGAGTTATTTCCTCCATTGAAATCAATTCAATTTTTTCTTCGTAATTGTTTGTATTGTTCCACTCTCCATACATTTCCGTTTTCAGCGCTATCGTGAACTAGCAGTACTTTGATAAATTATCCAGTTTTCCTTTTTCCTCAATACATTCTACCATCCATCCATTTGGTTATATGTAATGTTGTCTATTAGCTGTTTATGTTATAAAACAGAATTTGTGGTCCAATTTCAACATCTTCCTCTGCTTCCCTTAACTCATTCCAATTCCTCCATTTGAACTTAAACTATACTTTTCTTTATGTCCTAGACGCGATGACAGCCTTCTGGAACCCTTCGCATTCCCTTCCATTCCTTTCTTTCTCTTCTTTTATTTGTTAACTCGTAACCCTATCCATATCCCCTTTTCCTGCATTTTTTGAGAGAGTCGCCTGTGCCGTAACCCTGCCACAGCTGTGTCTTGTTCTTTCAGTCTGATGCTGCTGCGAGCAGAACAAGCGTCCGCTCACGCCATTCGCCTGACGCTGGAGATCGCGCGATGAGCTTCAAGGAAGACAGATGATGATGACAAGTGAGGAATAAGGGAGCCCGCGGAAGAGAAGAAGAAAAATAGGTATTGCAACTAATGGAGACATGACAAATGGGAGTAGGTCTCTTGATAACTTTCGTCTCCTCCGCACGTGCGTGAGCTTTCGACTGAGTTCTTTCGACCCTGAGATGTAGGCACACGATCGTATGTAAAGGAGTGATATCCGAATTATTAATATCGGAAAGTAATTTAATGATAGAGAGAAGTGAAGGTAGACAATTTTCTTGGCAATATATTATCGAAGATAAATTATTATAGAAAACTGATGTTGCCTTCAGGTACCATGCACCATTTCATGATTTTTACAATCAAATGATTATGATTTCTTGTTCATTTAAAAATCATTTACTTTTTATATTTTTGTTAATTTTTCTCGTTTATTCCCAATTTAAAGAAATAATGGATAAAGGAAAGTCAATATATTTTACTTGAATTTTATAACTTTATGACGGAAAATATATTTTTATCTCGTGGACATTTTCAAAACCTCCGGTAGAATGTGGAACATATTTCTATCTTTTTGTGAATTTCGCACATTTTTTGTAAGTACCAAAGGTCTCCCGAAAGAGCAAATCGATCATGAAATAAATGAATCGTAAGTAGTTACATCACTCAACTGCCAGCAGTGGAGCTCTTGGTCGCGCGCTCTATGGTCCATCAGCGTTGCTCTATCGCCGCTGCGTGGCCTGCAACGTAATTTGTCGCTCGTTTGTCATCGAGAGCGGTGACGTGAGTTCATGGGGGTTGGAGCTTTCTTACCCACCACCAGAGGACCCACATTTCAAGAACCAGCATCCCCGAATCACAACACTTCTATATGAACACCATATAACACCTTTTATTATTTGCTAAATGAAATACACCATGCTTTACCTATGTTCATGAATTTGAATAAGAATTTTTTTCTAAATAACATTTTTTGAATTTTTTAGTAAAAGTTTTCGAAACCACCTATATATACTCATTTTTCTAAAAAATGTCCTTCTGAATACGTAAAAAATTTATTTGACTCTCCATCGACGGCACGGTCTCTGAAATTGGTTGAAACAACAATGCTTCTTTTTTCAACCGCAGAAGTTTATGTGCTATACATTATTGTATCTTCTTGAACTGTATTTCATATTAGGGACATCGTGTGAAACGTTGTGTTGAAAGAGTAACATAATTCGAAGAAAAACCAGTGAAAATTTTTCTGAGACCTTCTCACAAGTATTCTTGTAGTCAAACATCCTGAAAAATTGAGTAGGCTGTTAATAATAAACCAAAAGATGTCAAGAGGCAGATATTTTGGGTCTTGAACATTTAAAGTAACGTGATTCAAGAATTATGTAATGACAGAAAGTAAATTTTCTACATTTACACGAAAAAAATAATTGTCTTTGGTTTAGTGGTGATTATAGCATTGCATAACAATTACGACTGCTTATAGATGGTATTGGTGATTGTGTGTTGGCGTAATTCAAAATAAAATTAACTTGTGTAATCTCGCCAACCGTATGTTTATTATTATTGGAGCCGACTTTCGACCGCGTAGTACTTTCCTTGTCCGGAGGAAGATTACTGAAGATGACCGCTATAAGGTCAAAAGTCAGCTTTAATAATAATAAACATATGGTTGGCGAGATTACACCAGTTAATTTCATTACTTCTACCTGTTTCAGATTTAAAAATTAAATTAATTATGGATGTAATACTGTTTATTTCTTCATATTGTTTCTAGCGAACATTCTACATATCTATGTTCAATTTTTAATTCAATTCCAGAAGTTAAGAAATAAAGAAAAATATCAACCTTTTTGAGAGACCGGTTATACTGAATATGTTATATTATATTGCCACAACGACGCAGAGTTGAGATAATGAAATGAATTGTCTTTAGTATCTAGAAACAATATCTAAACAACAAGATCAACTCAGATTGGTGTTCAAGAATTTTTGCGAAACAGCATTAAATGTTGAAATAATTACCGAAACACCCGTTATTGTCACCTCTGTCACATTCCTTCGACAGGAGGCGACTAATGGAATAAGCCCCTCAGAGGCCCTTCATTCCCTGGACACCGCTGTCGACACGTTTCATTGATTAATGCAGTTATTGACGATGCCTCTTCCGAGACTGATGCGGAAGAGACGGACAACTAGATGGCGCTGTTTGGGAGCAGGTATCCAACCGAGGATGAGAGCAAAGGGGCGCTAATGGAGGAATGTTCACAGATAATGTTAAATGGAGTGATGGATACTGAACAGTGCCCGCACAATGTGGGTCATTGTTGTGGCGGCTGGGTGAGGGACTTGGGGCGTTGATCGTCCGCACCCCCTCGGGTGCGTTCACGAATTAGGCGCTACCCCGATCACAAATTGGGCGCACCGCTTCCGACGTGTGAGGCTAATGGGAAATGTATCGGCTGCCCTACGTCAACCGTCGCGCCCTCGCTGTCTTGAGTTGAAATCACAATGGCTGTCACCGGTACGTGCATCATTAATTGGAAGGGTGGTGGAGAAGAGCAGGATAGGAATATGAGATTTATAAATGACCGCGAGCAACTCGCCAGAGTTCGAGGGGATAAATTTCATAAATCATGGAGACCGACGATAACATGAAATTTCGTCTCGTGGAAACAATACCACACACATTTCCTTTCAAGGATGTATTTTATTTAGACCACGTACATGATATCACTTTTTCTCAATTAGTCGGCACTTTTCTTTTATCACTATTGTTATCTTAACAATAATGATTTAAAAAAATTATATACAAAAGAAGAAGTGTGTGGCTATAAATGAGACTGAGAAAATGACTGTAAAGAGATATATTTAAAAAAATTACTTGATTTTCTTATGTTTATAAGATATTTTCCAAGATAAGAAAACTTATAAAATGTTTGGAATGGTAACTGATCAGCTAATGTATATCAATTTATAATTATACAGAAATTAAATAATTTTAAATAATAAATAATCTAGAAATTGAAAACAATTTAATAACAAAAAAGGAATGTAAAACACAAAAATATTAAATATAAATAATAGTGTGTCTATTGAAGTCTTATTATAAAAGAAAAACTTTTTTCTTCTTCAGAAAAAATGTAGTACATCATACAATATGGGTAAAATAGTTTACAAACGTCGAAAAAATTCTCCGCAAGGAAGATAATATCACATTTATGACAAGTAATAATATTAATAAATATAATAATGAGGGACGATGAAATGTTTAATACTATTAAAAATGTATAAAATTAATTAATAAGGAAGACAGAGATGATGTAAAGTTTGGACCATCTTTCCCAGTGGAGAACTAGATAACTGAATTGATAATTGCGATTGAATGATACGATGAGAGAACGAGGTAAAATATATATAGCTGGAGAGATAGATTCCTGCTACCATTCTTGACGTCGGTGGCAATACAGAAGACAATGGTATTTTCAGGAGCGTAGGTGCGTGTGTGTGGGTGGGAGTAGTGGCTGTTGCAGAATTGCTGTCGTTAGCAAACAGAGGAGGAGTCCACAGGGGCTGCGAACGTCGGTGACTGCAGACGCGCTATCGCACGCTAATGAGCCTCTTGTGAGCGCCGTGGCATGGAAGTGATGAGTTCGAGCACCACTGAAGCGACGCAGACGTCAGCATTTCTCTGTGGAAGCAGCCTTAGTGTCCAGCAAAAGCAGAACCGCCACGCCCCATTCACTCTCAAGGAATTTTTCGTGCTGCAACATTTGATGCATCTGCACGACTTACGTGAGGCCGAGCTGATCAACTAAAGAATACAGTTTCTAACCGCACTCCAACACCATTTCAAACTCTTTCCACTAGGTCACATTTGGTAGCTAAAAGTGCTTATAAAAGTATATTAGTACAAGCATATTTCTCCGGGGAGAAAAACTCTGTGTTCGTATACTTTCAACTCATTAGTTCAATTTTAAGACAGAAGGAAATATTGCATTAGCCTCAACCTTTATTTAGTCTAAAAAATATTGTAGTGCTTTTTATGGTTTGTAAAAATCGAAACAATTATCCACGGTACAGTCCTCTTACTTATTATACTGCATGTCTGATAACTCAGGGCTATCGTTGGAGTGAAATAAAATTATATACTTAAAAGACCTAACTATTTTTTCTTTGCGAGTTCTTGGACTTCCTGTACGTACATTTTTACAATAATTATTTTCAAACCATATATTTCATAAGTAATTTGGACATAATACTTGCCACGTTAAAAGCAAAGTTCTAAATACTGTTGTAATATTTTGTTATTCTGCGAGATGTTTGAGTAAACGCTAGTCCAGATTGTAAGTGATGCATTTTAAAGTTTTTCGTGTAATACAATATTCTAATTCACATTTATTAATCTCGTAAGTAACCTCATTTATTGATTCAAACATAAAAAGTTAATCATTTTTTCAATTTTTAATTGTTCTTTATACCGACATCAATGGTTAATCACAATAATATAAAAATATTGGTTGAAAAGTTATTTTAAAAATTATTATTAGTTAACTGCAATAAAAAAACTGGTGTACACCATTATGATAGTAAATACCATATCGATCAAGAAATATATATTTTTAATGGTACTTTCTTTTATCATATGATAGTACAGTAGTTTCTCCAATTCAATAGAGATATTATTACGGAGACTTTGTCTACCTCTTATTGCTAAATTATTTCAAATTTCGATGTATTCTTTATGCTTAGACCTGACACTGTAAGTTCTTCTTTTTATGATCAAGTGAATATACCAACTTAATTAATAATTATAATTCTTAATGTATAATATTAGAGTAATTTAAAAAATAATTTAACATTTGGAACACTATAATTTGTGTTTGCATTCAGATAAAACCATGTAGGTATTCATCATATTTACCCCTAAATTCAGAAGATGAATCTACGAGGAAAATGCTCATGAATTACATTTAAATATTCTACAAATAAGCCAGTAAGGTTTTTTTGCATCATTTCTTCCATTTATCAAAGTTTAACTGTAAATCAAATATTGCTCACTAAATCTCGTTACATTCCGTCCAACTGTCAAAATGATATGTGACTCGCTGTTTCCACTCATCAAGATTGTATTTTCTATTTTCATTCTAATATAATGATTGGAATCAATGAACCTAAATGAAGAAATCGTCAAAATATTTTTAGTTACTGCATGGATTGTGTTTCTTTACGGACGGTTGAGAGAGCTGTAAGGCCATAATGCTATCTCGTCTTTATCTATCTACCATAGCAAGCCAAGATTTTATGTCTCAACGCGTTATTATTCTCATCCTTCTATGAGGTGAAAAATTCATAAGTAGATGGTACCATCATTGACCAAGACACAATGGTTTCGCAAATCAATATTTCTATTGTTAAACAAAATAAATTAAAAAGTGCTTAGTACCCTACCGACCACTGCTATAGGATGCTTTAAGTCACAGTCGGTTTTAAATTTGCCGTGATGAACAAAACGGTTCTTCGAGAGGATTTTTAAGAAACTTACATTTCTACTGCTATTAATTAATTAATATCAGAACTCAGAATACCTTCAGTTTTATTCCCTACTTTTACCTCTTCACAGCCACATGGGTAAACTTGAATAATGTTATGGGAATTTAATTACTACAATTACGGAAAGTGGTTGTAGAATATGGTGTTGTGCAGTTTCCTCACTCATGGAGTCATAATATAAATATACAAATTAATAATACTATTTTTTGTTGTTCATAATTGGTGTACTAAATTATTTTGTCTTTCAGGTGTCGTTATAGAAGCGGTTACTATTTGTGGATTTTGTAAGTTACTGGTTATACCATCAACCCGTGAAACAAATGTGTTCTGCGGGTCAGCCTACACACCAAGAATATTACCACCCATTAAAATAAGAACTCTTAATTTTGAATTGTTTAAAATAAATTGAAAGGGGGCAGGGTAGTTTGATTGAAGGTAATGTTTCTGTAAACACTGTTTGTAAGTGTGTGTGTAGTCTTAAAAACAAATGTCATATAAGACTAGGAAGACAAATCAGGTTTTTAAATAGACGAGATAGGCAAGTGAATTTTTTTTTTACCGTAGATTCGTCGAAATGTTGAAGAAAATGGGGGTATTCGCATGGTATGACATGATACTAGAAGTTGAGTGTCAAAGTTTTTATTGAACTCTGAGTGAAATAAAATTAAAAACTCTATTATTTCTCAATTTATTAAAATGTCAATGAATAAAAACTCTTACACTGAAACATATATTAAATATATTTATTTAATTTGATACACATCAATGTGAGCCAAATTTCATTTATATAAAATATAGTACTATATATAGGGAGAGAGAAAGGGAAGTTTACATGTGGAAGGTACAAGGGTAGAGGTGGTTAACGATTTTCCTTTTCACGAACAGTGGATAGCGTAGAGGGAAATTTGAGCAACAACACTGTCACATCCAATTGGATATCAAACAGGAGTTCAAACGCAGGAACAGAGCTACTCAATGAGCAGAAGAAAATGAGTCAAACTGTCTTTATAGAATATAATTGACAATATACTTCGAAGATCAGCTTCAGAAGGGCTATATTACGTATTTATGATTTTGGCTGTAATTTTTTCTCTCTGCCGTTGTATTTGTATAAATTAATATTCTCATTTTGTCGAGGAACGGTTGAGGTCTGAATTAGTCAATTTTAAATGAACAGTTCAAGATATGTATGGCGTTTGGATTTTTAAGGTTTTTCTCAATATTTCTGTAATAATAATTAAGACTCATATTCATTCTGAATAAAATGGTGAGATTCATTTACAAAATAGCATATAAAAAGGAAACATTAATATGGAGAAAATAAAAGAGTGGTAGTTACAAATTAACAACAGTATTCTAATTGCCCATTCAATTACAATATATTCGATCAAGGAATATAAATATCTGGAAGTATGTTGAATATTCAATTTAACATCTTCATTTTTACAACAAATTACAAAATCTTGGACGATTTCTCATGTGAGACAAACTTGTTCGAAATTATTTTCCACATCTCTGACATAATTGAGAAACAATCTAAATGACTTTTATTGATAAAAGCAAGCGATGGTTGTATCCCACAACTGCTGTTCAGTCATTCTCTCCTCAGCGAAGTAGCATATAGGAATTATCCTTCGCAACAAGCTCGCGACGGGTAACATGGCCATCTCTGTTCTAGGGCGCATCTGCTGAAAGGTTGTGATTGATGGACGTCTACATAAAACGCGTAACGACGGCTATGAAATAATCACGCATAGAGACAATATAGTTTCGCGTGCTGACTTTCAGTCGCTTTGAGATAGCGCATGGGAGATGAGGTGTTACAGAAAAGAAAGGTTTGTCATAAACGACATTGGGTGAAGAAAAGAAAAGCAACGGTTTTTGTTTATTACCTTGGAGGGATATAGGATAACTATTTAAATTTTTTAACTATATTAATTATGTACCACAACATTTGAATATACGTCAAATCTGTTAATAAGTAAATGTAACTTTAGCTGGGACGGGTACTATTGCAAACACTTGCTGGAAAGGAAAGATATTTTTAACGGAATATCAGAAATGTATTTGTGGAGCAGAAAATTAACATAGTGATCACCACATGAACGAATGTTTTTTGTGTGATTTTGAAAGACAATAATTATTTCGAAGTTACAGAAAATGAGAAACTGGTTTTCATTTTTAAAAACTAATGAAAAATAAAGAAAGATTCGCCTCACTTTATGAATATGTATCGTGCATACTATGAATAGAAGATGAAACAATAGGGGAAAAATAAAAATTCAGACTGATGAAGAACAGATTACTGGTGAAAATGTAGTTTACTATAAAATAAAATTGGAAAAAGAAAAATACCCTTAATGTTGAGAGGACCCTGGGTGAAATAAAGTAAATTGTTGAGGTGTATTTTATAAATAATAAATTGTTAATTAGTATCGAAAGAAAGCTTTTCATTGAACTTCGAGGTATGTGAGACACACGTATATGCACTACAAGTGAGTTATTTCAAATAACTGTTGAATGGAAATTGGAAATTTTAAATACCTGTTGAGCGAAATTGTGTAAAACTTCAAAGGAGTGTAGTAGTGGGTATTGCAACTATATATTGCTAAATATTGTCAATATTGATGAATTATAAGGGCAAAAACAATTAAAATGACTGCTAATCAATAGATGTAAATCTTGACTATGAAGCTTACTAATGTGTCCGCCAGAGTTCAATTGCGTTACGCGAGGAACGTACAATCTACGTGACTGATTTGTAGAAGCAAAGTTATGTGAAGGGTGTAAAAAAACAGGTCGAAACTCTGATATTTGTTTATTTCTATAAAATATTCCTGGATTTTAAAATAAATCGTAATTACAAACGTATTAGCATACAATGCTGACACAACATATGTAGAATACGATCAACTAACACTCCACATTCATAAACGCATGAAAATAAATTACAATGGTTTTCGCACTTTCTGTCTACGCTTTAAAATATCTGAATGCGTTATGCTGTTTTGCTAATATTGTTTTCAATTTCTGTTATGTTTAACATTTTTTACACCTTACGAAGTCCCTAAAAAGGGTTGAAACGTTGTGTTCTGGAAACGTTCACAATAAATATTGTATGGAGTTCTATAAAAATAGTACGATCCATTTCTCTATTTGTACAATATTTGATGACATTTCTAAATAATCTATAATTAAGAAAATACCTAGGTAGTGAATGAGCTCGTGCATAAAATTACTTCAGCTAACATTGTCCTATGTAATAAAGGATATTTTACACTACATCAATTAGTTTAAGCTGTTGAACAATAAGAGAAAAGAAATACCTGAGCATACTCTATCTTTTTTATATTCTAAAAGTGAAAATTAAATAAAGTTAGTTTCCTTTCAATTCGTAAAATATTTTAAACATTTTGTGACAATAATACTGAAGAGGAAAGGAATTTATCTCTTTATGAAAATAAATTCCTTTTTTACTCCTCCATAATTGAGCAATTCTAGAAAATGATGAAACGCCCTCTGTTTATTAAAGTAAAAAATGCTTCGGCAGTGAGTTGAAGAAAGTACCGACAGGCATTCCACTCTTTTCAAGTACAACAGTGGCCCGGTGGAAAGTGGGTGTGCGAGAAAAGCAGCACGCAGCGAACATCCTGTTTACGAGGCAACTCACGTCCTGGAAGGGGTGCCACTGCGAAGGAAGACGACGAGGTGGAGAGAAAAGTGGAAGGATGCTTTGTGATGCGTCCATGTACAAGCGCACCTCTCCAGATCCGAAGAATACAGCGTTTACAGTATCACAAGCTTCGGAGGTGTATTAGAATTGTTCCTAACAGGATGACCTGAGGGAAGCCACTCTGCACCAAACTTTTGGAACATTGTTTTAAATAAAGATTTGTTAGAAATGGAGGGGGAGGATACTATAATTACTGCTTACACTGATGATGTTCTGATTTTAATAGTAGAAAATAGTCGGAGAAGATTGGAGGAAAAAGGAGAAAAAATTACGAAGAAATTTGAAGCAATAGGTAAGATGATGAAGTTATCTATATCAAAATCGAAAACAAAAGAGTTCGGATATAATAATGCAGGAAGAGATCCGATAATCCATGTAACAGATTAGCGTTTACAGTTAACTAAGCAGCTGAAATACTTGGGACAACATGTGGAAAGTATCCAGAGTTCGTGTATTCTTCCTCGGAGTAAATGTTATAGAACAGTCTCCACCAAGGCTTTAGAAGTAGTTCTGGAAATATTACCTGTGGATTTACTAATACAAAACGGTTTCGTGTGCGTAAGGGGGAGAGTTTAATATTTGATGGAGAAGAGATTAGCATGAAAGGTAAGACGTGGAAAAGTAAAATAACCAAAAAGTTGTTGCTATGCTGGCAAATTGGTTGGGATAAACCAACAGTGGGTAGGGACTTGTATAATTTTATACCAGACGTAACATTTGTGAATAAGCATAGACGGTGGTTTTAACCTAATACCACCATGATGGGGATGATAACGGGATAATAGTTATTTACATAGGATGGGACTAGTTGAAGATGATGACTGCTTGTGTGGAAATGGAAAGGAGGATGTGAAACATATTATTTACGAATGCAAATACAATAATGAGGAAAGTGGACGGATTATGACTATTCTAAAACGGGCAGAAGTATAGTCAGAAGAACTGGTCAAGACTCTTAAATAATGAAAAGACATTTAATGAATTTCAGGAAGTTATAACAGATGTTTAACGTAAACAGTAGTAGTTTTAGTAAAAACAGAAATAGAAAGTCAGTGCCCACCTCCTCGCGGCGGATATGGAAACAGTAATTAACATTGTGGAAGAGACACTCTCAAACAACACGACAGAAAGAAAGACATTAAGATAGGAACAGAGGAGGAAGACTAAAATCACGGGTAATATCCACGTGATGAGGGACCGGGATTCACGAATGTGGAAGGGTGCTGTATTACGCAATACATTGTAATCCTTGTTTTGTTAAATTGTTATCTAAAGAGTAGACTTATAAACTAAAATAATTACTTTAGAGAATTTAGAGAGAATTTAATCTTATATACTTCCTATTTTAACTAGCAACATGATCATATTTGTATATAATTATTCTTCATCCTAACTTAATATTTTATTAATATTTAAAAAAAGAAAAAAGAATTTTTGTTTCTTCATCATGGGAACTCAAAAAGAGAGAATATGATTAATCAATGACCTTAAATAATATTGAAAACATTGAAAGCTGGTTTAAAATAAGCTCAAATATGCGAATTTAAAAA
Organism: Laupala kohalensis; assembly: GCA_002313205.1. Classification (NCBI taxonomy): domain Eukaryota; kingdom Metazoa; phylum Arthropoda; class Insecta; order Orthoptera; family Trigonidiidae; genus Laupala; species Laupala kohalensis. Next base: position 62,126 of record NNCF01132384.1, on the reverse strand, counting down.
AAATGTTGAAAATAAATATATTTTAATGCAACGGTTTTGTTCAAAATGTTATTGGATCATAAGAGAAAGAGCAAAAGATGAAACAAAAAACAATGTTTTGAATCAAGAAACATGATTCACTGTAGAATACATTCTGTAGTGAGAAGCTACTTGTAATGACATATTAGTTATGAGATCATAGTAATAAAAGTCATATTCAGCTTATAATTTTTTTTAAATAAATCAATTTAGACGCAGTTAGCAACAAAAATCATGAAAACGTTTACAAATGTTTTTGATGACGAAAACCCTAAACTAACCTTCCTGAAGCGTTGTCTCTCCTTCATGAAATAACATAGCTACTCCATGTTAGAAAACGACGATAAACTAGACACGAAAAAAATAATTTTATGAAATATTATCAATAGAAAGATTAAAGCAATTATTTCAAGAAGAAAGAGATAAAATTAGTTTGACATAATGAATTAATAGGAGTCAATTTGTTTTTATATATCGTACTCGAAGATGTATAAAAGACAAAGATAATAATATAGGATATTTTGTTTTAAATTTTTGATTGGAACATGGACATATTGTTTCTTCAGTTGTTCATAAAACAAATAGCTTTTGCATGAAAAATTAGAAAAATTCCCTCACTTATATCTCTCTCGATAAATAACTTCACATTTCTAAAACCTATTAAATTTTATAACTATTTCATTGCAGTCAATTAAAATCTTCAATAAATTAATAGCATTGTTTGCGATTGATGTTTTCAATTGGCATGAAAATATTTAAAAAATTTATGATGTCGCTCGCAAAATACTAAATTAGAGCAAACATTAAAGGCGAAAATATGTCGATGGTAATTAATTTAGTCTCGTTATTGTTATGAAATGTTTATCATTGATGAGATTTTTTTTTTGAAATATTATAAGACTTGTTTAAATCTCTTGTTCTGATCATCAGTTCAATTACTTTTATTCAATTCTGGGTGTTCAATTATAATTAGTGATGCAAACTTACAAAACACTGGCGAACTTCATAACTTTTCAAAGCGAAACAAATTATGTTGTATTCCAAAATGAATTTCAAGTTCTATCATATACATTTAAAACTCCTTTCAAATTAAACTCCTTAAAAGTACTTTTAATCCGTCGACGATATCGTACTTTCCACAAAAGAATGTCGCAAAATCATTATTCAAAAAGTTTTTCCTCGTCTATATGAAGTTAATGCACAGTTTGTGAATGTTGGATAGATATGGAATCTAGTAACCGTTTCCTTAGTTGTCGGAAGGGCACATATCATCGGTATTATTGTTCATTTTTCAATAAACAAAGAAAACTTGAGAAAAGAGACCCAAAAGGACACTCTATGCTACTGAAGAACTTTTAGCAGTGAGGAACAAGAGGAAATCTTATTTTTGTGAACTTCCTTCCTCTCTCGACTTCCGCAAGCCGTTACTTACTGTCGTCATCACAGATCCGGATTATGTCCAAAGAGTCGCAAATTCCTTTGTTTCTGTCATGCTGTCATTTTTTTTTTTTTTTTTCAGTTTCCTTCTCTCATTTCGTCCACACAGTAGAGTATCCTCCAAATCACTTATCTTTTTTCCTGAACTATTTCAAAATTTAGAAATTTGTCGCTTTATAAACTATATTAGTGATTAATTTGAAGCATAAAAGTTAAATTGCATCATTACCACATTATGTTTAATAATTCCAATATAGTGAGTTTAATAATTCTTTTCTTCTTTATATTTAATGTATATTAATATATTTAACAATTTTTCCTTTCGTTAGTTGTGACTACCTACAGAATCAATTATATTATATTTCATTTTTACATATATCTTATTTATACTTCATTATGACTTTAAATATAAAGGTCAATATTTTCGTTTTACTTAAAGATTTTTTCAATTACACCCAGACGAGGAGATAATTTTTTATAGCAATGCACAGATAACATATCAAATACGACTTAGAAATTTTGGAAATCGTCACCACGAATATACATTTTCTTCTTTAGCATTATTATGCTAATTAGGCACGTTACATTGCTATTCACTTTCATTCAAACCTTTGCATTTATAGAATTTTACCGTCTTTTACCAATATTTTACAGAAATTACAGAGACAAATATCGGTGGAGGAACCCAGAATGAATTTTGAATTAATAGAAAGTTGGCTTTGTTCAGGAAGATTTGTAAGTAAAAGAACTATTGATTTTCATATCTACGTGCTTTCTCCTTCGACCTTCGTCTATGTTCAAACGTTATTCCTTAGTTCTCATGGAGAGGCAGTATTTGCCTTTATGGAGATGAGGAAAGAGAATGTATACACTGTCTTCTTTGATCTACTGCAACCAACAACGGAATAACAATGCAAGGTGTATACATTTATGATACTCCTCTGTAGCTGCCAAAGCCAACATGGAAGCCAAAAACCTGGACCTCAGGGAAACCATCATGTTTACACGGTAATGAAGATTCACGTTTATAATCGATGCATCAGTCAAAGCTATTATGATTTTGTATAACCGTAAATTAATTGTAAATATAAATCATGATTTACTTCAAAAATATAGTGTAGATATGAAATATTTTTATTGAAGGAACTTTTTTATTACCATTTTTTCACTTCGAAAGTTTAAAAACGAATGTAGTATCATATTTTATTACATGAGTTATTTTTCTGAAATTTTAATCCTTATTTTATTTACATTAATATCCAAATTCATTGAAACAGTGCCTTTGGAATATGGTGAATTTATGTTTCTTTATCATAAATTGAAGGAATGTATTTAAATACCTATGTAAGTAGGTATGTATGGTTAATTTATTTCTTCAAAATACAATTAAACATTTTGTTTCAAAATGACATTGATTCAATTCGTGCGTCATGAACAGTCAATTTGTCTGGTTTGTCCTATAATCATTTATTTGTGTAAATGAATTCGTTTATTTGTAAAAATGATAAAACTGGGCACTAATTTCTTCCGTATATCTATAATTTTCTTGGTACGAATAATTTGATTGAAAAATATATAGACTATCATTCATATGATAGTCTTATGTAACATGTTTTTCGGAGAATGATTAATCTGCGTTGAGTGAATTAAATCAATTCAATGAGTTAACGCTATGAGTATTAATGGAAAGAAGGTACTATGATTTCCCCCTTCCATTGTAAATTGTGAAAACTTTTAGTTTTTCGTTTATTGTTCTAAAATACTCAATTTTAATTTTAATGGAGTTAAATTCATATATCATTCAATGAAAACACGATTAAATAGCCAAATAAATAATTTGAGTTTTGTTAGCACATACAGACTAAAATAACGTCATTATTTTTATTTGTTGGAATACCTCATCGTTGACAAAGTTATCGTTTCTCGACTTCGAGAAATTTCTAAAATATTAATTTTTGCTTTTTTATTAATTGATCATCTATTAATGAACACTACTACTCCACTCCGTACACTACTGCATTAATATGTGATGTTTTTCCTCATAGTGATCACGTCGCTGCAAATAGTTCTCCCTACTCTTCTAGTAAACTCTACTGAATCCGTTTGGTGATTTTGGCAACATACTAATTTAACATTAATTTTAAAATAAAATTTTAGTAAAATGAATGTGATAATTAATTTTGAAGTTAAATGTAATTCGCGTCAACTAATAATAAACAACTATTCTAAAACATTGCGCAATTTCTATACGTTTTTCGTTGTTTGTTAGTCTTCCAGAATTTTTGGCAACCACACTCTTCAAAGCGGTAGCTACAAAGATTGTCTACGTGTATAGATAGGAGAAACAACAATATTCATTACCACGAGTATTTATATCGTCCAGGGAGGCAACCAAGCCCTCTTTTGTGGACGAGTTCTCTTGTGAGTTATGCGGGGTCACGTTGCGTAGTGGTTGACTATTGCGCTGCGGTGACGGCCGAGTGTCCCCTGTGTTGTCAGGTTGCGCAACAGCAGCAACACGCCACGCAGAGGACGCTATCTCTGTCACGAGCGCCACTCACTGTCCCTCCCTCCTCTAACGTGGACACTCATTCCAGTGAACGGCGAAGCAGACACCGGCGCCTGCTCTAGAAATGGATATGAAATGAACACGCCGGAGAATTGCGTGCACTCATTAGAATATAAATAAACATATATATTCACAAAGATCGCAAATAAACTTTATTTTTAAAAATTCAGTTGCAAACTGCGTATGGCCGTGTGGGGGATAATAAACTAAGTTTCTCTCCGGAAAATAACAAAGGACCTTCCATCAATGCCGATCAAGGGCCCACGAGCAGTGGTGGAATAAATATTTATTTTGAAAAATATTTAATAAATACGTACTGTTATCTATTTATTATTCCTATTATTCCAAAATGAATTGTAAGTATTAAGCTCAATAAAAATTTCGAGATTAATAAAACATTAATGACAATCCCGCCCATGGAAAATCCTCCACTACCCGAAGGAAAACCGAAGAAAACAGGTCAGGATGGGTTTTTATCCGGCCCACAGACAATGTACAGAAATAAGACTAGGTTGGTAAAGAAATAATTTCGGCAATTGATCTTATCATGTTTTATGATTGAAATCTACGCGTGGGAAGCTAAGCAAAAAAAACTACATTTTGTGGTTTAGTTAATTCATTTATAAAATGTATTGGTAGGGAATTTGCGTGGAAAATCTTCGTTGTTTGAATGTAATTTACACCTCCAGATTTTTTAAATTAAAAATGAATTTACTTTTATTTTAAAATTTGCTTTCTCTGAAGTACAATAATGTTACTTTATGAAATGAAAGGAATGCCAAGTAGAATTTTACGATAGAAAACTACATATACTATACATCACGATATTTCAGGGTGATCATATACGATTTATATTATGAAATGCCGACAGATTTGCTCAAATTATTAAACAAATATTCTACGTGATACCACACAATTTATTAGCATGTTTTTAATGCAGTATTTTCCACATTTTTTTAATGTTTTGTGTTTACTTAGATGATTTTCATGAAACTCATTCATCATAGAAATACATTCAAAATTATACGTTTTTGCATGAAAACTTCAATTGTTGTGTAATAAAAATTTGTACAATTGCTAATATTTACCTCTGATTGATATTTTTGATTGTCAGAAGGAGTAACATAAATTTTTATGAACGTTTTTCTCTCAATATTTAATCTCTTCAAACATTTAAAATGCAAATCGTCTTAATTCTCCCATCAATAACATTAACATGTTCAAATGAAAAAAAATCATTTTATTTTCATTCTTTATTGTGATAATACATACGAAGATAATATTGTATAATGTCTTTGAATATTTAATTAAAATATGATTCAACGAATAATTGTGGAAAAAGTTAAAATAAAGAAAGAATATTGTCTTCCTTTAAAATGCAGAAGAAGAGACGTTTAATCTAGAAGAAAAGTCTTGAAATAAAATTACCGTTTCTGTTAATTTGGTAATCGGTAGTTTTGGACACGAACCACAATTTTCACTATTGTGGTTCAACAATAAACTATAAATAAGGTGTAAATTCCATAAACCAAATATTTTTCATGAAACATTTCGGTACTTGTGGATAAAGTAACTGCACTTATAAAGTTTTGTCAGTTTTGTCACATAGTTCAAAAGCAGTTGATGCAGGCTACTAAAACTCGCCACTTTTAAAATGGTCGTGTTTGGAATTATTCTCAAATTATGAACATGAGCAACTTATATGAGTTTAACTGTGCTCTGTTGTGAACATAAAAATATTATTTTGCTGTGACGAACGCCCTGGCGCTCGTTACATAATATTCCATTCCTGCAGTGGAGCGGTGGAGATCACAATTCAGCGTGCAGCTCCCCGTCATGCAAAACACCTATCGCTTATCTCCGTAGGGCGCAGGCGGAGTGTGTTTTGTTACCTCTAATCTGGTGGGTCGGAGAAACACCGTGGAAAATGAAACAACCGATTAGCACGCCACTTGCCACAGGAGGTGGGACAGCAGACGTGAATACTTATATATCCGTAACAGAATATACTAGTAAAGCTTTAAATACACGGATGAAATAAACTTCTATTGCATACTGGGTGAGAAAAATATTGATTTAATCTCCTTTGCTTAGCATTGTTGTAAACTCTCGTTTTTTGGGTAAAAGAACAAAACTTTTGTGTAGTTTGATTCATATAATAATTCTCTATTGGAAAGTTTTTATAATGTTTTAAAACTAACTGCTCGCCTGCCCCAAGTTCACCGCAACAGGTCAGGGGTATGTTGCGTACAATCTTCAAGAGTCGAGGTGGGTGGTGCAGTGGACAGCACACCTACGGTCAGAATAGGAGGTCTCGTGATCGATTCTCGGTCCGTCCCAATTTTCACCTGGCCGTTGACGATGCAATAATAGACTTGTTTTTTTCTCAGGATTTTATGACTAACGATTGCCGGTACTTTTATCTAGGGTAATGCCCAAAGCTTTTGTGTTTTGCACCGTTGAGTATATAATTTGCACCGGAGATATCCAACGACGCCGACCAGCCACTAGGCGGTTTTCCTCTGCATCAAAAAAAAATACGATATAGGGGAAGGAAAATACAACATGGGAGAGCGGTGTGCAAGGGAGACTTCATGAAGAGAAATACGTGGAAGACTATAGACGATTGAGGAGAATATACTATTTCTGCGTCTAATATTTTCTCCGTGTTTACTCGTTTTCACTCTCTAAGGTACCTGCAGTCCATCTCAGTTACTTTCATTTGCTTTTATCTTGATAAAAGAAACCAAGTGACCCAACAGCGTACTTGTGCATCTCGGATGCGATACGCAGTAGCGCTATGCTCATCGGTTTCATTGTTCGTTCACGCACTAGTACAAAGCGTTAAAGAAAGGTATGGAAGAAAGGCATGGGGTAATAAACATTTGCTTTTGGAATGTGGAAGGGCTCGCAAAGAAACTGCCTCGAGAAAGCTTTCGTGGTTTCCTGGAAAAATTCTCGATGATTGGTCTCGCTGAAACGTGGAACAAAGTAGGAGACGACGTATCAATGAACGGATACGAAGCTTTTAGAAAAATTTTGACGAGAAAAGGTTCAAGAGGTCGACATCCTTGTGGTATTGTAACTCTTTGTAAAATTGTAGATAACGTTATGTTCCGCGAAATTACAGTAAATTTACAAAATGCCGTTTGTTTGAAATTAGATTGTAAGAATTTTGAATTGATAATTGTAATATTGTATAGACATCCACAAGGATCGACGTACTACAACTATATATTTTATGATGAGTTAGAAAATATTCTGGACCAACTTAGAACTAGGAATCCGTTTGCTGGACTGTTAATATTAGGGAATTTCAATTCAAGAATCGGAGAAGAAATATCTGTCTGTCAAATAATTGATTATTATGATGACGACATTGATGCAAATGTAAAAGGTAAGCAATGTAAGAATAAAGAATTTAACACAGATAGAAAGAAACAGATAAATTTATGTTGTACGCATTGTTTAGAAATCCTTACCGGAAATCATGGGCAAGACCTTATGGGTAACTTCACATATCTTAGTACAAATGGAAGTAGTGTGATCGATTATGCCTTAGCGTGCGAGAAAACATTGCACTGGCAAGACGATTTGTAGATTGAAAGTAGGGTAGAATCACATCATATGCCAATATGCATTAGATTAAAATCAAATATCCCGGAAAAAGAAGTTCAAAATTATATCACACTGTAACATCAGAACCAAGACAGTCTATAGGTTTGTGAATTGTTATTTTTACTTCCTTTCACTGAGCCATTGAGATGCTTAATCGGATGTCGCCCAGGAGGAAAGGTGGCGTGTGACAACCCTAAGCCTCTTCATTTATTGTGTTATTGTTTGAGCCGTTCCCCTCGTTCCTGGAAACTGGTAGGAATGCCCTTGATTAAATGTCGGCAGAAGCGTGTGACCAACGCGTGCCTCGTCTTTGCATTCTACTGTTTCTGTGAAAGTGTATTTGTTCGCCAGATGAATCGGGGCTAGGACCTTTAAGGAATGTTAGTTGTATTATACTATGTTTGTGAAAGCGACTTCCTCGCCATGTGTACTCATTAAAGAATGTCGGTCTCCAAGAAAGGAAGAATGTTAAGAAGTTATGATTGGAGTACTTTCGCCGAAACAATGACAGACTCAGGGAAGGGCGCGTTCGGGTACCTGGCTGGGGTCGACGGCGGCTCGTCCTTGCGGAGAGGTCACTGAGTTCCGACTGAGGGATGAACAACAGGGGAAGTGCTCGTTGTGGCAGCGTCAAAACGTGGTTGCCTGCTAGTCACGTGACTTCCTCTTCGGTATATATTGGAAGGATTGAGAATCCTCGGAGACTTGTATGTGTGGGTTGAGTCCGCCGGTTACCAGAGATGTGACCTGGCTAGTATTGGTCGTCAGACTGTAAGAATTAAATACATTTGCTACTAGTTGCGAGTGACGTAACTTGTAACAGTGCGTTATTCCGGAAAAGCAATTTGTAATTTTGGAGGTTCGGATAATCTAGGTGGGTTTTCCGAAGTAATTGTCAACAACTTTATTCATATCTGTGTCAAATTGATGCTTTCTGATAGCATTAACTGTGTAATGACAAATTTATACTTATGATTTTGAGAGTTTGTTCAAGTTTGTAGATAATCAGATTTCAATTTAATTTGTATTAAATGATTAATTATTGTTATTACACGTGTGTTTAATTGTCCGGGAAACTGGACTGGTGGCAGCGAAAAAAAACTACCTTAGGAATTGTGGTATTTATGTGAATCCCGCTTCTACAAAAATACCCACACCGCATCTGGGCTTGTGATGTGTGGTTACACACACAGAAAACTTTTGCGTTTCAAATGGACTGAAAGTAAAAAAGATGAACTCACCGAGATTTTTGTCAGGAGCTTCGAAGGTTCCTACTCAGTTATTCGCTCACACCTATCCATAGGAAATTATAATGCAGCAGCTGAAGTACTGCAGAACGATCTTTATAAAGTAGGTAGAAATATGAGAGTATTGGAAACAAGTAGGACTTGATATAGGGAGAAAGGTTGGTACTACGCTAATTGCGAAAAAGCTAAAATTGAAGCTGAAAACGCACTAAAATTCTTTGTTTGGCATGGGGAGGGGAGTCTTGCGTCAAAAATACATCAAGTTACGAAAACAGTATAAAAATACCGTATTAGAGACCAAATTAGCATGGCAAGAATTAGAATACAAAATATAATTAATACAAACAATATTAGCGATATATGGACAACTATACGTAAATTAACTCGGAAATCGTACATTATTAATCATACAGACGGGTTAAGTTGGGGAATCCACTTCTACGATCTCCTTAATACTCAAGATGTAGTAGTTACTACAACAAGTGAAATGGAACTTCAAGTAGCTGAATTAGATAAGATAGAAGTTCGCGATACAGGAACTAAAAAACATCAAGGCCGCAGTATACGACGGCCTCCCACCCGAATTTTTTAAAGTATTAAACCACGAAATTGCTCCGGTTCTTTGCGATATCTTTAACTATATGTATACAATGAGTGTATTCCTTGTTATCTGGAACACATCAATTATTTTTCCAATATATAAAAACAAAGGAAATGTAAATGATACCAATAACTATAGAGGAATTTCACTCATCAGTGTTGTAGTAAACGTGCTTTGTAAAATACTGTGTAGTAGTCTGAAAAGATGAGTTGAGAATGAAGAAAAACTATCAATTCTACAAGCAGGATTCAGAACAAATAATAGCACAATAGACATTTTTATTCTTATTTCTCTCGCGAAACGGGTAACATCCGTTAAAAGAGGAAATCTGTATTGCGCTTTTGTTCATTTCAAAAAAGCATTTGACACGGTAAATAGGAATATACTTTGGATTACATTAAGAGAAAAGAGCGTATTGACTAAATTTTCACTATGTTAAAATCCATATATATTACTAAGAGTGCATGTGTCCATCTTTATGATGGCACCGTCACAAATATTTTCTCAGTCAGTCAAGCAGTGTTGTGTGCTTTCTCCACTTCTTTTCATATTATTCATAGATGGACTCATTGATAAGTTACGTAATATTAATTCGGATACTTCTACAGTAGGAGAAAACTATAGACCAATACCAGGATCTAGTTATCGCTGATGATCTATTTATTCTTTCAAAAACTCAAATAGGATTACAAAATAGTCTAATCACGCTTGAAATATTCTGTGCTGAAATGCAGCTTAAAGTAAACATTAAGAAGACAAAAACTATGATTTTCAAAAATGGTTGGGTGATCGGATTAAATGAAAATTGGTCTTATCGGGGAGAAACGCTGCAAAATGTGAAAGAATACACACTATAACTATGAATGGACGAGACACAAAGAAAAAGAAAAACGTAAAGGCTTGTACATATTAAGTAGTATCATGCGAAGTAAAGCAACGGTACCGAAAATAGCGCCAAATCTTGCAGATAGAATGTTCAATTCAATCTTGGTACCCGGAATAGCGTACGGGGCAGAAGTATTGGGAGCAGGAGAAAATACCATTTTCAATTCTCTTCAAAATACATATCTCAAATGAATAATTGGTTTTGCAAAAGGCACTGCTAACAGTGGTATTCTCTGGGAATTTGGCCAGGTGGCGGTTGAACTAACACTGAAATTCAAAGCAATAAAATACTGACTATCGATTAGGGCGGGGACAAAAAATGCTATTGTTAGGGAATCGTATCATAATAATGGAAATGGTATGTGGAGAAAGCAAATTAGAGAAATTATCTGTAATTTAGGACTCGAATACTTATGGCAGGTCACACCTGAGTGTAGAGTTAGCAAAGCAATTCAAAATAAATTATATGAAGCGTACAGACTAGAAATAGAAAGGAGCTGGTTAGAGAAAAGGTCACTCATAGTTCAAACAGTTGTGACAGGTCATTGGGGACGCAAACCAGACATAAACTCACTGAAATCGAGGACGCAGTCTGGTTGCGGGTGGTTTCGACTAGGGGGATGGAAACTACGAAAATTAAGAAATAATCCAGATTCGATTTGTCCAATATATGTTGAGCAGGAAGAAGATCGGATGCACATCCTGTTACATGGTAGAAAAACAGAAAAATATCGAATTTTTTTGCAAATCGGGGGTTTTATAAATGAAAACAGAAACATTAACTTGACAATTAATATAATCTGTGACAACAGAATGGCTGTAGTGGAATCTTTGGTGCAGTATCTAAGCTATGTAAGGGGATAAAGGGAGAAAGAAATGAAGGAGATAATAATGGTTGGGTAAAACGCAACGTGATACTGCCTGCTTTTTTACTTTCTATTTTACAGGTTACGAAACTTCTTCCTACGTATGGGAGAAGAAATACTATTTTGTAAATACTTTTTCTTATACACTCTATTTGTAAATACTAATTTTGTAATAATTCCTATAGACTCTTGTCTTATGTAAATACTTTTGTAAATGTCTTTTTTAAATATTGTCTCTTGTAAATATATTTTCCATGTACAGTTTTTGTGTTCAGACCGTTGGTTTTTTTGGTTCCCAACGGTGCTCAATGATTTAGTCAGTTGCACCTATTTCAGATTTAAGAAACTATTACAGTATGCAAAAAGTTTATAATATAATAATAATTAATTTTATAACCATGTATAACTAAATTAATTATTACGGCCACAGGAAATAAATATCAACCTTTCTATGAAAAATGTAGACGTAACTGAACAATTCATTGAGAGAGAATACCAGGGCATTTAACGCACAGCCCACGGCATTAATGGGCTTAAGAAGGCAAAGGGGCTGAAGCCTCACCTTATGTAATTTAAAATGTAAATATTGTTAATAAATAAAATAAATTCCCTATTGAATTGAATTGAATTGAACAAAGCGTTAATGCACTATGGACAAATTCAACACAGTGGGACTCACGTGCCAGTTTTAATTTTCAGAATATGTAATTGAAAAAAGTATAACACAGTTGATTCACGATGTCGACTTTGCAAAAACCGTAGTGCAATTACGTATTATCCTGTATTGTATTGTACACAGAAAAATGCGTAATAGGTGATAGCAATATGATAGAACCTGATATTTTAGTCACATTCCTCGATGGTTTATGGCTCGTATAATACACTATATTCATTCGTCATTAGTGTTAAGGGTATTTCCTGATTTTTTTAAAAGTATTCCAATATTTCTATGCTGACGCCTAATTTACTTGAAAGTATTTTAAATACTTTTCCTTCAAAGTGCATTAACTATGTCTACGAAAAATAATAATATTCCTGTACAAATCTGTATTCAACTTAATAAAATTATTACATATTTTAATTGTAAGGCAAAGTTATTTCAGTATGACCGAGTTATTTTCTCACACACCATATTGCATGACACATACTGAAGGAAATTTGATTACTAACTTCATATTTCAACACGTAATAGTCTTATTTGTATTTCACCTTGTCTCTTCTCCTCCTGAATTTGCGATGTACGAGTTCCTTCTCCAAGACGCTTCTCCAAGATAATTCTTTGGTGAGAAACGAAATCCAGGTCTCATGACACACGCTCATGTCTCACTTCAGATTTCTCAAATGCAAGACATCACTTGTACTTTACGTTGCATACATAATGTGACCTGCAACTTCTCTGTCTTATTTCCTAGAAGGCAAATGAATTATTCACTACTTCTGTGGATTCTATCTCCATCTAAAACACAGCGGTTGTCAGAATTGGTATTATATCATAACTGCAGTTCACGAATGAGAGCAGCAAAGAGAATTCAAGAAACATTTAAGATTGCATAATTGCCTAGGATTACAAATATTCTGTGGAAATATATGAAGTTAATCACAAAAATGCGTATTGACGATTTGTCCATACTTGTGTATTTCATTAGTTGTAAAAATGTTTAAAATGTTACCAACGTATAAGCAGGCACCAGTTTTGACAAAATTGTTAACAAAAATAATTAGAAACATCTCTCGTGGGAAGACTCCAGTAACTGACCTTTTTGTCAAGAGATTAGTGTATGACTTGGAGGGAATTTGTAGTTAAATTAGTCTTTGAATCAGAGTATATGGGGAGTAAAATTTTAAGCAAAAATTACATTCTCTCACAAGTAGGAGTCAATTCTACAACAAATTTTAAAGTGGCGACAGTAAACTAAGAAAACGTGAGACAGAAAGTTGCATGGAAAAGATTAAAGGAGCTTAATTAGATTTTTAGTTTTCTTGGTGTTCGCGATGTAAACATAAGAAAGTTTAGAATCGTATACAATTTTATTCTAATAAATTTGTCAACTTAAAATATTTCACACGGGAATAAGTTGACGTTAGTTCACCTTTAATTCTAAACTTCATCTACTCTGTAAAATCCTCAAAATAAATGGAGCCGATTTTGAGAGGAAAATCCAGATATATGAATACAATAATCGCACTCTTAATACTATAGGGTATTAAAGTAATAGCGCCCAGTATTCAGCCAGTTCCGAGAAAAAACGATTGAAAAAGATATTTTATTAATAAGTTTTCATAAAATACGATGCAATGTGTTTATTAATATAAAAAAATTGTTCTATATTTTTACCATTATTAACTATAATTATCACTCAAATATCACGATAATGCACAGAAGTGTTATTTGGTCTGCAATTAAACGTCTGCAATTTGTGGCAAAATCGGGAGAATGAAATTAAAAATTACTCCAGATAAAGAGAAACAAATAAATTGCGTTTCGTTTCTTTATGACAGGGATGTTTTCTATTTTGTTCTTTTATATTAGTATATTAAATTTATATTTTGTACATTCCATATATAATAATGTTTGTTATACTATAAATATGTAAATCATGCGAATAATCGTATTACATTATACATGCAAGTTTCTGCCCACGGGCAGTTAATACTTTACTAACACTCTACGTCCCACAACCCCTCTATCCTCTTTCTACGATTTATCAAGAAGTTCAAATAACTTTCCTTAATCATCAATAAATAACATTATTCGTCTAGTATTAATAAAGCATATTTAAACTTTCCCTGAATACTATTACCTTCACCACAGAAAATGCATAACCACTGTTAAGTTTACCGTTGCAACGCTCGAACATCATTAATTTCCTAGCTGACACTTCTTTACAATTTACCTCCCCTTATTATCCATGAAAGTAGCCAAAACTCACAAATCACGTATACTTGTCGACAGGCAAGTGTGTAAAATTACCCGAATGCAGAGAGAATTTTAAATGACCAAATCGTAGAACAGATGTAATTAGGTAGTATAATTTGGAGGGCAATTAAAATAATTATAATGAACAAGTCATCTTCTGTTACAAAATTCACCATTAACATTAACAATGTGCTGAATATTAATGAGAGTGCACGCTCTTGCAGGCGCAGCGCACAGTCCTCTTTCCAATGCTGCAGTTACTGGTGGGGAAAATTGTGGGAGAGGTTGAGTGGGAGAAGGGAGGGAAGCGATGCAGCTCAGAAAGGAATCGTCTGTTTCAGGGAAATCGGAATATCTATTCTAAGGAGCAGCTGAGGCAGCAAGACACTGCGTAAGGAATAAAGTGTTTTATTCTTTGAAAACAAAACAGGGTATTATATGGAAAACATTTGAATATGGAAAAATAGATTTTTGAAATGAAATATTTGCTTCAAATAGCCCGTCACTTCTTATTGGGTATTCCATTTTTCATCAGTAATTACCGACACAGTATTCATATTTTTACCGTAACTATATATTTGAAACAAAATATTTATATATTTTTCAGACCAATCACTAATGTACAAAGAGTTTATATGAAGTCCTTAGCTTCCTAGCGCATTCTGTGAATTGACAATTAAGTTGTTATTTATTGATTTGACACATCTCGCAATGCTAAAACTAACGGAGATAAACCATTTTCTAATTCATCGAGATAAAAGCTAAGTTATGTAAGACCATCCAAGAAGTGATAACCAATAACGTTGTGAGGTGTTAAAAAGTCGAATTGTGTCACAAACGAGCCCTAACTAATAGATCTTCATAAATACCATTAAAAATAAAAAATAATGAATATTCTGTTTAGATTATCTCTGTAAAAATAAAAAACTGAAAGTACATAAATAATGCACAACCCATTTGACGAGATAGGAACTAAATAGTAGGATAATGAAAAGGAGAGAAGAAATTACAGGCAACGTTTCTCTAATAAAAAAGAGATTCACAAAGTGGTATAATACAAAGGTCGTAAAATTACTTCACAAATGTAATGAAAAGAGAAATACCTTAGAAATTTGCAATTTAAAATAGCAACAATTTGTTTTTAGGTAGACTAGTATATTTTATATTAACATACAATAAAAATGACTCAGGAAATTTAGTAATCCGAGAATGTCACAAAGAACATGTACAGACAATTTACAGAAAATGAGGAAGGTAGATGTGGTGTGGTTGAACACTGGACTGTCAACAAAACAGTTTAATGACATGAAACATGAAAGTTGAAAATAATGAAATAATACAAAGCTGAAGTTCAGGTGATGTGCTGGAATGAGGAGAGACGATCCGTTTCTTAAAAGAATCAGACTGAATGGCGTTGGGTTGGTGTCGATTTGATGATTTTGAGTTGATGCAGTTGAGGTTGAATTCCTGACCGCTTATCACGTGGCGATTCAAGAGATAATCTTCAGGTTGAAAATAAATCCCCAGCTGTCTCCTGGTACAAACTGAAGGGTAAGTTGTCGATTTGCTTGCCGAATGATGAGAGTACTAAATCAGATTTGATGTTGACTCCTCGGGCGAGTTTTGCAGAGAGTGTCCACATGTCGTCGCTAGCTTTGGAGACTTGCCCTGCTAGCGCGATCGGTTAGCCCGTCCGTCGATCGATCGATAGCGTGACGTCACAGGTTAACCGTGTCGCGCTTGTTCATCTGGTTCGATGGCGTTAATATTATGTAATGTCAGGTTATTGTAAATTGTTCTGGCGGGGAAGTGCAGCGTCGTGGATTCCATTATAATTAATAAATGAGACTGTAATTAATTAAGCCAGCCATACTATGTCCAACCATTTCATCTATTTTTTAAACTCAAAGGGGTAAATTTTGAATGGAACTATGAGGTTTGAAGAAATTGTTCACAGAAGCTCAACAATCGAGAGATGTCACTCAATTGGCACAAAGAGCGCAGAGTCCACAGATTGTTCACTTCTCTAATGCCACGATATCTAAAAATGTCTGAACAGGAATAGATAATATGAGTGAAATGATGCACGTTTAGTTTACTGATGTAGAAATTTTGTAAGATACGTTCGGGATAATTACATTCAACGCTGGTAAAAATCTGAAGTTACAAAACTGTTAAGGTTGTGTGAGAGACAATTACGGCTAGACAATGGTACATAAAAGTCATGACGATGGACATGAAGATATGAGAGTATGATGGCAATGCTGAGGTGAGAGAGCCACTGTTTCCGGCTCGAGTGATGGTTGTCTAAATGAGAGCTATGTTGTTGAAGGAGATGGTGATGGCAATTACGGGAGTTACATGTGGGGTTGAGGAATGGGTGCGAGCGTGGTGGATCATGCAGGTCAGCAGTTGGTCATAATTCACTGCAATAACGAGCCCCACGTAGCGCTCTTACCACCGATTCAGGGATCCTCATTTACACGCTTGCATGAGTAACCATATCCTCAACCATTTGGACAAATTCACTTTTCACTTGTCACGCTAGGTTTCCTAGACTCACATTCTCATTTGAAAAAAAAAGAGCATGATAATTAGAAGTCAAACTTACTGCCCTTCAAAATACGTATCTCTTCTTTGTTAGAATCATTCCAGTTCCTTCCTAATGGTTTATTGAATTTCGACTCCAAGTTCCCGCGCAAAGCTAAGAGAATGGGAAATTGTCATGTCACTAGTACCAACTTAATGCCTTCTCCTTCTCCCAAATGCACTATAAAAGAAACACTTTTATAACTACACGCGTTAACAATTTTCTGTTCAACTTCTGAGTAAACTTAAATCTTCCACACAAGGACCATATTTTCTTTTATATTCAGAGACCAATACATCTCTAGCAATATGTTGAAATGTTTAATGTACATCGCTTGAATGCTACATGAAAAATATTTAGTTTTACGGTTTTCTTTTCTCTTCTTCTTCTTCTTTTTTTAATTTTTTTTTTACATGTCTGCACACTTGGACAATAATTTAACAACGAATGAGGAAGATATTGAGGTAGAATACATTAGGATGGGGATGAGAAATGAAACGAAGTTGACGTTACGAGATAATTTTTAGTATTACTTTTTATGTTTATTCATATCATTTGTTTTCACAAATATTAACAAGTGTAATTTTAACAGTTCTATCGGAAAAATATAAATGCGTAAAGTAAAATGCAAAGTTGAAAACATTGTCATTTATTCAGCTAAATCACCGAATACTTCAGAATTTGTTTATTAAGCTAGCTAAGTGTATAAAAATAATTTGTGTCAGTACCCTAGCAGAAATAAATTTTTAACTCAATAACTTTCATAATACCCATTGTCAAAAATTAACTGAGGGTTGCAGAGTAGAAGTGGTGTATATTCAAAAACATAGTTAGAAGAAAAAAGTGAAAGTAAAAATGAAATAAAAATATATACGTATTAAACAAAATTATTTGTTATATGGTTACTTAAGCAACAAACATAACTTTGAAGACTGAAAATATTTACTCTTGGTTGATAATATTCAGCAAATTTTACAAAACATTTCAATTAAATGGACTTCAAGGACTCAGCACTGATTCAACCGAGGAATGAAGAGCAGAAGTGGTTTATGTTTTAAAAATATTAGTTGAACAGAAAGCGGAACTTATAAAAACTAAACATAAAATTATTTACGTACTTAACATATTTATTTATGAAGTGATAATTTATGTAACTATTTGAAAATATTGAATTTGAGATTAAAATTTCATTCTACGTCGACATTCTAAGTTCTTTAATATTTCAGGAAATACTTAATTTCCTTGCTCATTTATAGGTTTGCAAGTATTGTGACATTATTAGCAAAACTTTCTCGTTCATTTAGATACATTTCTAAGTCCTTTACTCCCTTGTAGTGTGCTACGGCAGATTCAACTGAAATATGAATAAAATCAACTAACTCTTATGAAGTTCTCTGTAGATTTAAATTCTAGTATCATTCATAACAATGTTAAAATTGCGAAATCTTAAAACGAAATAGACCATCCTCAGTGAACTTTCCTATTCTCCATTTTACAATATATTTAAAATTGAAGAACCTGATATATACATACATTTGCATTTGAACGTTATTGTTCGTATTAGGTTGAATTATCCTGTCTGCACTTCACTACTGCAATGAAGAAAGGAAGAAATTTGTAACAGCAGCAGTAAAACTCTATACCCCTACACGACAAGAGTAACATATAGATTTTCTATTCTTTACCTCTCACGAGGTGATGTTGAATTCAAACAAATGATTATCCCAAATTTTTTAATATTAATTACACCGCTTCAGTTATGCGCGCCACAATTTATGTTGGTAAAGCCTGATCCGGGAAATACACAAAATTCCAGTTAACAATACGTCGATAGACAAAATTGAAAATATTACATTTTGTTTGAAGTGAATAATTTTTTTTATATAAATGTCCATATCCTTATATATTGTATCATATACCTGAATCTGATTGAATGTTTTCTTCTGGTACTTTTCATCTAAAATAATGAGATGGTCCCTTTGCTTCCAGAGAAAATTATCTCCCAACACTAGTTCTCCGTCTCATACACAGTTTTCAATTACTTTTCGCTATTAATTGAAAATTATATGATAACTATCTATACATTTTAGGCAGGGTTTTATAAATTTGTAACAAATAATATAAATAAATTATTATTTTCCAAAATTTTATAGAGAAAGTTTTCTCTTTATATTCTAAGTGACTGACGTTTGATGGTATTAATTTAACTTCCTACTGTACAATAACAATTAAGGGGGAAAGTAAGAAATTCCACATTACAACTATATTCATGTACTTTTCCAAATCCATAAATGAAATGTGTAATACATTCTTACGGTGTATTAACGATATAATTGTAGTAGCGATTAATTGAGGTAGTCATTCTGCAATGAAGATATAATGAGTGAAACTATTCTCATATGTGACGGTAACGTTGGCAGGAGTGGAGAAGGTGAGGAGGGGAAGAAGGAAAACGTAATCATTTGTCAATGCTAGGAATGATGATGCTAGGAAATCCCTAGATCGCCGCCAGTCCAAGTAGAATTAGTAATTGCACGTATGTGAAATGCAAATGTGCTCTTCGCACACTGCCCGACGGGATGTGCTGATCCTAAATGAAGTTCTTCAGACGAAGGATTATGCAAATTAGGTGTTTACTGGAGTTATGTCGGATAAGTGGTGTTAAATATTTGGGCAAGTGGGTTTCCCGCTCGCTGAAATATTGTTAATGTTCAACGAATTTTACAGAAAATCTCATTGTGTATTCAATAAAGTGAAGAAGTGTTTCATCAGAAATTTTCTATTTACTGCCAGTCAGGTACTTTATAGGTTAAGGAAATGTATTTTTATATATTAAAGGTGCTAAAAGATGTACACATAAGTACATTTAAAAAAGTTTAATAGTTAACATCTAAGATAACATAGTTTTCTTTTTATAATCAAAGTTTTCTCAATAGTTTTCTTTTTATAATCAAAGATGTTCATGTGTTTTAGGAAAGTAAGATGAGGTCAGAATTAATTCATTGTATCAAATTTAATCCCTAAAATTGATCTCCTTTTTAATAAATAAATGCAACGATTAATTGGCTATAAATATTTATATCCATGATACCTTTACAGGTTTTTTTCTTCTCTAGATTATTTTAAACCTAATTTTGGAAACCTATGCATCTGAGCCTGTGAAAGCAACATTTCCAATTAGCACATATGTACGGAAAAGTTTTTAGTTTTTCGTAAAAGTATTTTTACTGAATAATAGTTGATTACTTCTATTTCATTTTACGTGTATTGCATTATTCTTTGATTCAGAATATTTCACCAAGAGTGGACTATCAACTTTACGTTTTGGTTTACCTGGCTGCCTCCTCTAGTACCCACGCTAAGTGAACTCTCTGTAGTTGTTTCCCTTAGCTTATGGTAAAATAGTCAACAACAAGAGAAGAGGAGAAAGGAAGAGAAGGAAAGTGTTATAATAGGTATGATGTTGCAAGATACGCTTCCACTGTCCTCTCCGCTAGGGCCAATCCGGCTAGGGTGAACGTACAGTAGCTACACTACTATCGGCATAGCCCTCAAATTTATTGAGGCACTCAAACCCTAGCCACCCACACTGACAGTCCTTCGTTAACGTGTGATTTCTGCACCGATAATGATTTGTTAATAGGGAACAGATTTTATCCTAAGGAAATACACAAGATTACCTTTGTAGCTAGAAATGGAAAAGAATGAGTGCTACAGACTATTTCACATACACAATGTCTATGCATTATGTTGTTAGTAACGTAATAGGATACCGAAATACAGAATTGATCACAGAACACCGACTATTCATAGTGAAATATCGCTTTTCAGTTCCAAAGAAAGAAAGAGAAATATGTTAAAATCACAATTAATACTTTGAAAAACGAATAATAAAAATAAAGAATAGGAAAAGAAAATTAAACAACAATTGTATTCAAAGGAAACTGAAAATGAAGAATGTAATGATAGCCGGTCTCTACAGACGCTGAAAAATGTTTAAAGATGTCATTGTGAAAAAAACGAAAGAAGCTTGTGCATTGGTTTCAATAACCAATAAAGGTACGAAGAATAGCTGGTTGAATGAAGAAGTAAAGGAGATAGTCAAACAGAAGTAAGAGGCTCGGTAGAATTATATAAAAAATAAAACGCAAGAAAACTGAATTGTATATGTTAAAAAAATAAGATTCTACAAATAAAGTGAAGAAAGTCAAAGAGAATAGCTGGGAAGAATTTAGAGAAGAAATAGAGAACAGTTATAAAAGCATCCTCAAGAAATTATGACATTTGGTGAAAACATTGAAAGGAGTTTATAAGAAGAAAGTAGGGAATATAAAGGATAAGTATCATAATCTCATCTCTACGAAAGAAGGAAAATTAAAAATGGGGGAAGATTACTATGGAGGAAATTTTGATGAAGTTCAGACAAACACGGAAGATGCCACGGAAGAAAAGAGAGAGATAGAAAGTAAAGGGAAAAAGTAAAAGGAGATGGATGAAATGGAGAATATGCGATAAATAACACATGTGAATTCAGGCCGCAATCAGGACGACGAAATTTGAAAAAATACACAGGATTGGATGAAATTGCACATGATTACTTCAATTGTAGAGGTATAAAAGCTTAATTCGTTGGTGGCATTATTTCAAATATGTTAGGAAGAAGAGGGAATACTAGAAGATTGGAAAATAAATACAATTGTAGCGCCAATACATAAGAAAGGAACAAAAACTCAACCAAGTAATTACAGGGTAACTATTTATCTTCAGTAGTAGCAAAATTGTACATTGGAATTTTAGAGTAGAGATTTCGGATAGAAATAGAGGATGAATTTGAAAAAGAATTTCAACAAGTATACGAATACTGGTATCTTGGAACCACTATAAGTGCAGACAAATTAGAAGATGAAATAAATAACAGGGTTTTCAAAGTACATAAAATTTATTACCACATTAATAGGATCATTGTGGGACAAAGAAAACTAAGCCACAAAATTGAAATTACAATATTTAGAACAATATTTGTCGTCACTGTAAGATATAGGTCGGAGAGTTGGACAAAGCAAAACTAGTATGAATAACAGCATGTGAAATGCACTTCCTAAGAGAGTTGTTGGGGAAACAAGAAAAAGAAAACTTAGGAACTCGCAACCTGAAAAGAATTGCAGAAACACGAAATAAAATGGTGGAAGGGAATAAGCTGAGATGATTTGGATATGTGGTGAAGAAGAAAGAAAGCCTGTACATGTAATGGATGCGAAAGCGAAGGGGAAGAGAGCAACCTTGGCAATATACTGACGTTAGAATTACATGATATTCACTTTTTTATTTGCCGCACGTCGACACGTTTGCACTTTACGTTTTTCACACCATCTGACCACACCGACACCAGAGTTCACCGACACTAGAGTTACCCAAAACTGTTGTGACGAACGATACCTCGTGGCGTCGTGTTAACTTTTGCGAGCCAGTACTGTCTGTATGTTGCTGTAGTCACTACCAAAGATTACAGAAGGTACAGATACTTCACTCCCATAAGCCCAATGGTTACCCCAGCGCGCCATGGGGAAGACCGAGAACTATCGTCAAAATTGCGCTCAACACCCCTCCATTTTCCTTGTTTTACATCGGATAATTGTAATCAAGTACCCGCTGCCATATTCTGCATCAGCCTACGAAGAATAAACCTGCAGTGGAAACTCAGGACCAGCAATTCTAAATGCGTGAGTCGAACTAAAACACCCACAAATCAACACTAAGCAGAACTCAAGTAGCTTCAATTAGTCGCAGTCGCCACATGAAAACCATGTACTAGCCGCCAACGTAAACACTACGGGAGCAACCAGTTGAACGGGTTGTGGGGACTCGGCGCCTTTGCTAGAGGAGCGCTGCTACGAGTGATCCATCTGTACCTAATATAATATGTGGTCACTACCTGTTGCTGTGTTGAATTCTCAGTTTTTTAGAAGTGCCGTTGTGTTCTAGTATGGAAAGTAAAGTATTTTTAACGACCATGCTGTGGTGTGTGCTCCGCGCCTTATGTTGATTTGGGGTTAATATTTTAATGCGTGAATACTAAATGTTTGCATTTCATCAAGAACCATCTATACGTATATTTCTTCCATGTACCCTACACGTGTAGAAGATATGTGATAACTTTCAGTCAGATGAAAGTGGCAACGAGTCGGGAATCGTATGCGGGACTCCTGTTTTGGTCGCAAGGGTTTTAACCACTACACCACCCGTTCGCCTTCCACAACTCTACACCATTTCCACCCAGACTTAAGTCCGGGATGACCTGAGATACATCCCCAGACAGGAGATAAGTGAACGAGGTGGCACACTATTCAGTGTGTACGTAACTCCCGGTTTTACAGGTACTACCTATGTGGTAAGATTCCTATGTTTTGACATATTTAAAAGAATATGTTTGATTGTTGTACAGTATTCATAACATACGTGAAATAATACTTAACAGAGAATTTTGTAACATTTACTGTGAATTTTTATCGTTCTTTTAGTCCTTTGAATGCTTGTTCAGTTGTGGCCAATTACTACAGCAGCTTTTAATGCATTTTGAAAACGAAATAGTTTAAGACACCGTGATGAAGAATCATCATGAACGTTCAGTTGGTCCTTGACAAATGAGAGGGCAAGTCAAAGCTGAAGTCTGAATGTAATTTAACGGTTTGTATTTGAATCCGAACTTAGAACTTTCATGAATAGATTTAAATCAGCCAGTGAGTATTCTTTCAATTAATTCCAAAGAAGGTGCACCAATGAATATCAATGTTTCATATAATATGGAGGGAGCAAGTACCATTATCCCTTCACTTAATTCAAATTTACAGACAGAGGGACTTCTTTCTGCGAGGAATGATTTATTCAGAAACAGAAGTGCGTCTAGTTCCAACAGTATTTGTGATGATCCGAGCTATAGTGAGGAATGTTTCGTTAAAATATTGATGGAATGGATTTTGAGGCGCAACATTACTGAGGCTGAGTGTAGAGACTTACTTCACATGCGAAAACGATTAGTTCCTGGGTTACCGTTAGATCACAAAACATTAAACAAAGCAAGAAGGAGCATTAAAGCTAAGGTGCCCCAAAATGGTTCCTAAATCCATGTAGAACTTTCAGAGAGGCTCACCAAACGTCTCCGTAATTGTGTCTTGAATTCAGATCCACGGTTACTGATATGTGACCCATCTTATGACGTTCATTAGACCTGAAAGACACATGACCATTTGTAGTGGGAATATTTGTTGATAATGGTATACGAAATACATCAGAAAATTATCTTGACCACAGTTCCATTGACTTCATGAAGATGGGTTAAATATTGGAGATGTTAAGTATGGCTTTAATATTATATGTTTCATTTGTGATGCAATTGCAAGGTAATGTTTAAATAAGAAGCAGGATATAATACATGTAAGATATTTAAACATCCTGAGGAATACGAGTGTAACAGATATGTTATGCTAATTCTGTTCATGAACCTCGAACAGATGATGATTTCTCTGAACTCTCAAATCCAGAACACCCACAGCATCATTTCTCATCTCGAATCTCCACCAGTTGAACTGGTTTCTCAGTTCATGCTAGATCCGTTTCACTTGGTATTGTTAAAAATTTCTGAAATTCACTCTTGGAGGGACATAATCTGGATTGCATTTATCCTCTCAGAGTATGTATAATATATCAGAAAAGTTAACAGAACTTGGAAGATTTCTTGGAAAAGAATCTGAGCGGAAGCTAAAAGGATTAGGCGAGTTATCGAAGTAGAAAGGAATCCAGCTCAGGTTTTTTGTGTTGTATAATAATTTTTTCTATGAAAATATTAAGTCTCTTTGATAGTCATTTTAAATTTGTCCACCTACTCTTGCAAGAGTTTGTAAGAGACTGCATGGATAGAGATGTATTTGCCAAAAACTTTTGTATTTATGATGTTCATCCTTTGCTACACCTAAGAAATGATGTAAAAGAAATTGGAGAAATATTCTCTTTAGGTTCCTTCCCTTTTTGAAAGCTATGTTGGTAAATTATAGAAAATGTTGAGATCTCCTACGAATCCTGTGCAACAGCTTGCACATAGTTTACCTAAAAATATTGTGTATGAATTTTCTGAAATGAAAAATTCAGTACAAGCAAAAGTCCTAACCGTGGAAGTGAACACTATCAAATTTTACATTTCGATAACTTCAGAATGTGCTCAGTTTACCTTCGAGACATCTGTTTTAACATGACAATGGCATTGCATCGGTAAGACCATGAAGAGAAAAGAAGATGGAAAATTAGTCATTATTTCTACATTTTGTGACAAAAAATATTTTTTGAGTATCCTTGCAAAAGATAAGATTATATCTCAATTAATTCGTGAGATTTAGCGAAAATAATACTCTTCACCGTTATCGTTAACGTAGAAAATAGAAAAAACACTGATTCACCTTCGTTTGCATAAAAATAAGATATCAAAAAACCTAGAAACCGTTTTTAATTACCTGAATAAACAACATTTTTTACACAAAAACAAGATTATGTTGCCATAAATTCTTTGGACATGGTGAAAATGAAAAAAAGAAACTTTTATTTCTCTCTTATTCACATATTTAAAATCACAATTTTGAGTCAGTGGTGACAAACTTGTAGAGTGCTCTTTATTTGATCGTATAAGAATATGAGGTGTCTGCATGTTGACAAATGTTTGTATATACTCTCTGAATGATTTCACAATCCAACTAATTACAAATTTCAGCTTTAAAGATAAATCAACCGCATTGTTTATCGTGGGCATTAAGCTGATTAAACTAATATCAACAAACATAAATCAAACCTTCCCTGCAATTCAATCAGTTAGAATAACATAATAGAACAAATGAGTCATTTGGTTCAAAACCAGCTACATCACTAATGCTTTTATTAAGAAAAAAAATCTGTTCAATATTCTCAAGTTAAAAAACTATTTCGGTGATTATTAGATAATTATTACTAATTGGCATATGAGATAACCGTATACTTATTGCCAGTATGAGAATTAAATCGTTTTATTTAATTGAAAAATTAATATTTCATTTTTGATATAGTGGATTTTCCATAAACTATCTAGCAGAAAGAAGTTTATTGAACAAGTTAGGTAATGCGAGGGTAATGTTTCCTTGTCACACAAACTCAAAAATCTTTGGACATCCACCTTTCACCACGTAGTCAATTCCGAAAAACGCTTTCTTAAACCTATATTTATTTATTTGTATTACACAGGAAACAGTTACACTGAAAAATTCCCGAATCTATATTGTTGGATGAACTATTACCCCATTATGCGAGAAAAAACAGAAGATGGTTTAAACCAAGAAAATCGTTAATAGAATTGATAACAGGACACGCAAATACAAATTGCTATTTGAAGAAAATAAATGTAATTAGTGAAAAAATAATTTGAAGAAAATAAATGTAATTAGCATATACGGGAAAGATAAGGACACTTTAAGTCATGTATTGTTTGATTACGACATGCTCTAAGAAGAACGAAAGGATTGGTATAAAATCATGAAGAGTATATTTGTGGAACAAGTGGAGCGCATTATTATACATAAAAAATCTATATTCAGCTTTAGATGAATATGCAATGAGAATTATGGCAGTGAGAAAGAAAATCGCTGGTAGGTAGATAAATTCAATCTTCACGTAGTAGGAACAGAAAGTTCTCTAGGGCAACTCAGAGGAGACAAAGTGGAACAGACAAGAAAAAAATAGAAGAAGGAGAGCGTCAAATGAAACCATGAGCCAATTTAATATTAAATATGATTACGAAAATTAGAAAAAACTATGAAGAATGAATGAGAAATATTATTAGGAAGATTAAAAAGAAACAAGAAGACAATGTGGAGTAAGAAAGAAACATGAAAAGATAAACCAAAACATAGTAATGTAAAGATACGTATAAACAACAAATAAGAATGAAATAAGATCATCAGATGTATGACGATGGTAGAATAACAAGATAAAAAAGAGATGATCCCATAAACCCGGTATTGACCTGATGGTCACGGCACGGGGATAAAAAAACAAAAATATAATGCAAATGTAAATAAATAAAATAAAAGACTATAATTCTGTAATGCCTCAAAAAATTGCGGCCAGACAGACAAGGCGAGAGACTTAGTTTTGTATTAAATATTGACATCGTACATCACTCCAAAAACCGATTGAATGTGCAATGATATTATAATGAATCTACTCAGTTACAATGACTATGAAAGTACAGTTGTCCCTTTCAAACCTCCCTTTCAATGGCCCAGAAAAAAAAACTACAGTAGATATG
This sequence comes from Laupala kohalensis, assembly GCA_002313205.1. NCBI lineage: Eukaryota > Metazoa > Arthropoda > Insecta > Orthoptera > Trigonidiidae > Laupala > Laupala kohalensis. The sequence continues at coordinate 35,057 of NNCF01132384.1, read as the reverse complement.
ATAATGAAATTGCACCATGTACTAGTGCTTCTCAAAGAATTTATTTACTAATCATCAGTACACCTCTACATGTGAAATATTTGTAGCACGAATTTCGAGTATGTATTCAATTTCTTACAATGCAATCGTATCAGTAATACAACGTCTTGATGTACGAATACCTTCCACTTTGGTCGGATACACGTGGTCCTTCACGAATCCCCACAAGAAGAAATCCAGCGGAGTAATGTCGGGGTAACGTAGTGGACAGGCAATGGGTCCTCCGCGTTCGATCCAGCGATTGGGAAATTTCGTATCCAGGAACTTGCGAACAGCCGTTGATAATGCGGCGGGGTTCCATCTTGTTGAAAGATGATGTTGGGTTGTAAGTCTTGTATCTGAGTGTGTACAAACATCATGGCAATTAACCGTTCCTGATACATGAAAGGTTGCCTCATCTTAGAATAAACATCATTTCAGGAAGCTGGTATCCATGTCAATACGCTGCAGCATATCCGCAGGAAATTGTTGTCGGCGTGGTTTGTCGTTCGGCATCAGATGTTGCAGAACTTTCACTTTGTAAACACACAAACAAAGACGCTGGTGTACTACATGATGCAATATTGCTCGGGGTACATTAAGTTGATTAGAAGTCTGCCGAATTGACTTACGTGGACTTCTGAGAAACGCATGTTTGATGTCCACCACTGTCTCATCCGAAACACTACGACTTGCACCTACAGAATGTTTCAGGACACTTCCAGTTGCCAGAAACTATACCATTCCTTATTTGTTTTCACATCAGGTGGATCACATTCATATCACCTACGATAATTTCTTTGCACAGTAATTGGCGACTTTGTTTCTGCAAACCACACTACTGCTTGCGCGCGCTGCAGTGGAGTCGCCATTTTCACATCATGCGATCATGCTGCACTCTGGCAACAATACTTCACGGGAATATAAATTCTTTGAGATGCTCTAACATATGGTGCAATTTCAGTATCATATCTAGCGTAGTTTTTTCACTTGGGCCATTGAAATGTGGGAGGTTTGAAAGAGACACTCTCTATAACGAATCTAATACAATGAGTCTACTCACTACACCATTATTTCTACTCAGGAATCTGTTGTTGTTTTCTAAACTTAAACAATTACTTCCAGTTGCTAGAGGTATTTCATATCTATCGCAAAAAATACGACAGGTTGAAAATGAAAGTCAAATGGAAAAAAAACTCAGAATTCTTTCATCGAATCTGAAAAGAAACAACACAATAAATGAATCTTCCTCATTTTTTAATTATAAAGATCAGTGAATTTCAATTAATGAACAATTTTTAAATTTACTTTTGTCTAATTCGACATATAATACGAAGTATTACGTATGTTTTTCTTATATTTCTAAAAAAAGATTGGCGAATTTTTTTATTTTTCACTATACAATATGATTCCGTTTACGAGAATAATTGTTTGAGTACATTTTTAAATGTTTGAATAATTGTTTACGGACATGATCGTTCAATTGCTTTTGCGTACTACAAATGAACTAAAATTCCAGCTGAGCTTCTATGTTAATCCAAACGAGCTTACATCTCCAAATTGTGTAGCTAAATTGTATTCTCTTCATTTTGAAATGCTAAGAATTCTATCCTACTCATGAGGGTTCAACATTATGAAGAAAAACGAAGTGAATGAGTGAAAAAGGAATTATGTGATCGAGGTCGTATCATAACTCTATTTAAAAATATAAACCACAACATTTATGTCTTTGTCCCGAGTTATTAGCTGACAAGAAATAGGAGCGCCTATTTTAGCATTGTACGATCCTAAGTTGCAGACGTAATGATTGAAAGCATTTGAAGAAACCCTTCCGTAATTGTGCTTTAAAGCAGCTTCTGTCATCTTAGCAAAGGCTTAACGTACGCAAGTGATTTCACATTGCACTGTGTCATGTTCTTCCCCGAGGCATGCGTCGGCAAGCATCAGCGTCATTCGTTCTCTCTGTCTCTCTCTCTCCTTACCATCTTGCATCTCCGCCGACGAGCGCAGCGCTCGTCACCGTTCCCCACAGTGACGCAGACGGAGGATTTCTCTGTAAGTCTTTGGAGTCAAACAAGTGATTTCACGCGCTCCTCGAGATTATTAGTTGGGAACACGGTCGGAGCCCTCTTTAACTAGTAACATATGTCCGGATTTGCACTTCACCGTCGGGAGACTCCTTGCTGAAACTTTCTTCGAGGCTTTAATAATAATTACTTTCCCCCTGAAGTAAAAGTTAGTGGCCTGATCAACGAGGTAGTGCGCAGAACGTTGGTTGAGTTAAATATTTCATGAACCCTCGTACAGTCTTGGGCAAAATGTTCTTTGAAGTTTGAAACAGAAGTACAATGTTTCGTAATTTAATGCGATTATGTTTCAATAGCGGCATTGCTTATTTTAAAGTGTGGACTTTTGAACTGGAAAGCTTCTTTTCGCAGACTTTAAGGTAGAACACTGGAGATAATTGGAAACAAAGCATCCCTTAAAATTAATTTCAATAAATTAAGACGCAAGTTACATTTACATAAACATTTTTAATATATTATCATATTACATTGGATTAGAGTCTATTAAAAACTTCTACAAATAATATTTCAAAATAATTCCCAATATCTTTAATAATAGATCGTTGATCTCCGGACGGGGTACATAAATTGTTCAAATGAACGTTTATGTGAATAAATCACACTTCTTTTACACCAAACACAAGATATGAGACTAAATTGAAGTCATTTGTGCTGAAATACCTTATATGAAATATATTTTTATGTAAAATCGTGAGCTGAAATACTATAACCGTTTAAACATGAGTAAAAAGCTGTTCACCTAAAATCGACTCCATATTACTGGTTTTATTACATTTTTTTTTCATCCGGAAGACAAAAAAGTACTTGCGTCTCACCAACATTTCATCCATTTCAATACATCAAATGCTTCATCCATTTCAATAATTCTCGTCTTTTGAAGTGTCGTTATCCCAACGATCAACTTAAGAATCTTAAAGTTTAGTATCGGAGTTGCTGTGCGTCCGTAGGAGTGCTGGAAGGTTAACTCTAACTTGGGACCACATATTGCGGGGAAGGAATATAGAGAAATGGCATTTCCCCAACCAGCGCATAAGAGCCTACCGAGAGTTCGCAGTAGGAATGCGTTTGCTTTCACGGGTGGAAAGCTTCCCAAGAGTCTCGGCGAGGTTACAAAGAATTTTTAAGTAATGTACCTCTTAGTTTGCTAACTGTCACCTTTAAATTTTCATACTGAACATGCAGATAGGCACACAAGGTGAGTATAAGAGGAGTCAATAGTGCATCAATACTTACATTCAGATCTCATGTGAATGGTATGAAATTGTGTCGTGGAAAATTAACGGTAGGAAAAGGACGATGGGGAAGGGCAGTCAATAACACTATTATAATTGAGAAGCCTCTCTACTTACAACTAAATACAATGCACCTAGATATTAATTTATTTTAAATTTTAGATCCTAATAAAAATTTGAATTGAGCAATTTTACCACTGTCGCAATAAAAGATTTTATTTTATCTTTAAGGAGGGACTGCAACTGACAACCCGAGTGCAACGCTTGTCTTACCGTAAATTGAAAATGTCCCTAAACATGAACGAAAACCACCACCGATAAAAAACTATAGTTCTGGTCTTATCCGCTTAACACATACTTATCGACCATCAATCAAATGTTGTACAGATACGTAATCCATAGTTTGATTTAAATTATTTGGTTTTGGGTTTACAAAAATGAAAGCATTTTTGAGGGGGTTAAAAATAAGTTAATATGATGAAATGTCTCACAATCTGACTTCATTTTTTTTTATCACCAAGAGGTTTCCTTGTCTTCAAGAATAATCATTACAAGAATCAAATTTAATTCATCTCTTATAATACTGAATTTTACTTTTGGGTTTTTTAATCTGTACAAGTGTCCCTAATAGTCCCTACCTGTATTACAAATTGATGAAAGATATTTGATATGAATGAAAGATGAAATATATTGAAAGAATTTTTCTTTACTGTTGAATATACGTTCCCTATCTCTTAAATTTAACGTATCAATTTTCTTGTAAATTTTTAAGAATTGTGCCCTCTCCGCTCCGTAGAGCTCAAAATCCCATAGTATGGGGGCAGAAGTTTCCTCACCTTTTTGGTGTACACAAATTTCGTTATCAATTTTTCTTATTCTTCAGAGTTATGTTCTAAAATTTACATGTTCTGTTATAAACTCTTTAAATATATTGCTAGTCTGGAACCATTTTCTGTTTTTCCTCACAAACTGGCCACTTCTAATATACGCATATGTCTCTCTACCCTTAAATGACTTAGTCCAGCGTATCTGCCAAGCGCTTATTAAAGCTGATGTTATTTGGCTTCTCACATTCTTGTCTTCTTTTTTTAATTCCGGTCCATTAATGTTTATTGTTCCTGTCATCTTCAATATTTTCCGAAACTTTACCTTCTGTAGATGTAGGTCGATAGGGACCACCCGTTACAATTTGTAAGGCATCGGTGGAAACTGTACGGTAACACCCATTTAACCGCAACAAGCACAATCGCTCCAACTTAATAAATCGTTTTTCTATGTACTGTCGTACAACACGATGACCTAACACAGTACTTCCACAACACATTATTGGTCGTATCGCTCCTTTGTATAAAACAATTTGACTTCAGACAACAGAATATTTTATAATATACATAACGGGTATACACATAATATACATCATCTATAGACAATATACATAATTATATACTCGGTGACCCAAGTTTTAGTGCATAATGCACTCATTTTTCTATATCCGGAGACGCTGGTTCAAACACAGGAAGGACAAAGGGAGATAACTTTCGATCAGGTGAAAATTGAGATGTGTCGGGAATCGAACCCGAGACTCCCGCATTCATTGCATGGGTGTTAACCACTACACCCGTTCACCTACAACTGTACTTTTCCAGCCAGATCTAAACTCCGGAAGACATGAGACACATTCTCATACAGCAGATATGTGAACCTGGTGGCACACATTGTTGTGTGCACTTAAGTACCGGTTTTACACGTATCTACGTGTTAAACTCTATGTGGAAATGGTATATAGTTGTGGAAGTCAAAAGTTTTGAGAATATTTTTTAACGAGATTCATTACTTTTTAACGAACAAAACATTAAAAAGCTTCAAAGCACATTGCTTTTGCATCTACGCATCGCAGTCACCGCTTCGTCCCGTCCACATAATCTTCTTGGAAGGCGACATAGGGAACGTCCTCAAGGCAGTGCTTCGAAGACTCCAACGAACCGTAATGCTTGTCTTTATCCTCGGAAACAAAAAGAAGTCCGATAGTTCCAAGTCCTGTGGTCCGAGGGCGTTCCCACAACACACGACACTCGAGCACTCGGATTTCCTTCTGTTTATCGGTTAGCGCATTTGATACCAAATTAAAGCACGCCTCTCTCATTCCTAACTCGTATCTCAAAATGCAATACTTTCGATTTCGGCATACTGCATTCCTCCTATCATTTTTACACTCAAACGTTTTCTCGATCTTACCGGAAAATTTTGTGCCAGTAGTAAATTCTGGACAGATATGGTTTCTTCCTGAAGGCTTCTGGAATCGGGCCCACCGTCTCGGAGTCCCGGTTTTTTAATTTAACGCAAAATTTGATTACGTATCGCTGCTCGATTAACAGCTGCGTTACCTAAGTACACCACGTTGTGAAACGCAATTCTCGCTTTGTCACGGTGACTGAGCCAAGTAACAATCGACGCCCAAGTTGTTAGCCAAGGCCCGTAACCACCGTTTCCACCGAAAACCGCTTCTGGTTCTCTACGATTTTATTCCCAAAACTTTCGGAACACATCTTGTACGCATTCGTAAAACTTTTCTTCATTTTTCTCAATATATGTGTAAGCGGAGTAGTTCTGTTTTACCCTCATAGATAAACGCAGTGAAGATCTATCAGAGATTTTTAAAAAACTTGAAACTTTGACGTTCTGTTAATCTGTATTGAAGAGACTCAATATAATTGTACCCACTTTATTACGGTAGAATAAAGAGTCTCTAAATATTTTTCATAATCATTTGGAAACCTTAAAACTATCAAGTACTTACATATTCAAATGCAATTTTTTTAACGAATCATCTCCATTTTTAATCGCATTTGGCGAGAGCTATTCCTATTAGTTTCTGAACACCACAATAGCAAATTAATTTATGTCTCTCAATATAAGTTGTTTCATCTTTGATAAAATTGTGTCATTCATGATATAACTAATAGTTTATCAATTTTAATCTTCAGTTCTCTTGTACCATGAATGAAGGTTACAATGCCAGAAAGGAAATAATCGTAAGGAGATCACACGTCGCAAGGAAATTGGCAGGAGTACGTTCTTAGCATTGTTCTTCACAATTAATAAATTTCCTTTGTCATCAGTATGGAGACAACTAGTTGCCAAAGAAATAACTATCTCGAGTAACTTTCAAATTCATAACTGTCATATCTGATGATTAGTTTTCATTAGCTTATCTTTTATAAATTTTTTGAAGGGCTTGCTTATTATTAATATTTTAAAATGTCTCTGAGTGCAGTGATGAAGTGGAATAAGCTCTACTCAAGGTTCAATGCAAAATACACGTTTACGACTTCACGTATCTTTTTGGATTGAAAATCATATTCTCCGCCATAATGTTATTAATATCGCATGGGTTTATTTATTTATTGTTCAAGAAAATTTCTGGTGACATGTAGAATCACAAAGAATGGATTAAGAAAATCCATCTTATTTTATAACAATACTTGAATAAAAAAAACAACTCGTGCAATATTTCTCTTATACCCAGCTCTCAATGCATCGCATTCAGTCTTAAGTTTGCGCATTTAGGGATTTTATGTAGTTTATTTAGCTGGTTACTACTGAAACACCTAAACTTCAAGAATCTAAGAAATATTATTCTATCATGCATAAAAATAAGTTTCAGAAAATATTTCTTTTTGTCTTCTGACAATATACACACATAATTAAAACATTAAGACACTTCTTAAGATATGATTTTTAATAGAAATTATCAGATAATCTAAAAAACACCAACAATAAATACTTTATTTTAAGTGTAATCATGATAAACTAGTATATCCTAAAAATTAGCTTGGATAAATTAGATTTCCTGATGGATAAAGGTTAAGCTTGTTTGGCCTGATAAGGGGTAGTTTAAACCGGAAGAACTAGTCGGTTGGGAAATCAGGTGTCGTCAGTAAACATGCATGCCCACGTAGAAATTTCAATTCGTAACGACGTCCTTACAACATCGTCAATGTCGTGGTGACGTCAAAAAACAACAACGTCGAGACGTTACCAACGCGTACGCATGTCGAGACGTTACCAACATCATTTCAACGTCGGAGAACGACTTCTTCACAACGTGGCAAAAAACGTTCATTCGACTCCGGGTAACGACGCCAAAACAACGTCGTCAACACGACTTTCTTGACAATGTTGAATTATAATTTTTATTACAACTTTTATGGATATTATCCATCGTATTACCTAGTTAAATCATATTTTATGAGGCTTCTAACACACACATTCCTATAAGAACATTGTTTAGCAACCTCCGTCTTCGACCAGCTATGATTCAGCATCCTTTGTATCTCAAGGCGAGCACGCTATCACTGATCTCCTGCAACAAGGTAATACATGTTAAGTTTTTATCATCTTGTGTTGCTTTGTCCTACTATTGCTACCATGAATAGTAAACACGTAAAATAGTAATCTCCGTAAACAAGTAAAAGATAGAATGTTCTTGACAAAATTAATTCTTGGCGAAAAATGCACCCAAGTAAACTTCCAACTTCTATAAACAGATGGCAGTGAAAGACGGAACTTCGAAATTGCGAATGATGTTCCCGCCATCCAAAGAAAAATGGGCCACAATTAACGGGAGCGGAAACCCATGCACTATAACAGTAATAATTAAAATTATTATTATTAACAATTATTATTATTATTGTTATAGTGCATGGGTATCCGCTCCCGTTAATTGTGGTTTGTCAATACAGAAGTCTGTTTTGTTGAACACGTGTCACATAGAACGTTTCTGTCTCAATCATAACAGTAATTCAGTAAAGTGCCTGACAGATTGCCTGTACATTACAATCAGCCATTCTATTAGAATGTGAAAAAGAAAAAGAAACTAATTATTATGAATAATAATAAAGAAAAATGGGCCTCAATTAACGGGTGCGGAGACTCATGCACTATTAGCATCTAGTGGTGATGATACAATTCTGTATTGCTACAGCAAAACCCTCCGTCTCAGGGAACAATGAACCATACTTTAGCCACAAGTTCGATAAATTGCCTTCAACATACTCTTGGTTAAGCATATAAATGTGTGCACCATGTAATTCGTTTTGACTCCATGTTTGTATCTTCTTATCACTAGAAGTTACCACACTGATGGAACAAAATGCAGTGTCTACCAGCCGCAAGGGAATGCCATTACATCTATCATTTCTGGTGATTACATGATATAGTGGTACATTAACTTTGCGGAAGAAGTATTGCCTCAAACTGTATATCATCTTGCTATGGACATTACATATGTCAATAATGCCTCGACCTCCCATTGAACGGGGCAAAATTATGCGTTCCAATGCTACCTTCGGTTGATGCATTCGGTATTTTGTCACCGCCACACGCACCCTTCTTTCAGTTGCTTCCAGATCAGTCTTCGACCACTTTATTATTCCAAACGAGTAGATCAGTATAGGCATCGCCCAGGTGTTAATGGCGCGTACTGTCTTCCCACCACCCAAGTTGGTTTTCAATACCTTCACTACCGTCAACGTGAATTTATTTTGGATAGCTTCCTTCAGTTTTATATTTAACAAAACCTAGATATTTGTACTCCTCATTTTTAACCAAGCATTCAATGTCTTTATCCAATCCCACATGAAACCTTTCGGTATAATCTACTTTTCTCCTTAATAACACAACCGATTTACATTTGTTCATTCCGAAATTCATCCTTATATCTTTGCTGAATTGAACAGTGAGATCTAACATTGATTGCATGTGCTGCCGAGTGCTTACATACAGCTTCAGATCATCCGTATACAGCCTATGAGATACTCTCACTGTCATCTCACCTGTAGACATTTTATAGCCACTTTCACCACTGTTAAGAATCCGACTTAAGGGATTCAAACAAATAGAAAACCACGCGGTACTGAACGAATCCCCTTGGAATATCCCACGTTTTATACTGAAGAGTCTAGACGTTGTTAGACCAGTTGAATAATTCATATGAATTTTTACTCTCCACTGAAACATGCACGTAGTGAGGATATTAACAATTGCTGGATCACATTTGTATATTTTGAGAATGTCAATTAAGAACGTATGAGGCACTGAATTGTGGGCTTTTTGATAGTCATTGTATGTCATGTGTAAATTTCTCTGCCCTTTGATCGGACTATTTACAATAATTGAATCAATTACTACTTGGTCTTTGCAACCCTGGCTGTATCGCTTGTACCCCTTCCGTTCTTCTGAATGTACCTTGTTTCTTTCACAATGACTATAAATACGCCCTTTAATAACTGATATAAATATTTTATATAAAGTCGACAAACAAGTAACAGGTCTGTACTTCGATGGATCTGTGGAGCTATCACCTTTAGGGAGCAGAAATGTATTACCCCAAAATAGCCACCCTGGGGTTTCACATGGTTGGTGCAGTAATCTTGAAAATGCTTTTGCGATTGCTCCATGTGTTGCTGTGGGACTCTTGTACCAGAAATGTTGGACTCGTCAGCGCAGGTGTTTTCCAGTTTTGTGTTGATCCTACAATCGCTGCAACTTCCTCGGTGGTTACATCTCTCCTCTCCATTTCCTCCAAATTTTCAGTCAATTTCTTTTCATCCTCTATCCAACTCGCCTGTGCATCATGTTCTATTGAGTTTTCCCACAAATTAACCCAAAACTCTGTTGCTGCTTTTATTGGTAGTCCCGCATCTATATCATTTATAACAGGGCCTTCTATTACACGGAACAACTTCTTCTGATTTTGAGATAATAACCGTCGCATAACGACGTAGCCTCGACTTCAAATTCCAGGAAATACGACATCGGGACGTCGTCCTTCGACTCGATCTCGACGTCGAAATACGTCGAAAGTCGGCAATTTCTGTGTGGGTGAATACATATACCGTGTTAGGTCCGTGAATCCATATTTAACTACTCTTCACATACGATGTATACATGTTTAGCAACATTGTTTTGTGTTATACCGTGCAAAATAAATAGAACAAATTTTGCTTTATTAATAAAAAATTATGTTAGATTGTGCAAGTAATTGACAATATTTCGAACCGCAGCATTTGGTAGAGTGCATTTGTGTTATTTTTATTTATATATCTGCTGACATGTAAAATAATCAAAGATAGTTTTTGTGAAAAATTCTTCGATCACTGAGCGATTTCATGTTCCGGTTAACAATTTTGTAACTAAAAATATGTTTGTTGTTTTCACACATGTTCTCACGGATGTATTATTGTAGATAATCTTATAATTATTCAATACAAAAAATTCATTTTACATTTCAAGAATGTTCTAAAATATAATCAAAATCTGAAGTTACTGTTTTCATATTTGACATTTAGGCTTGATTGAATCGGCGATTGAAAATTCATATACTCGTACGACCACCAATCGGATTCGAGTTAGTTATTCCTTGCAAAATAAAAAGTATGGATTAAATTGTTACTAATTTTACTTAGTATAAAAATACTGCAATAAAATAAAACGTTCGTGTATAGCAACTTTTATTAATTATTTACAAAAATATTCGTTATTAATTATTCATAGCAGAACGATAGAACTTCTTATTCATTGTACGTGAAACAAGTTAATAACTTTGTATTAATTAAACATTTATGATAAATAACAGAATAACATATTTCGTTATTAATTTACTTCAAATAAAAGAAACTTGTTATTCATTATTCAATGTTCATCAAACAAAAGAATAATTTTGCATTGTTCATTCAGTTACATCATATAGATGTATACATTTTTATCAATTATTTATGTACGTAAATTTATTTCGTTATTCAAATGTGTGTTTTGCTGATAACATAATTTAGTGAACATAGAATGGTAGAAGATATTAATTTTTGTATCACAAATTTATTAAAGAAGCATTGTGTTTTAAGTTTTTAAGAAGTTTTTAAGATTAAGCATTATAAATCTACCAAAAACTGTCTACTTTCTTCATTTATTCTGATAATGTCTAACCATGTTATATACCTACAGAATTTGACAGAAAAATGTGCAGTTGAAATACCAATTAAAAGTGATGGTACAAAGAAGTTGTACAAAGAACATTACCAGAAGAATGGGAAGGTAGTAAAAAAGAAACATTTTATACAAGGAAATTGGAAGACATGGGATAAACTGTTATTTTTAGAGAAGAATAAACTTGTAGCAATGTCCAACAACAAGGACATTTTGACTTTTTTGACTAGCATATATCTAACTAGCTAATGGCTAGTTTTATTTAACAATTATAAGTATTTAAGCTGAATTCTCCTATTCTACAAAGTAGATCTTAATTCTTATGCAAACAGAACATCGATAATTTAACTTAGTTACAACTTGTTCAACTTACAGACGCACTAACACGTCACTCTACAATTCCAACTACACTATTCGGTTTTTATGTAGAATTGTTTTTGATGAGAATATAAACGAGAAAGAACATTTTAATGTCATGATGAACTTCTCACTACTTTTCAAATGTGCGTTGAATATTCTCATTCGACTTCTTGTATATTCCATTTACTGTTACAATTTCTCTTGAGAAGATAGTAATATCTGAGAACCTCTCTTTAAAACTTGGTCTCCTTCTTGATGTCGTTTCCAGGTCAATTTCCTCTTCTTATCGAAAATTGTGAAACCCAAATTGAATGCTTCATATAAAAGTGAATTCTCTGCAAGATGACGAACTTTTATGTTGTATCAATCTCAGGAAAAGTCTTGAGATGTAGAAAAAATTGTTCAACATGATGAGAAGAAACTCTTATCGGCGGATGGAATACGTCCATGTGCATCCAATAAAATAATATTTTTTTGAACGGAATGTATGATAAATGTATTTTATGTTAAAATTATTAACATACTAGATTGCTGATGAAATAAATAATTTAGAAAGAGACACATTGTTTTCCTCTATAATTGAAAACTCTTTCAAGACGTCACCGTCACCTAATACTAGGGAATATTTGATCATATGTTCTTGACTTATTTGTATTTTAAACGGACATGAATTATCCATTAAAATTTCTTTCTTAAAAATACTCTTTGTTTGTCGACAACACGCGTCAATAGACATCTAGATCTGAAAATGTAAAAAATGTTTTTTCTTGAGAAAACTTTTACTCTTCTCGCCGAATATAATTTTCTGTCACCTATTAGTGTACATTTTACCTTATTGCCTCTCTTATCCACCATCTTTCCTCTCGCAATTTCGTAAATAATAATTATTCCTCCCCCGTCGGTGAAGTTTATTCCGACCCTGTGGTTCTTCTCCCGTGTGGCTTCACCCTCCATTTTGCAGGATATACCCTTTCCGCGTTGACCTTCTGCTACATATATCCTTTCCTCTCGAGTGCTCCCTCTTCCTCTACACTCCGAACTTGGTCTCCTGCAGAGAAATTTCTTCCTTCCTTCCTTCCGAGAGCCTCATCCGCCCTCCTAGTCCTTGCTTATCCACGCATACACCCCGAGCACGGTTCACGTTCTGTTTATCGCCCACTCATCCACATTCCTCTCTCCCGAGACCTGTTTTATTCTGTTTTGTTTGTTTTCGCCTCAGCCAATCTCACGAATTTTGTTCGTTCCTCCAGAAAGTGTTTTTTGTGCGTGTAAATTTTTTTCCCTTCTGGCGACGAACGTTGAAGGAATTTGATGAATCACGTCTTTTGTTAGAGCGCTATCGTATTTGCTGCCGAACTGGACGACTGTTTCTTTTTTATATTAGTTCCTTCTCTACGAGGCTGATCCTAAGACGGAATACAAATTAAAATAAAAAGCACTTTAAAATCTATGGAGTACCAGTTTTGTTTTTGCCTCACTTTATAACACATTGTATCATATTTATTTTTAACATTTTAACAGCATTTTTGGGGAACCAAAAACTACACGCCAATTTATTAACTTAATTTATTTTGCAGTATCTTGTCAGACTAACACAAACATTTACTTTTGTGACATTACTGGCGTTACCAGTTTTTCAACTTATTGTATTTATTACTTCATGATCTTAGTTACATAATATATTTGCAAATTATTGTGATTTGGTAAATACATTGCAGATTGTCTCCGTCATAATGCGTTTTCATTCGATGATATATTTCAATAGTGATGAAAACTTGTCCGTAACTGAATATAACCAAAATTGAAACAAATTAGAGGTGCTTACATGTCTCTGAGAGGAGATAAGGATCACAGGCAAGATTCATAGTGCGAAGTGTAATTAGAGGTGCAACACTTCACATTCACTCCACTGAGACGTCAGGACAGACAAATATGTCATGCAAACAAGCTAGATACCGAGAACTGGCCAGTGAAGCATCTTATTGCGATGGGACTCTGACAGCCCAAGGGCGAATGAGCGTACATCACCACGCTCATAAGATCACTTGGAGTCATCACTTGCACTACGCGATTCATCGGTCATATCAAGGTTTACATCCTCTTGAAGCTTCTTTATACAAAGCTTCTTTAACGAGCGCCAAAACAAATCAAAGTTTTCTTCATTTTATAAATTTACTAGTGACGTCACGAAGAATCATTTAATTCATTTAATTGTTTCTTTCATTGCCTCATTCCAATGCAAGTTTTCTATTTTGAAACCTGAAGTTTCGTTCTTCGCATATTGAACATTTTTATGCTTAGGTCAATCCCACTGATTATATACAAATTTACTCTGCAAGCAAAAAAAGCAAATATAAAGACACTTTTATTAAGGTTCATAAAATATACTGAGAAATAGCCGACAGGTACATAAAAGTTAAGGTATTAAAAAAATTAACGAATAAGAAATAATTATTTTAAGTCTGCACTTAACTAAAGTCTTGTAAGTCGTTAAAATGTATTTCTAATTGCTAAAATTTAGCAAGAAGTATTGAACTTATTTTGCTTCATCTAACAATTAGTTTTCTCTATGGATTATTAAGAGGTGACAAACACTGCAGAGTATTAGGATAGTGTTTCTCGTTGAGTGGTTACAGATGATCGAAAAATAACAATACTTGATCTGTTAATATACTTTTTTGAAAACACAAAATTTAATATGATGTACTGTTCATTTTCAATATAAGTACACGTTCATTGTAAGTCGAATATTAATGTAAAGCATTGTTGCAAGGAACTGTTTCATGGTCGTAAGCGAACTTAATATTTAAATTGAATGATTAAATCGAGCTTTTTTTGTAGACGATATATTACTAGTATCGCAACGTTTCAGCAGTATATTGCTGCTGTCAAGAGAAAGTTTGTGTGTGGACTTATAAACAAATTAGTTTTGCTTTATCTTAGTAACAAGTAGAAAAACAAATTAACTACGTATATAAATAAAAAAATTACATAGAAAAATAAATCATTTGAAAACACAAACATTCAAAGCAGAAAGATCATTGTAAACAACTATAAATTTTGGATAAGTTTTCTGAGTCAGTTTGTAAATTTACTGTTATTCGTAAACTTAATATATAGTATATGGTGTATTACTGGATTTAATTGGTCTTCAGATATCAAAAAACAAATTAAAAAACAAAAATACAAGTCAAAAAATTGCTTTCTTCATTCTTACTGAAAGAAATACTGTAAAAAAGTAACAATTTTCATACTTTAAATTTTCATGGTCGTGCTAATGAAATAGTTATTCGTATCGGAGGAATCATTGCACTGAATTTGAATTACATTTTTCTCCCAAAAATACAGAATAACAAATTTTTTAGTGCTTCTCTGTATTTCTTAGTAATCATATAGTATTTCAATGAAATGTTCATTCTTTCATAGAAAAATGAGTTAGATCTCAACACTTTTTTGTACATTTAAATCAAAATTTTTCAGCTCATGCTACCTAAATCGGTATTCGTAACTGATATCCTTTTTCTTGTGATGTAAACTGAAATAATGGACCATCTAACAACTAATAAATCAAAATATCTTGAGAAATATCATGAAACGTTCAAACAGTGTTGTACATTATGCGAGAGTTATGAGAGCGGAAGAGATCTTGACTCATTTTTACAGATACAATTCAAAATAATTTGCGTACACATGGTTTGTTATTAAAAACTTTCGAATACTATCATATAATAATCCAGATATGCTCAACATCACTCAAAGAATCTAAATATAATGGATGATCCTTGCAATTGAGTGAGACGAAATTTCTCGACAAACCGTTGTCCAATGTAAGGTTTTAGGAGCATGTACTACTTAGATTCATATCTGAGCTTCCAAAATGTGTCAATGACGGAGTACCTTGAACCGATTTAAAAGAATAAGTGTATGAAAACAAACATGGCGCCTCGTACATACAAGTCGAATTCTCCATGAAATCCATCGTTGACGACACAAATCCTTCCTTGATCCTGTTCGAAGACACAGCTATGAGAAGTTTAAGCACGTGGTATCGTGCAGAATGGTGGAGGATCTTCCGAGTCGCCTGCCTCACACGCAAGCACTCCGTCGTGGTGCGGGCGAGTGACCTAGGAGACATCGTTGTTGGCGCCCGCCTGCACCCGCTGCCGTCTCATGGCGTTCCACTTTAGTAATCCAATCTGGGAAGCGCGTGGGCCGCGACAAGATGCGAAACGGAGCTGCTCAGTGGGATGGGAAAGGATATCCAATGGAGAAAGTACGAGCAGTCGGGGACACTGGGAGAAGATGATGGACGCACGCACCAGATTGGTCCACGTGATGAGTGGACATGGCGCAAGTTCATGGATGAGGAGTTTGAAGGAGAAACAGGTGGTGGCATAGTCTAGTATCACTGTGGTGTGAAATTGGAATGTTTGCTCTAAGTTGGAATTGTTTTTGTTGACTGGAATTAGACTCCATTAATTCAAGATGTTATCACGTAAATCGTGGAGACACTGTTACCTACCACTGGGATATTACTCATTTGTAATATATACCTATATTATTAGTTCTCTTCGTTATATACTTTCCGATTCGTTCGGAAATATATTAAGGTGGCATTCTGCGTAATTACATATATCTTTGTATAGTACAGACAATTTTACAGTTAGTTCAATGTTTAAAGTAAGTAGAAGTTATTCAGAATTTTTCTTAGACATTTTTAAGAAAATATATACAGCTATTTCTCATTTAAAGTGATTCTATATAAGGAGTGTTGATTGCAAGTTCCACCCATGAGTTCATGAAAGTTGAAAAGGCGCCAGTCCATCTTGGCTATGGAGCATGCAGATTAATGTAAATGAGGCATGCAAATAAGATTTCGCATTTGTTGTAAATTCTTACCTAGAGCACTCATCTTGCACAATCAAATGGGTTATTTTTTATTTCTTTGCTCCTTTTTTCAAGTACTGGAACTACGGTACGTTGCATAACGTTACTCCCGTGATAACAGCGTAAACTGATATGAAACGGAAGATTAAATAGAGGAAAAATCAGAATAGAGACTGGTAGGACAGGTTTGACAGCCCCAAGTTAAAAAATATTATCCAAATAAATATTTGAATACTTAATTTATATTGCTACACTTTATTCTGTGTGCGTTTTGCCAATTAATATTCTGTCGTCGTAGACTTATCGCAGCAGTAAATTTTCGATCAGTTATTTATAATGGAGTATCTCAATGATTTGCACGTTATGATTTTTTTCTTGCCTTCTACCGCTTTTCAGAAAGTGAGTGATAGTTTGAGTATTAAATCCAAAAGTGTAGAACATTTTTCGCTAAATTTGGTAAGCTTACAAAAAATGTCATGTGGAACTACGACGATCGAATTCTCATAAGTTTTATTCGCCGCGTCGAAATGAAGCTCAGCATCCAACAGTTTGTTTTCTTTTCCCCTTTGTTTTATTACTAATATTTGAATCCAGATTAGTACACCCTATCATACTCAAATACGTGGTAATGATCATTTATGTATACTACAAATAGAATAAACTCTAAACTATCCACACACAAAAATCCAAGTTGTTAATTTTGAAATTGTAGTTGACATTTGATGAACTGGCAGCACTGTCGTCTTTATTTTCATCTGCATCAATTTTTCTAATATAAAAAATATTGAAAAAAACAAACAAAAACGTAAAAATGCGCTTTCCCATTTAGATTTATTTCGACTTATTTCTTTATGAATGACCGAGTGTGATGAATAAAGTTAAGATTAGGGTACAGAGAATCATCATAGTACTGAATTCTACGTTTTGTGTTCGTGTTACATTCATCCGAAACAAAATGTGGTACCGAAAACGAAAGTGATTGAGTTGTATAACAAGAGTGGAAATGAAAAGTAAGATTTAAACTGGAATGAAAAAACTTATTGAAATAATATTTAACTAAAGTTTTTACATCTCTTAATGAGCATAGATTATTGTTTCAATCAGTGTAACTCTGAAAATATTCAAGAAACAAGCTATTAAAAATATTTGCTTATATTTGTTAGATAACTGTTTTCTGAGAAACTGAACTGAAATTGGATTTTAAAAAAACTGAAATATGGATTTATAGTAGACTACAATAATAACTATGCTCAAATTTTGCGTGTGCCCAGGTAGTTTAAATTATATATAGAATATAATTAACTCACATTAGTGTTTCTCTCATTGTAAAACTTTAGAAGTAGGTATCTCTAATCCAATTCGTGAATATCGTGAACATATTGAAACATCAATTAATGAAAAAGATTTAAATGCATGTTTGAACACGGTTTAGTACTTCACGGGTGTCACTAGTGGAAAGCTACATTACATGAAGAGACGCGTCATGGCGTAAGATCCACATTTCACTAATGCGTTTCAGCAGCCCGCGCAATAAATACCTGCATAGACCGTCGAAGGCGGCAGACGCCGTAATTACGGCGAAACGCATTAGTACGCCAAAACTCGCAATGAAGCCAGCGACTCAGCATACGCGTCGCATCGCCATTACTTCTGGGTCACCGCCCTACGCGCGCTGAGGTTAAAACCACGTAACCCTCGGAATTATCTGCTTTCGAATGCGTAACCAAGGATTCTAAATCTTAATCTCTTTTCAATTCTTCTTCCCTACATCTTCCTTCGCTTATACGCGTCTCGGTCTTGTGTTGGTTCTCAACTCCTTCGTCTTTCTTCTCCCGATTGTCATTCGAAGAATAAGGCGACTTGAGCATGATTGTCAGCATTTAACATTTTTTGATTTTGTATTTTTTTTTTTTTAGTTTGTGTCACTAGAACATTTTATTTTTATATAAAAATGTTATTTCCATTTTTCATTTCAATATCATTCATTAAAATAGAATACTACTCATAATTATACGATTTCTCTCCTTTAGAAATATTCCAGCAAAGTTTTTAACATTTCGAAATAAATTTTGTTGTGTTATTTTATTGTATCGTGTATCTCTAGTAAATTCAGTGTTCTAGAGATCTCCTCGAATCTCATCGTAGCTCCGTCCTCACAGAGTACCTGGGCCGTATCTCACGAAGCACCTCCAGACCCGTTCCGTCACAAAGGGCGACAGGCGGCTCTGTCATCCCTCAAAGGGTCGACACGAAAGAGACCTTCAGGGTTTACGGCAAGTCGTATCGGCCGTTGTTGCTGCCCTAACGCTCCAGATGCAGCACCCATCGCGGTCTTCCCCCTTCCACAAACATCATCTCTACCAACAACACCTTTACCTCTCGTACCTTCCACACCATCTTGGTTTCCTCCTTCTCCCTCTTTCTCTCCGCGTCGGCAAAGCCCCCAGCTCTCGGTCCCAAACTCTGCAGTCCACCCGCCCCCAAACAAGCAGCCGACCTCCCTCACACTGGATGCAGTCGTGATATTCCAAACCGCACTTTATGGGCCATAACCACAATACTCGGGTACGGGAAATGGATTCGGCACTCAACGAACGCTCTATCTCTGGGCGCTTGACCAAACTAAAAACACAGTCCACATTAACATTAAGAAGGATTAATTGCCTCGGAACCTTCCTGTCGTGAACACGCTCCTATCTCCGTGTGTTAAGTAATCATTGCGGGAGAGATTAGAACGTGCGGGGACCGCGGTCTGGTTGTTACTGGATGAAACAGCCACTGTTGGTTGCAGAGTTGATTCTTCTCCCGACTCCAGCTTCTTGTCTATGCCTCCCCGAAGACTTTCACGACGTAGTCATTTTAAAAATGGACATTTTCCGACAGAATAAGGATACGCAATCTACTCTTATGTACGTAAGTACTACCTCATTTAACTTGGGAAGCTCTTAAAGTTTTTCTCAAAAGTCAGGTGTTCAATTTTATGAGAACTTGAAAATGTTTGGGTAACGTCAGGGGAGATGGGGACACTTAGTAACAGGGATTCTAACATCCCGGTATATTTCAAACATTTTGATCTGATTTCCCATGAAATGGGATACTTATAATGCTCCCCATTATGTTCGCAATAATAGTGTCACGTGGACTAAGCAGCAATCGGTAATAATTAGAATCTACAGTCTGGCCACGTAAAGTAAACGAATTCGGTGTCCGAAACTAGTGGGTTTTCAAAACGAGACTTTAAAATGTATTGACCTCTTGTTTTTCCACATATTCGGTAGATCTCTTTGGCTGGCGGAGACAAAGAAGAAGAAAATCTTCAAAACGGAATGGTTGGAATACAAGATTTACAAAATTTTATCACGCGCTAGATATAAAGAAAATCTATAATTTGTTTGCTAAAACTGCAACACTGATGGATGATTTAGTCTTAATTGTAATGTTTTATATCATTGTTGATAGGTATATAAATCATTTTATATTATTGAGTTCATGCAAATAAATAATTATTTTTAAGTTTTGCAGAGATTGTTGATTTTTAAAGTTGATATTGTTGCTTACATACTAGCAAATATATATCTTTCAGAAATTGGTAAAACACGAGTTGGTGAAATTTACAACTCAGCAAGAGTCTACTTGATCATTTCAAATAATGTGACAAAAACATAACTATTAAACGAAAGGATGCTTTATCTTTTTTTCTACTACGTAGCCTACCAATCACTAGTTCCGAGATTGGAGAAAATTTTTATTTATCAAGGTATCTGCATGACAGTTAAAGCCTGACCGCGAGAAGAACAGAAAACTAATTTACTCTACGAAAGCAAGCAAGGTACCATCCTATCAATGCCGGAGAAAGGACCCAAAGACAGGGATATATTCAACATTTCTGTGCCTCAAGGCCAAAGCAAGGCATTCGTACCCTTAAAATATATAGAATATTTATGTATTTCAATTTTAATAATAGTTATTACAAATACGTACTTCTTGATACTTAATCGTAAGTATTAAAATCACAATAGTATTAATGAACTTTGCCTCCAGATGATACCTCTCCTTGACTAATTCCTTATTTTCATGATTTTTATAAAAATATCTCGCAAATATTTCGGTACGAAACGACAAAATCTAACTTCGATGTTCCCTTCATCAATAAGTATTGTTCGATAGTTTGGAAAAGCAGTATAATTTGCGTTTATTTGTTACAAAAATTCAACGTTCTCTTTTATTTATTGGTATAGTTTAATAACTCATTATTTATTACTTTACATTTGAAAATTAATAAGTCACTTTATTTGGTGCTCTTACTATTAGCTGATATATTTAGAATTGAAATATTTGATTTGAACTAGACTTATCAGTGATTCTCTATTTACAAGCAACGATGATATCGAGTCTCCACAGCGGCACCGGTACTTCGTGTCTTGTGTGTGCTTATCACATCAGCTCATAATGTTGTCTGGCAGCATTAGTGGCAGCCAAGTATGGTTCAGTTGCTTTCGGGTATCTTCTTTGTAATATGCATCAATTCAAATCATTGGATATTCCGTTAGTGAATTCCACTTTGTTTAAAAGGTAATCAATACACATACTTTACACATGAGCAGTTTTCCTTTCATCACTCCGCTTTCCCACACACCGACCAATATCAATTGACTCTCCTATAACTCAATCTTCCTCTTCGAAAACTTGAGGCAAAATGTAATAAAGCTGTGTCCATTCATTCCTTTTCAATGTCTCAATTAACTTGAGTCCAGTCTTGTGAACTTTCCCTTTTCTCCTCATTGAATGGCTGGATGCGTGTTGAAAGTGACAACATACACGGTGCACTAACTGTTTGCCCTTCTCTTCTGGAGCGCTTGTCCACACTCGGTCGAGTGGACACGCTATCCTCAGTGTCCTCTGTGAGCCTCCGGCCCTGAAGTCTCTGCTCGCTCATTACCGTATCGGCTGAACACCGACTTGGGGCGCCACACCGCGGGGCGCCGTGCCGCCCCGCCACCCTTCTCACCCCTTCTACCTGTCCTGTCAGTCAGCCGTCCCATATCACCAACGCGACGCTTCCCCTCTATCTTCCGCTCAGGCGCTTTTGTGTCGACTTGCATTAGATACGCGTCAATGTACTGCACTATTCGTTTGCCTAAGTTAGCATTCGGAAACAATTTGCAGAGGCAAAAAGATAAATTATTTATTATTCGCAACAATTAGTTTCAGCTAAATTATATGTCCTAAATTTTGTTATCTATTAAAATACTGATATGGAAAAATTAGTTAATATATCATTTAAATAAAAGTTTATTAATATTGTATGACTGACCAGATCACATCAGATGGATTTAAAAATTGTTTCAATTGCAAATAAATTCTTCGCCCTTTCACAAAGATTAAGCGTCAATGTAGCGATTATTTTGAAATATTATAAAACGCGGAAGCTTTGAAAAAAAACAACTCAAACTCTCAAGAGCTAATGAAGAATTTATCACGCAAGTAAAACTTGAAATAAAATACACTACTTACTTTCTCATGACGACATAGATAGTACGTACAAAGAAAGACTTGTAATCGTGAAAAAATTCGACTGTGCACCTAGATGGAAATATAAGTTCAGGAGGTTCCTGATACCGGTATATTATTTTAGAATTTTAACCGTTCCCATGACTGTTTGAGAGCAGCGATTATGACTGAACGTCAATTTTATTCACATTTCATATTTGGAGTAGGGTATTCTTCTTGTCCACTTGCGCGCTCTAGAGTTTTTATCCCTTTCATGTAAAGGGAATTTCAAGCAAAGATGAAAGAGCGTTTCTGAAATTCTAGAAAACGATTCAAGTTTTTTTTCATATATGTACAAAAGGTGTTTTTCGTATATATTACATTCGGAAAAATAGTATATCGCTGGAGTGTTGATATATCCCAGTAAAATAATTGAATCTGAAGTTATGAAAGAACATAACTTTTCTTTTTGCAACATAGAGTCATTAATGCAGTGGCATTGTACTGATATAGATAATTTTCGTATGAGAAAGGTACAATTCAATAGCTTGGTATAATAACTGAAAGTCGCATTTGTATTGAGAACTGACTACGTCACTGAGTAATAGCCTTTCCAAAACAAGTGCGTTTCCCATGCCACATATTCCAGTTCAGGAAATATCCTACTTATAACTATTTGGGTGAATTTTTTTGAGAATTCAAGATCAGTAGATGTTATGGCGAAGTATTCTCAAAATCACAAAGTACTGAGACATCTCAGATATTTGACTTCAAATACGCGCGAGTGACGTCGCCAGCCAATAGTAATTTATTCCGCTCTAATGGTCAGAGCGTATGACTGCGGGATATGGCTCTTTATAAAGCTTACCTCACGAAAGAAACAAGTGGAAAAACTCTCACTCATTCATTCAACTCGCTCACTTATACTCACTCAGTCAGTTAAGTACGAGATAAAGGAACTTTTCTAGAAGAACGCGGGTTGACATGTTCTGGTTCTCGGTCTGTTAAGAGAACACTTTGTTGAATGTTGAACTTTCTTTCGAGTGATATTATATGGAAGAAGCTTCGTGATTCCTGAGGGTCGGTTGTGTCGAGGCGTCACTAGCGTGAGCGGTTTCCGGGGAGGCCCGAGCATCCTGGTGCGAGGTCGGCGCTTCAACATCGAGACGAGAAGATACGACAAGACTAGAATCGAGGATGTTGGTAAAGAATAAGAATATCTAAATTGTGTGGTAATCATTAGTCAATGTAAGGGTTGTGTTGCCAATATAGTATATGTGTTTTTATAATAAATTGTTGTTTGTTGTTCCAAAAGACTGTTGATCCCTGTTTGATTTATTTAAGATTATTTTCTTCTTAACAAATTAAATATTTCTAAAAAAATACAAAAAATATTAAAGTTAGATATATATTTCTAACATTAGATAAAATATTAAATAAATAAATAGATTTTAGAAGAAAAGGGAAAATATCATTGTGAGATTATACTCTTAAATGCTAATTTCAATACTCGTATATAATTATAGTGGTCGGGCTCCGCAAAAACTAATTAAAACAAGCAAACAAAATTAAATTTTCTAGAATAAATCAGTGTTTTTGTTTGCTAGCATTGAGTATTATTGAGGCGTTCATTGACTCGAACAAGTAGATTATCTGTTCACTCTTTGAGAGAAATGATATCGCTCACAACCTGCGAAGTACATATAACACAAGATAGACAAACAGGTAAAGAGCTAGTGACTGTCAGCAATATAGTTGTTACTCATGAACCTTGATTCGAGATTGGTAGTGAAATTGATGAGCTCTGAGTTCTGTACGTGAATTAAAGAAGTGTATATGTTACAAGTTGTTACTACATTTCATTTTTTAATTGTATCATTAGCAGTAACTATTCAATTTTTTGTGTATTGTAAAAATTATTGATTACTTTATTTTATAATTTCATTTTTAGATGGATATTAATGGGATGCAGTCTCAGGTCGATGGAGAATATACGTTTGCCTTCAACTACCAAGATAGTACACCAAGTTTGTCGTCCTTCCTTTGAAAAGAAAAACAGCCGATGAGGTTCCTGATCTTTCATTCAACACATTTACGTATTTGGTTCTCAAAACATTCTGCATTTTAAAAACGGCAAGGGTTTTCGTAATCAGATAAATTCTTGACGTCAAAGCTAAACAATTTACCATTAAAAAGAATGCAAAAAAGGTTTTATAGCAGGTTCACGTTTTACCCTTTCTAAGTTTTCCTATGTATTATGTGTTCCAATATTTAAAATATGGTTTCTAGGTCATCGTGGATCTGGCAAGCAAATGGACGGCAGTTAAACTTGTCCATGGAAATCCATGTCATTTGCAGAGTCAGGGATCTATCGAACGAGTTAATCAAGATATTAGAAACAGTCTCATCGCTTGGATGACTGGCAAGAACAATTCTGGTAGGGTAAATGGTCTTCGGATTGTTCGAAACAAAAAATAATAGTTACCATCCCGGAATCAAAATGACGCCTTACGAAGCTATTTTTGGTGCACCACAGAGGAATGCCTTACTTGACTCAGTCCTGAAAGCTGACGTTTGTAATCGCTTAAGGAGGAACTATCGTTGATTCAAAGTAGCATGGAGCAAGAGGAAAGAAATGATGAAACTCAAGACAATAATCATGTATATGTGAACAATACTGGACATGAACAACATAAAGATAAAACAAATACTTTGCTTTGTCCGGTGTGCAATGAATCATGCGATGACAATGAAACGTGTTTTGAATGTGGTCAACATTTGCACTCGGTATATTAACTCACAACTTCTGAGTACCTTCTCGTGGAGGAGCGTTTGCAACGTCAACAGCTAGGTGAAAATTGCGACGGATCAGGACTCGAACCAAGGAATACCTGCTCTGGCCGCAGGTGTGCTATCCATTGCACCACCCGCCTCGACTCCCAAGTCCATACGCAACATTCCACTCGGTATGTTCTTTTGAGCCAGGTATGAACTCTGAATTACCTCTTCGTTCACTTTTCTCGAAAAAAAAAACCGCCATTGAAACTGCCAGAGACAAGTGTAGAACTGGATTAAATCACCAAGCAGAGCGAATGGTAAAACAATCAGAAAAAAATGCTAACACCTGCATTCGCCAGAGACAATGTAGTAGTTAATATTCCCGAGGTTGAACGTGTCCCACTATCTCCGTCTTGCTCCACTAGATTTCGTAAAATGTGGCTGCAAGAAACGTTGCACCGGAAAGTCAAGTAAAATCCGTGCAAAAATTGTGCGAAAGTCGTGAAAAACAAATTAAACTTTAAATGCAGTTAAAATGCCACAGTAGCACCACTTGTGCAAATAAGTAGTTAATTAAACTTACTCTAAATGTTAAATAATTAATTGGTATTGTTAAGCAGGCTTTTATTCTATATCTTAAAAGTTACATTTCCGTTTCATGTGTCTCACAAAAAGTTTTGTAATATCTTACAGATTAGCTTTCAAACTTTACACTAAAAAAAGTAAGACTAAAACATAAACATAAATAAATACAAACAATAAACAACAACAGTAAGGCTAAGTGATTTTTCTTTGTAAACTATTGTCAAATAAACTTTTCCAACTAGCATACTGTCTAAGAACTATCCCCACTAGTACAATTTTGCGCCAAAAAATAAGACTCACAATGCAATTTGGACAATGTGTTTTGCCTAGAACGCGTTGTGGGTATTTCATATTTCCTCACAGACCTAAAGGACTCAAAATTACACCAAAAACACCGGTCACTGAGCAATTGTGTTTATCCAGAACGCGTTGTGGGTATTTGATTTCAGACAATGGCCGAATAGAATTGCCCGCGTCGCGTTATGAGTATTATAATCAAACCCCACCGCGATGTGGGTAAACATTTCGGTCGTCGAGAGAATTCGGTGATTGAGTGTAACATATATTGAAGAAGGTGAGTTATATTTCTTATTCACATTATTGTTATAATTTCTCCTCAATCATTATATTACTGTCTCTGTTACTGTTTTCTCAATACTTTTAATATTTCAATTCATGTAAGCTTCCTGAATAACTTCTTGTGTTGGATTAGTTAAATATTCGTCTTGTACAAATATTGTGGTAATTAAAAACGTCGTTATACTGAAGACAATTTATTCATCTAATCTTCTTACATGTGAATATTAACGACACTGGTGAAGGATTTAAAACTCTAAAGATTTAAAAATTATGCATAATATTGAAGTACATAAAAAGACAACGTTTCGTCTTATGTGTGAGACTTCATCTGGTGAAAGTGATTGGGACAATCATTACTGGTTGATGTCACGGTAAGGCGGTTGATGTCACGGCGAGGAGGTTTGTCTTACAAGAACAAGGAATAAAAGAAACATACAGATGCCCAAAGAGATTACATGGGAAAAATTAAAATACGCACCTAGAGATATTATTTATTATTTTTTATTAGAGATATTATTTCATTCTATTTCACGACCCCCTCTTTCCTTTCTTTCAAAACTCTTTGACTTATATCTATTGTATTTTCTTTTATTATAATTATTCACTAATGATGAAGGCCAAACCGTCTAAAACATGTTCTGATACAAATGAATATGTTACCATGGCAAAACCGAGAAATTGCATTAATTTATGAAGAAGTTTAGATAACCAATATCAATAGTTAATTCTTTATATAAAACAATTCAGTAACAAAACACTTTATTAACAATATGTTGCCCAGGCCATAAAGCAATCTAGCGAAGAGATTGAAACTGTAGACAAATATATTATAAATATAAAAAATACACTTTTTTTATATATTTTATTTCACCGTTCCGAATTACATCCACGACGGCTTGTTAGTAACCAGTTAGTAACCTACACATATAAGGTAGAATGAAGAAAATTTCAAATACACAAGTTCAAAACGAAGTTGCTTTCAGAAAAGCTCTTCCGAGTTCTCCGGACGACTCTATAATCGTACGCACGATAACAAAAGAAGGGTTATCTTCAATTAGAGTTGGAAATTACAAGTCAACGGCAGAATTCGCGAGTTCCGTGACTGTGAAGAACAGTTGCAAAGTAGCAGCACGGGTCCGAAACTCGACCTCGTATCTCGATTGCGCTGCTCAGTTAAACACCCAGGAACAACACCAGTCGCACCCACTTTGACCTCAAATTACAGCGTAACCTTAAACACAGAACAAGCACTGCACTGCACGTCTTCCAGAAGTCTTTAGAGAGTCGTGCAGTTCCGGGTAAACCTCTTACGTTGGTCTTGTGTTCTGATGAGAGGTCCGAACTCTGGAGCTGTGCTGGCTTTTCCAACTGCGCTGCTCTACTACGCTTTGCATGAAATATCGAGGGCTTCAATATATTTTTTACGCTGATCTAGTATTGTATTACCTTTAATTTATGTGCTAAATTTTTAATAGAACAAATAAAAATTTAAAATACTGATAAACGCAAAACTTACGTTCGCTTAAGTTTATTTTTTAGATATGATCAAAATGCATTTTCTTCAACTTTTTATCCATGCTGTATCATGAATCATTTCTGAAATATAATAATTGCATGTTTTTTACACGGTTATTTGGCGTGTATTATAAAATACCATTCGAAGAGGAAAGCGTACAGAAATTTTATCAATCCCTGTTCCACTTACGTTACATATGCGAGTGTACATTACGTTTCTGAAAACCACGTTTAGTGTATTAAATTGCCTTTAAAAAGCACAAACTCAATTCACACCGTATTTAGTAATTTCTTTGAAATAATCTTCAAATATTACGTTTCTCATTAAACTAAATAACTGAAGTCAATATTTTATTTACGTAGAGGAAATATCGTCACCTTTAAAAGCGTAAGCTAACATTTATATTTTTCAATGTTTTGCCTAACTTTTCATCCCAGAAACTATTATCACTTCATTTTCACTAATGCCTCCATTTAGAGGAATATTCATTTGTACATCCTTGTTAATAAAACTTATTATAACTTATTCGCGTCGATGAACATACATTGGAAAATATAATTTGTTCTTCTCACGATTCGTTCCAAACCTCTTTTCCGCGTATATTTTTTCCGACCGGACAAGAAAAATGGAAATCCACAATTTGACTATATTAACACGTTTTTTTCGGTTGTAAGCTACATATTATGTTATGACTAGAGATTTTCATTTCGAATATTTTAAAATAATGTTTAAAATCCATAGTTAACGTACTAACATTTATCTTAGCACTTATCTACCTGTTCCTATATTTTTAAAATAACATTTCATAATTTGAGATTATTGTTGAAATTGTTCCAACGTATTTTGATATGTTCCCTTCCTTAAAGTACGACTGTAATTGAAAAGGTTATGATAAAACAGTTCAAGAACTTAGCTACTTAAAAAGACCCACTGTCTCAGATAATCAAAGAGTTTTAGTTAATTAGTCAGTGTCACAATAGTAAAATATATCTTTTGTATCTAGTCTCTTTAAATGGAAGTTATTACGCTTTCAAATATTTCGCCCTCGTAGAAATATGTGGAATAATAGAAGTATGAACCGGTACTGAGTAATGTTTACATTGGGTCAAGGAGACTATACACAGGAGATGGAGTGGGTGTATCTACGATAAGCGTCGTCAGCTCACGCGGCAACATCAGAGTGCGTCTAGGCAACATGAATCTTCAGCGCTGGTTATTATAACTACTTCAGTGGTGAGGTGTAACAAATTATAACAATAAACATAACAACAGGACAAATGAACATGATATAAACAGAAATATAAACCCAAAATATGTTTACAAAAAATCAGGTACACAAACATGTTATAATATTCTATTGTATAAACCAAAGTTTTTCAGTGTCCGTGCGTAAATTCAAACTCTCCTGTGTATTTTTTATAAATATCATTTCTGATACACAACGTTTGTAATAACTTCTGTGTCCAAAATTAATGTATTTTCCTAATCCGTTGAGTGATCATTATTAATGCAATGTGTGGTAACTACACTTTTTTCTACTGATTTAATTTTTTTTTGTGTATGTGTTCCTGGATTCTAGTTTTTAACCCTCTTTTTGTTTGACCTACGTACCTAGCATTAAAATCTTTACATTTCATTCTCTATACTACGTTATAGTATTCATGTGAACTTTCTCATCTCTCCCTTTCGTTATCAAATTATTCTTTTTATTATAAATGTTTAAATCAATTTCATATTATCTATGAAGTGAAGGAGTTATGAACTTGTTATAAGGAATCACTGCATAAATCATATTATCTGGTGGAGGGTGCGTTAATTGTTGCCCGTTTTGTAAGTAATATAATATCTTTTTAATATTTTTATTAATGAATTCAATAGGATAGTAATTATCGGAAAGTAAGTTACGCACTATAACTCAAATTCAGGACGGTGTAAATCTACGTCGAAACGTAGTGAGCTATTGACAAATAAATAGAAATATTATTCCCATATAAGGTCGTAAGATTTTAATTACTAATTTTATTACATTACATAATGGACGTTAATAGTAGTAGAATTAATATTATTTAATTAATTAAATAATAATTATTAATAAAATAATAATAGTAATAAAATAATAATTATTAATTAGTTAATAAACACGAAAAATTTGCCACACGTGTACTTGATATCAACAGCGTACAAGTAAAGTACTCGTGCTATTGTATTTAAAAGCACATGGCCCTTTCCTATCGAGACAAATGAACTTGAAGTAGTTACAATAACCAACGTGAGATGGCGCTGAAGATTCATGTTGCCCAGAGTGCGTCTAGAGAGAGTGTGACCGATGCGCGTTACGTTTTTGAGTGACTGCACCATTATTCAGTCAAGGGGGAGCGAATTTAAAATTCCAAGGTACCCCTAGTAGCAAAAAATAAGGGTTACTTGTCACATATGCCAAACATAATATGTTGGATGGCCATAAAATAAGGCCCTGCGCAAGCCTGTAATTGAAACGATTTTGATGTTTTTATTAGCATTAACCGTTGTATATTTTATCCTCATAATCTGCTACTCGAATTACCGGATGTTATGGGTAGTTTACAGTAGTACCAACGTGATAAGTAGTTCTCAGTACTGCCAACGTGATAAATGTGCTTAAATAGGGTTCGGGGTTCATGCAGGTTCATAACCTATATATTTTTGCTGCAGTTCTAGCTTAAAAGAAGTGATTTTACAGAACACGTTGTGTGCTGAGAGGTTATGGTGACATTAATACCTCATCCTCATCTGAAGAATGTTATTTCCAATACACATACACACAATACAATATATGTGATATTTTGAGCACTTTGAATTGTTACACTTGCAGCACAAGAATAACACACTGTAATTATAGGCTAGGCACTGTATTTTAATTTCATTGTAATACATCAAATACACAACTTTCATTTTACATGGAAAAGTACAATAAAGTAACTTTTATATACTTACTACTCTCTAAATTATTTTACCTCACTTCAGTTCTTCTCATATAGCATTCAAGTTTCTCTTCTGAAATTTACCGATGGTTCATAAATATTTAAACACTCATCAAAAACAGTAGAATCCATCATAAAAGATCCTTTACCAACATGTGTAGCTTATAACGGAGCAACAAAAAGAAATAATAAAAACAATAATTTTATTTGAAAATAAGTCTCATATAAAAATAACACTTTTCCACCTCTGGCAATTATTAACTGAAGGAATAAGCAGAAAACCTCGCACAAATGAATACACATGAACCAGGATATTCTAGTTCTGACGATTGATTCAATGTAAATTTACACATCTTTTTCAGTACAACAATGATTAATGTAATTTTTACCTAATAAGAAATGCATTGTAAAAATACCTATTGTATTTGAATTTTTATACCTCGCAGCATTATACTCCAGTACAAATTATAGATAATATCTCAGGAAAAATCCCTCAGCTGTGCACTGGAAATGTAATGTCTAGTAATGCTACGAGCTAAAACATTGATTGGACCAATTTAACTTTATGGTCCTATCCTAACCTTATTCTTCGTATACCCTTCCGCAAGTGCTGCTACCTCCACCATCGCCTTTATCTTTACACTTAAACTTTTTTTTTTAAACGTAATCGCCGGGACTAACAAACCTAACACCGCCGACTGCGACCGAACAATTGTTTATAATTGTCCATGGCTCTCTTTTGTGAGTCATATTATAATTATCATACCCTAACATACTAATATAAGAAGAGAGAGAATAGTGAGGAATAATATTTCTTTATAATTACCGTAAATATGAAGAGCGAAGAATACAACTTATATTCTCGGAATCGCAATAATATTTGTAGTAATACGACATCCGTTTTTTTCGAACCTAGATGTTACCATATTGTTATATTTTGCCCAATGATTGTTACTTGTATGTAACATCTGATAATGACCCGCATCTGAGGTCGAAACGTAATGAAGTAATTTGTACTTTTTTCTATATACTGAATCTGTATAATAAATGGATTCAATTTATTTACACTTATTAACAACGTTTAACAGACGTCATTATAAATTTAAATCCAAAACATTTGCTTAGTGACATAAGAAAGTGTTGAGATGCAAAGATGTCTGTCTGTGGCACTCGCCCTAATGTCATGAATTTTTCCCGCTCAATGAAATGTTTCACGTTGAAGCAATGCACAACAATCGCGCTCGTTGACTATGGAATGATAATTAACACATTTCCAAGCTGTACGGAAGCCACTCTATGACATCAGGATAGGGTCAGATGAATGAGAAGGGTCAGCAAAGGAGAGCTCGTTTGCAAACTGCATCATAATTTCGAAGGCAGGAAATGAAAGAGACTTTCTCATAGGACGGTCCTGTAATCTGAGTTTTTACTTATAATCTGAGTTTTTATAAAACAAACATCTTTCAGATCATATAAACCCGTTTAAACATTTCATTGTACACACATTGCCAGAGCATTGGGCAGTTAAAGAATGTAATCAACGACAAGCTTTGAACATTCACCAGTATTTTGATTTAATAACATTGATACGATAACAACAACAACAACAAACTTGTAATTGGAACTATGAGTTTTCGTAGACTACTTTTTCTTCAAATTAATCCCACAGACTTTTTGAAAATATTACACAATCGATATTATTGCATTTTCTGAAAAAAAACATGAAGCTGGAGTTTATTACCTAATAATAATAGCCTTTACCTTGGAAACACTTATGACTATACTAGTCATTCTTATTTTCTGAGAAAAGTTTAATAAGCACTCACTCGTCTCTTCCTACATAAAAATCTGAAATCACAAACTACACTGTCACCATGGAACAACCTGACAACGCGATGCTGTGATTTGGTTAAAACCGAAGAAACACAAACCACCACCGCAATTTATAGCCCGCTTAACCGAAAATTCTCATAATGGAATAACCCAAATTTTAGGTAACAACCGCTTACAGATAAATGAAGTATTATTTAATAACTTGAGATGATGATGGTAAAACCTGTGGACCAACTTTAAAAAAATAAATTCCAAGTTACTCCATTTTTGTCTTCACCAGGCACATACTGGTGAAAAAATGGTTTTATTGCATTAAATAAGAACTCTCAATAATTCAACGTATGTCCGTGAAAAATATTAATTTATCTGTAAATGGGGTCCACCGGTCAAACAACTTTCCTGTTACCTTTAAAAGAATATGAAACGAATACATTTTTATATCGTAAACACATCTTTTGTAAAAAATATTTTGTTCATTGCAAATAGTAGTAATGAACTTAAGTCACTTTCCATTTTGCTTAATCACTTTTTAAACCACAATTTCTTGTACAATAATGATCCTATGACAGTAGAAATCTGAAGAAATAAAATGGAAAGGTATCAAACCTAGAACAAAAGAATACATCCGACAATGACCACGATTCAAGATGATAAATGTGTGGAATTTTACTTATTAAATACAATAATTAAAAGGAAAAATACATTTCATTGGGCTGGAAGTATGAAAAGTAAGGCAAAATGTACAGGTTTTAAATTCAAATCAATTTAGGCGAAGCGGTCGACTTAGTTAGGGCAAGATTAATTCCAATAATAGGATATTGTTAAATCAAATGGCAAAAAGTAATCATGAAGCGACTAATCATGAAGAAATAATTTCATAAAACTCTTGACATTTGCCAAAATCATAAAGTCAACTAGCAAGTAACAAAAGATTTAAATAAGAATGTCAATAAAATCACACACGAGAAAGTACTTAATCAACATACAAACCTTTTCAAAAACAAATCCAGGAACATAGGTTGTAATCTGTTTTTTGTTGAATTAATTCTTTTATATTCATTAAATATTTGCATAATTTATCATTCTGAGAAAGTATCATTGAACAGTAAGGTAAAATGTCAGCTTCATCGGTGAACATGGAAATCATCATCACACTTTACTTATTATTATATTACTTTCTCAACCATATAACTTATCGAACAATTAAAATACAATAGGAAAGACCTACCTTGCAAACATGTGTGTAGTAAAACAAAGTCAATGTTAAAGAAATACTAGCACTCAACTCATTTTGTATTATTATACACAAAGGTTTGACATGTCGGTTAATTATTGTCATTTTAACAAAATAAGTTCTTTCTTTATCTCTTTATCACTTAAGAAAAAGAGTACATCTTACTAGTTGAAGCCCGTAAGAAATACACACACATACACAGAGAACGTTTCGGCGGCAACTACCCATTGTTGCCACTAGTAGTCATATGAATTTTAACAAAAGCTGAACAGAATGCATAACTGTGCTTAATAACACACACATATATACATATATATATATATATATATATATATATATATATATATATATATATATATATATATATATATA